>JAIFGZ020000264.1:0-58595 GCA_019925245.2 Oryza australiensis
AGTCCTCAAAGGGGTGTCCTCGAGGAGGAGAAAGAGAGTGTGGTAGCGATGCTGTCCTTCAATGGATTGGATGGTCAACTCGAGTCCTACGACGAGCCAAAGAGAAAAGACGCAGCGAGTTATACTAGTTCAGCCCTCCCGAAGGATAATAGGCCTACGTCTAGTGTGTGGTGTTTTTTGATGGGGTGGAGTATGAACTGAGATTACAATGGTGTTGGATCTAGAATCCTCTCAAGGTCTCTCTTCCTTCGAATGTTGCTCTCGCTGGCCCCGTTGCCCTGCCCTCCCTTTTATAGATCAAGGGGGACAGGAATAGATGAGCTTGGGGGCCAAGAAAACTAAGTATAATGAGCTAAAAGGTGGGTACAAAGAATATCTAAAAAGGTACATGATGGTATGCTAGGTCCTATACATCGTGGGCATGTTGTGATCTCTCTAGCCTTGGGATCCTCCTTCTGCGCTAACAGTGATGTCGACTACCGGTTGTCTCCTCAATCTTCCTCCTTACGTGCCAAGTCTTGTCCCGAGGAAGCTCGAGGCCGGGCGACGAGCCGGGGTCGAAAGCAGGCGGGGGTCAGACTCGAGGAAGGTCGGGACGGCCGACCCTCGGGGCGGGTTCTCAACCACATCCCGAGGACTCTCGACTTTACTTTGGTTGGGATTTGATTCTCTGGTCTTTGGGGCCCCCGCTGACACCCCCACGCAGGCCCCGAGCCTAGGTGGAATATCCATCCATCCTTAGGATCGAGTTCTTCTTCGTCGGAGTCTCCGAAGGATCCTCAAAGCTTCGAGCCAAGGATTTGGCAAGTGCACTGCTGTGTGTAGTTCTAGAGCCTAAGGGCGAATGGTACCTTCGACCTTAGGGTCATGTTCTTCTTCCAGGTGTTTGTTCCTAGAAGGTGTGTTTGCGGTTCGAGATTTTGCCGGTGCACCGCCTAGGTGCACCTGGCAGGTGTAGCCCCCGAGCCTAGGGTCGAATGGCACATCCGAACCTAGGGTCAAATCATCCAGAGTGTTCATTCGTACACCCGACGATCTGAACGGTGCTCGAGGTCAAAAAAGGGTGTCGAAATCAACAGTTCTACCGCCCGGAGGCATTAGGTAGCTCCTGCTTCGACCGAGAGGAAGGCGGCCTAGCCGCCAGCCCCCGAGTCGGGAAAAACCACTACCCAAGTGCGGTGGTGGCTAGCGAGGTGTTTGGATTTATAGGACCGGGAGGTGCTGGCAGCCCCGACTCGCCAGGGCTAGCCTCGGAAGCCCACATCCGAGTCGTTGAAGTCACCGCCCGAAGTAGTAAAGATTGTAGTTGCGCCGAGACTACCGTCCGAGGGCTTGTAGCGTCCCGACCTCGATCGGGGACTAGCTCAAGTCGACTCCGAGTCAAAGAAATCTCAAGTCGAGGGCCTGTAGCGATTCGCTGGGTCGGAGGGAGTCCTTTGACATTCTCTGCCATGCCCTGTCCATGGCTCATGAACCGGAGACGTTGCTATGGCACATCAAACCCTTGGTATCACGCCTTTCCCAAAGCGTCAAAGGCGTTATCGTTAAGATGGGAAAGGCGATGTGACGGACGGGGATTTCTTCGGAGTGCAACGGAAGTTTACGGTGTTCCATTCACCGCTCGAAGAACCGAGGGTCCAAATTTTACCCGAGGGTGACGTGGCATGCTAGGAAGTCGGATGGGCGGGAGGCGTTCGACACACCGCCCCAGCTTTAAACAACGCAACACACGTTCTCCAAGACTCACGCCACCAAGCCCGCCACCAAGCCCACCACCACCCCCCTATTTAAACCCGGTCACTTCAAGCTCCCCTCTCCTTATGCCATCTTTCTCCTCCAGTTTGAGAGAGATCCTTTTCACTCCTGCCTTTACTCTACAACCATCTTCTTCCTCAAAGCTCTCCGAGACTCATGGCCTCGTCACTAAGCTCCAGCAAGGGTTGGAGTTGGAAGGGGAGCCCCGAGGGTCGTCGGCACCGTGTAAGTTCTGGGTTTCACCCTTTGCCTGAATTTCTCTACTGGAACCTCACCTACCAGGTGTTGACGCCATAGCAGGATGTAGGTGCCATTCTGTTGATGAGAAAATTTTCCACGCACTGGCCTGAGAGATTTTCTTTACTCCAGTGCAGGTCCAAAGTATTGATTCGAGGTTCGTAGGCGTGCTAGTTGGTTTGTTCCTTCAACCAACAAGAAACTAAAAAGAGAAAGCAAAGTTAGCTTGATAGCCGATCGACTGGTAGTCGACGACGTATCCCTTTAGTGTTGTGACGACTTGCACTGAATCGACAACAACTAGATTCTTCCAATTAGCTATAGATGTTAACAGAATACAATCCAAATCTTAAAACGCGTTTAAATCAAGTGACTGGGATAGATCAATAGTATACCGAGATAGTATGAATCACTTAAATCCAAAAATGTTATAAGGCAAGGATTATACATGTTTACAACATAGCCGAAGAGATAAATCTGATATGTATCAGCTAAACTTCGATATCGTTTATACAAAGGTATCATAACGGACTAAATACATTAAATAAGAAGCAATCAAATATTAAGATACCTTAATGCATTGATAACAAGCTTAACATATTTAATATTGAGATCTTAATATAAAGGGCAAAAATTTTACATATCCAAAGAAACTAAAGCTTGTAAGACGGTTAAATCAGAAAGATCTAAAACCCCAATACTATCTCTAATAGCAATCATGAAGCAAACTAGATCTTTATGATTCTAAAGGCGACTTAATAGATCGAACTTAACCGATGCAGCACTAAGTACCAAAAGAGGCATAGGATCTAAAAAAGTTGACGAAAGCCTTTTGAGATGGTAGATACATTATATAATCTAAATCAACCTTTACATCTATCTCACCGGCTATTATCTAGCAATAGATGCAAGCCGATGGAGATTAGATGGCGACATTGATCTGGATTGTATAATTCATATGATAACTTAAGCGAATTACGAAGACGGGGATTAGAGTATCATGACGATGGAAGCATTAATCCCGAAAGCGCAAACCGCTTGTAACAAGATTTACCTCATGTCAGAGATCGAAACCCGATGCAACCCAACGTGAAGAAAGAACTTGTCGAAAGTAAACTTAAAGAAATGGTGGCGATGCGCTGAAATTGTATTGATCTGATGTTGATTGATTTAGATTACATGGTCTCGAGTCATATTTATACCCAGATACACGATGAGTCCATGATGGACACAATTCCTATCTATATTACAAATTGAATTATAGATATGCCAAAAACAAAATGACATTATCTATAAGGAAACTATACAAAATATCCTAACTTAAAGATACAACTACTTTTTCAGGACTTTATCCATAGATGACAACATCTCTGAAGTACTGGAAACCGAATCCATTAATGATCTCCATGTTTTTCGACCGCAATCGGTCACATTTAGTTACCCCAATCAGAATCGGCTATGCCAGACACCTTATTTGATTCGGTCTCAGCCGAATGACTCCTCAGCCGATTCAAAGTCAAATGATGCACACTCTGTTTCCGAGAATTGCGCATTTCTTCAATCCGGCTTCAATTGTAGCTTCAAATCCGGAGATTAGCTTGCCAAATTTGGTGGTCAACACATGCCCTCCAAGCCTGCGACATTGTTAATGTTGTGGATTTTGTGTGATCCTACCCTCTGAGAAAACCTAGAGCATTTCCATTTCGGCCGTTACCGCGCGTCTTTAAATAACGCCCAAGCGCATCGAGAAAACTCATGCCGTCAATTGTGCACTCAAAACTTTTGGCCAGATAACTCCTCAAATCTCTCCGGCGATCCCCTCAGAGCTCACAAAAAACTGTGGCGGCCTCCCCTCCCGATGACAACCTCATCCACACCAATGGCATCTTCATCTACTCCCTCCGACGCCCCATCGGTCGAGTTCGCCGAGGTAAGTTCTATTGGCTGAATCTCCTTTCTTTTCTTTTGCACCGTGGATCTCGCATTTGTGGTGTTTTTACGATTTTCTCTTTTTTATTGTAGCACCTTGCTCATCGATTGTTGTTTCTAGTCCTTCCACGATGAACGGTACTTTTAGGCCCAATCGGCAACATAGATCCCACCGAAGTTATCAATGCCGAAACCAATAGGATACCCTATAGGATCTCGAACACTAGCATAGCACACTGGAATGGCACATTCAAATCTTGGCCTTCAACCGACAAATCTTGGCCACCCTGGTACGCAAAAATGCTAGCTAGCAAACAAACCCATTGGGATGAAGTGGGTATAGCTCGGTGCTTGGCTCTTAAGGCAGCCGATTAGCCCCTCATGTCGGCTGAAACATATTTTTGGAACAACACCTTCAATGCCTTCTTCTTCCAAAGCCAAGGACCCATGACCCCCACCTTGATCGATGTGTTTATGATAACTGGTTTAGACATAATGTCATTGGCTAATACTAACCGATTCGACACCAAGTGCCAATATTCCTTTAAGACAAGGGCCATTGGAGGCTGGAATGGTTACATAGCTCAAAACATGGGCACTGGATTTGATGGCCCTATAGAACACAGTGCTTTTTTAATGATATGGTTGGAAAATTTTATCTTCTATGGATCTAGGTTTGGCCTCACACCAACTTGCAACAAATAGCCAAAGCTCCGGTGTCGAAAGAAAAATCCCTTAGAAAAATATCTTTGGGCTATCTCTATCAAGCTGTCAACATGGCATCGGCTAAGATTGCAGCCAACTCAACCATAGGAAGCTGCAGCCCTTGGTGGTTTTTGCAGCTATGGCTAGTCCTCCTGACTTAGAAAATTGCTGGCAGACCCAACCTGGCAGATGCTAGATTCCCTAGGGCAGAGCCGACTGTGAACGATGATGGTGAAGAAGTGACTACACGTAGGTGTATGTCCTTTGGAGAGGCTTGCCTCAACTCACCTCGCTCTAAGTTGTCAAATCAGCCGCTGCCGATTGGTTCACCGGCTTCTATGACGCTTCTCCAAAAATAACCGAACTTTGTTCTTTTACTGGGTTGCCCAGATTTGAACTCCCTTCGGATTTCAACTTTGATGAGCTCAACTCCTGATGAATTTGAGAAGCCAAGGGAAATTTTCACCACTACCATCACCCCTTGCATTTTACCAATCGGCATCCAACAAGGCGAAATGTCTCCAAGTCCTATGAATTCTACCACCCATCATCGGCCGCCTACGATTGGCTAGGACAACCGCCGATTAGTCTATATTTCACTAATAAAATCCAAACAAGGGGCAGAGATCACCTCAAGAATCATGATGCATCGGCTAATGAATATGGAGGGCCCTCCTTGGCAGCATAGGAACTTTGCAACTGGCTTTAAAGAGGAGCTCAGTATTTGACAGATGGTGGGTTGAGTTGAAAAGGCACATCTTCCATCAGCCATCTTCCATGTATCTAACCATGCTCCTTCTAGACTTGATCCCTCGATGTAAGTATTTCTTCTCTCACAATTTTCTAAGCAATCAGGCGACATTGCTCAACACTTAACCACTGTCTTTTCTTCTTTGCGCACAACCGATTCTTCTCCCCTCCTATGAGTGACTCAGGGGTTGAGATCCACTATGCTTCAGGGCTTATTTGAAGTGGTGGACTCGATCCTTCCATCATCGGCTTCAACACGCCGAAGGTGGGAACCTTGCTACATGGCCAAACTCATGGCGCGCTGTCAAGCAATAAAAGGGCCAAGCCGTGAGCTAGCCGATCCATCGCCTATGCGGAAGAAAAACCAAAGAAGCAAATGACAGCCCTAAATGGATTGCCATCTTTGGATCCGAGGGTGGAAGAGGCCCTCAATCAGAGAACTAGATGAAGAAATTGACCAATTGTCCCACGAGGCAGCTGATTCAAGCCATTCAAGCAAGTATGCACAAACACCATCCAACCGACAACCAAGCTCATAAAACACCATCTCCTCCAAGACGTCTTCCTCGCCTCAACCAATATACATCCCTCTTTTCTTGAAGTTTTGATAATTTAAAATTTTTGAAGTTTCTTTGTCCTTAACCAAACCCTTGCTTGTGGGCAGAAAAGACTCCGCCCAACGGCAACCACGTCAAGCTTTACTAGTAACTTCAAAGCTCAACCTCTCCTCTCTTTTGTTAGCTTGTCGATTTCAACTAACACTTGTCTTTTCGTGTAGCCTCCCTCGTTCTCCATCGGCTGCCCCCATTGCTTCTAGCGAGCATACCCATCGGCTGGGGTAGCCATCATATTGAAGAAGTAGAACCAAAGACTAGCTCCCACCGCCAAGGTAAGTAACTTTTCCGCAACCAAAATCGGCTATTTGAATTTTCTCATCACATAACAATCTTGGCTTTAACCGACATGTTCTCCTTTGACATAAGGGAATTTGTAGATGAAAAAGAGGAAACCATCAGCAAGGCCCAAGCTCCTATAGCCGATGAGTTGAAAGAAAGACTTTTGGACTTAGCTCGTCGGCTAGAAGCCTCACTAGATTACTTGCACCAATTGTGGGTCGATCGAGCTGTGTTCGAAGAAATCAAAAGCAAGCTCCCGGACGAAGTAGCCAATACCATCTCCCAGGCTGCCCATCTTAATCAACATCAACATAAATTGGAAAGGGCATGACAAGTGGATGGTCTGATAGGAAGGCAAGAGTCAGCCTTGAAGCCATGATCGAAGCAAATCAGCAATCAATCATTGTTGAGAAGACGAAATTGGATGAAATGATTGCAGGGCCATCTTCCATCGAGTCTAACATCGATCGGTCAAGAAACGAGAAGCCAAACTCATCATCGAATTAGAGAAATGCAGAGCTGAGCTGACCTCTGAAGAGCAAAGGCTTGCTGATCTGCCAAGGGCTGTTGAAGAACAGAGGGCCAACTTGAAATCCTCCATACAATACTTGGCAGATCTCAGGTAATCATTGAAGTCGATCCGAGGCACTGATGAAGCCGACGCCCAAACTATAAATGAAGTCGAACAGATCAAACAAAGGGTGTTATCGGCTATTAACCAGCTAATCGGCAACTGAGTCGATCTGTAATAGGGCTAGCACTTATGAACTTTTGCAGCACTTGTACTATATTCTTTTGCATTGGCAAACTCTATAAACTTCAGCTCCTCATCTTGCAATATATTCTTTGTCGATCTCTGCAACCTATCTTGTCTTGAAAAATTTTCAAAAATCCTCAAAAATTTTGAAGCCCACTTGATTTCACTTGTGTGTGTATATATATATGCCCCCTTAATTTTACAATGTCAACCTATCATTGATAAAATTATAGTTTGAGGATGACACCGCACAAGATTGGCCATTATTCATTGACAGAAATACAACCGATTGCGGTAAGAATAAAATGTCTAAGGGCGATATAAAATGTCTATCGGCCATCACACATCGGCAGAGCACAACTGATTATGACAAATTTGAAGAGACTAAGGGCAATTTATATCATATCGGCCATCTAAAGGCGATGTAAATACATCGGCTATCATGTATCGGCTCAATACAGCCAAATCATGTGTTGATCTATATATTGGGATAATATTTCTTCAAATATTTTCCATTTAAAGCCCTTCCAAACACCTCTCCATCCAATCCTTCTAGCATGTAGGCTCCCTTGGAAACGCATTTGTGGATCTTAAAAGGTCCTTCCCAGCTAGGTGACCACTTGCCAAACTTGTTATCTCTTGTGCCAATCGGCAAGATCAGGTTCCTCACCAACTCGCCTTTTAAAAATGACTTGGGCACAACTTTGTTGTATAATAACGAGCAACCCTCTCTTTATCCTAGGTCACCTTTTCCAAAGCACGCATACTGGACAAAACTAAGTCCTCTGATTCATCTACCATAAGATTGTGATAATCATCGGCTGTCAACTCATCTTGTAATTCAATCCTTCTTGAGCCGATGACACTTTCCCATGGCGAAAAAACTTCATGCCCATATACCAACTTGTAGGAGGCACTTGGCTTGATCCATGACAAGCCATCCGATAGGACCACAATGCTTCGCAAATCGTGTTAGTGATATGCCCTAGAGGCAACATGGAGATGTTGGATATCACGTCAATGCTTATGTATTTATGAATAAAGTGTTATTCGTTCCATGAAATAGACATCTTGTATTGATCAATAAGTACATGACTTATTTATGAGACTCTTTTATGTATGAATCTATTTCTAAATGATCCCGATCATATATCATATTATTGGAACAAATATGATTCTAAGATCGGCATGTTTATTGATTGATGATCATGTCTCATAGATCATGGGTATGGAGATACCAAATCAATAAACATGGATATATGTGTTAGAGAACACATTGTTGGATAGACCCACCATGAGACACTACGGGAATTAATGTGCCATTAGTTGGTCTCGGGTAGTGTTGGTACAAAGTCCTTAGACCCGAGATCACCATGGATTCCAACATGTGTAGTAGCCTACTTTGTGACTACCAAACGCTATTCCATAACCGGGTAGTTATAAAGGTAGTTTTCGGGTTTGCTATGAAACATGGAGTGGGATGTGAGTGATCAAGATGGAATTTGCCCCTCCTTTAGAGAGATATCTCGGGGCCCCTCGAGGTACTTGATTATGGAAATGCATGGCCATGCTAAGTTGATTGAGGAGTCAATCAACATACGATAATCCAATACGGTTCGAGTGAAAGGTTAAGCTATTGAAGGGATGGCACACATCTTGCCTATAGCTTAACCGGTATCGTGAGGCAAAGGGATTTGTGTACACATTACAGGTTGAGCCGATATTATTCTTGTATACTATGGTGTCAATATGTGCCGCTAGGCGCCGCGGTTGACGGGCCGGCTGAGTTGGACTCGAGCCGACGATCGGCTAAGTTAGACTATAGCTGAAACCGAGTATACCTGAACCTTCGTGGTCGCACGCTTAAGGGGATAAGAACAGCATTCGAGTTGGACTCGATACGGCTCGATCGGATAGGGATCCGATCGGATAGAGTCCTATGGGCTTACGACGTATGGACGGCCAACTCTATGAGATTCGGATGGGATCCGATTCAAAATAGAGTCCCGATCGTCCACGAGTCCCGCCGGCCAACTCTATATAAAGGGGTGAGGGGTGGATAGCCGGGTAGTACATCAAGTCAATTGATTGTGCCGAAATCGATCTGATCACACGCGGCTTTAGAAGTCGTCGAGATCAATCTCCACGGAAACCCTCCCCACCTTCGAGCCTAGCCTTGCATCGCGTGCTAGCATACGGGTGTTCGGCGTTCTGTCCCCGGACGTGTGGATACCAGTAGAGGCGCTGTTACATTGCGCGCTGTTGATCTACTTTGGATCGGCTGCAATCGGAGCGATCGGCTGTGGTGGAATCGATTGCGGTCGGGCGCATCGGAGCGAGGCGTAAGAACGCGGCCGGACGACTCGAATCGGGCGATTGGTGAATCGGCTATCCCCAGGAATCGGCTACACATTCCAGATCGGATTGCCCCGATTGGTCATTTCCGCTGCACACCTCAATCGGTAACGATCTATCGGCCCTTACTTGCAAGTGTTCCTGGTTTGCGCGGTAAAAGTTTTTGTTTTCGGCTAGCGTAGCCTCCGCGTAACCCTTCAAATCGGCTATGCCATTGCTTTGGATATTCAGAGATCTTCCTCTTTATCAACTTGATCAAACTCTTGTTGGATGCTTCTGCTTGCCCATTAGCCTATGCATAATATGGTGAAGAATTCAATACACCCCTTGCTTTCTGCAAACTAGACAAACTAATCTGAGACAAAGATAGAACCCTGATCGATTGTAATTGTTTGTGGAACTTTGAATCAACTTTCTTCAAAGGAATTGCCTCCACCCACTTTGTAAAATAATCGGTTGCCACCAATATAAACTTGTGTCCTTTACTCGAGGGTGGATTAATGGCCGATCATATCAATTCCCATCCTCCGAACGACCAAGGCTTGATAATAGGGTTTATAGCCGACGCCGGTGCTCTCCGAATTGCTCCAAATCTTTGACAATCTTGACAACCCTTGTGATATTTGAAACAATCCTCCAGCATTGTCGACCAAAAATACCCATCTCTACGAAGCAACCATTTCATCTTGTGAGTTGATTGATGCGTACCACAAATGCCTTCATGCACTTCTCCCATTACAACTTTTGCTTGATCAACACTCAAACATTTAAGTAGCACTCCATCAATCGTCCGATAATAGAGATCGTCGTCGAGCAAAACATATCTCAAAGCCTTGTAACGCAATTTCCTTGAAGCCGATTGGGAAGGATTCTGCAAATAACTAAAAACATCATACCTCCAATCACCGGTTGTGATCGTTGCAACTTCAATTTCAATATCTTTAGTCATCGGCTTGTAGCCTGATGCCCCTTGAGCCAAGTTGTTTGCTTCAGCGTTCTGCTCTCGAGGGATATGTTTGAAAGTTACTAGCCGAAAACCATCCATCAATTCTCAGCACTTTTGGTTGTAGGTCATCAATGTGTCATTCTTGCATTCATATTCTCCTAATAATTGGCTAATGACCAATAAGGAATCACCCATAATCTCCACGGCATCGGCTTCAACTGTTTCAAAAGATATAAACCCTTGAGGACTCGCTTTCGTATTCATCTTGATAATTTGTAGCGTAAGGTGCAATAGTATGAGAAAATTCAAAACTCGCCCCCTGGGTGATACGATGACCGAGCCGATACCATAGCCACGAGTGCAAACTGATCCATCAAAAAACAATGTCCAAGGCACCATGTCGATCGAGCCGACTGAATCATCCCGATGTTCAGCAATGAAATTGGCTAGAGCTTGACCCTTAACCGCCTTGGGTGCATATTTAGGTCAAATTCTGTCAAAGCAAAATCCACTTCCCAACTCGTCCTTTCAAAACTGGAGCCGATAGCATGTATTTGACTACGTTAGCTTTGCAAATAATGGTGCACTCTTTGGATAATAAATAATGCCTCAACTTTGTACAAGAAAATACAAGCACAAGCACAACTTTCCTAGAGGAGAGTACCTTGTTTCGCATCCAAAAGGTTTTTAATCGCTGAGATAAAATATCTTTCTTTGCCTTCAAACTCTTGGATCAAAACCGAGCTGATTGATTTTTCATTGGCTAACAAATACAACTTAAAAGGCACTCTTTATGTGGAGGGATCAAAACCGGAGGGGAGCTTAAATAATCCTTGATGTTGTCCAAAGCTTTACGTTGCTCGCCCTCCAAGTAAACTCTTGATTGGCTTTTAGCCTTTGCAAAGGCATGAACGGCTCCATCTTCGAGATTAATTAGCAATAGAACGCCACGATGAAATTTACCTTGCCGATCGGGATTGCATTTGCTTCTTGTCCCATGGAGGTTGAATACTCTTGATTGCATTAACACTTCTTTGTGTGACTTCAATCCCCTCTCATGAACAAGAAATCACAAGAACTGTCCAACCGATACGCCAAAAGCACATTTGGTAGGGTTCATCTTTAAGCCATATTTCCTTGTTCTTTCTAAAACCTTCCTCAAATTGGCTATGTCATCTTATACATCCTTGGATTTTACCACAACATCATCAATGTAGATTTCAACCAAGAAGCCGATTAAGTCGTGAAAAATATAGTTCATGACTCTTTGATAAGTAGCCTGACATTTTTCAAACCAAATGTCATGACAACCCATTCATATAAGCCGATTGCACCGGGACACCTAAAAGTAGTTTTATGGATATCTTTGTTTGCCATAAAAATTCGATTATATCCAGCATTGCCATCCATAAAACTTATGATTTTATGCCACCGAAGCAACATCGACCAATAAATCAGCAATCGGCACGGGGTACTCGTCCTTAGGGGTAGTTTTGTTCAAGTCACGAAAATCGATACACACCCTAAGCTTGTCGTTCTTCTTGGTCACTTTGGGACTATGTTCAAAACCCACTCAGCGTATTGGCACGGCCGAATAAAACCAGCGTCATACGGTCGAGTAATTTTAGCCTTAATCGCATCATACATATCGGCTTTAAATCTCCGGGAAGCTATTTGTACTTTGCCGATATCTGGTTTAATAGGGGCCAATGTTCCACATTCGATCGGCTAAGACCTGGCATCTCAAAATATCTCCAAACAAAATAATCTTTATATTCCTTTAATAACTCAATAAGCTTTGTTCTAAAATGAGAAGACAAATTTTTACTAATATATGTCATCCTAGGCCTATCTCATGGACCTATATCAACCTCTTCAAGCTCGTCGGCCGACATAAAACCTTGTCCTAGCTTGCCATCGAGATCGTCCATGGTGTCCTTGGTGTAGACGCTTGAGCCCTCCACGATTCTCTCAAAGAAATAATTGAGGCTCTTCGTCTCCAATTGGTATAATGTATATGGATTTTGAATGTGTAAATGGACTTTATATATATGGACTGAATTTGAATGTTAATTAATTTGGAATGTGAATTTGTTTAATTTTGAATGTTAATTGATTTGGAATGTGAATATGAATTGGTTGGACAATATATAGTGCTACGATGTTTTTGTGTTTATATTTGAATGGAACGAACGAGATAGATAAAGCGATAGAACGGACGTGAACGAACGATAGAACGATACAACGATTTTCACAACCGAACAAGTTTATTCGTTTGGTCGGTTGTTCGGTCGTTCATTCGGTCGTTTGTTAGTTTGGTCGTTCGTTCGTTCGTTCATTCGGTCATTCGCTCGTTCGTTTGGTCGTTCGTTCGTTTGTTCGTGCGTGTTTGGCCGACCGATTGCCGTCCCGTGATAACGTGGGTCTCGTGCGTGTTTCAGCCGACCGACCGTCCCTCCCGTGAAAACGTTGTAGTTTATAGTTTGTACGGAACAAAATAAAATCAACCTCGCCATCCTCCTCTCTTTCTCTCATCTCCTCTCCACTTCCTTTCCTCTCGACCTTATCTCCCTCACGTCATCCTCATCTCTTTCTTTCCTCTCTTCTCAACTTCCTCTCCTCTCCACCTTATCTTCCTCACGTCATCCTATCCTCTCCACCTTATCTTCCTCACGTCATCCTCTCCTCCTCTCCGAATAGATGAGGGATTTATGTCAAGTTGACAAGAGAAAGAAATGAATCGCAAGACAAAGAACTGTCCCAATGGAGCTTCACTCAAGATTTGACAAAGAAAAAAATGTCGTCGAAACTCAATCTTTTTCTTATAAATACAAGCTACAATTAAAAAAAACATAATGAAATACACATCTATAATTTGATTATATATATATCAATATATAGTACGATGACGTTAAACTGATTTAACGAGTAGCTCGACAATATTTCATCTATATGTTCCTTAGTTATATATTTAGTGTATCTAGTTCACAAATCTATGGTTTGGAAATCATACATGTATTAATTGGATAATTTTTTCCTTGTCAGAATTCCTTCATCAAGTCCTCGAACTCACAACAATCAAATGGCTAATCGTGAGGACGAACAGTTTCTCCTTGGTGAGATCGCACAAGGTAGCAACCAATATTTCATTGAGCAGGGGAACGAGGATCCTAATCAATACCTCAGTGAGGAGGGGAACGAGGAGGATAATGAGGCAACTCCAGCCGTTGGAGAGAAGAGGACACGTGGGTAATGCAGTGTCAACAAGCGAATTGAGGGTCGCTATGTCATAAATGAAGTGGGACCGGACAGTCGGCCAAGTGCCCCAGCCGATGCCGCAAGGAAGTTTGTGGCACACAGCGGATGGGTGGTGAGGGATCACGTGCCCATCAGCGTTGTGAACTGGAGGCGATCAAGGACAGGATGAGATGAATAGAGCTATCTCCCAAACACACAGAAAGAGATGCTGTGGATGACAATGCTGTAGACGTTCACCATCCCAGAGTCAGAACAGACAAGGGTCAATGAATGGACGTTAAAGAAGATGGTTGAGCTCTTCAGGAACTATAAGAAGGAGTTACATAAGAAATACATCCTGAAGGGACAGAACCAAGACTTTGATAAGTTCACACAGATCGAGATCACCGGGAGGCCTTTGTGCAATACCAGATAGGGGAGCAAGTGCAAGGCCTCATTGAAAAGAACAAGGCCAACACATCCAAATAGCAATACCATCACAAGCTAGGGTCGGACGACTATCAAAAGGCAAGTGCGAAATGGGGAGAAGATTGAAGCCGACTGTCGAAACTCGGTTTCAGCAATAGAAATTTGGGGTGCAGTCAAGATCGCCAAGCTCGATGGGTTAGGTGGAAAACAAGATTTAGACAGGTTCAGGCCCTCTCGTGAGGTAATACCTTACTCTGTTTCGAGGATTCGATCCGCCGAGTGTTTATTGATCTCAAGATCTGTTACTCCTAAAGTCTGTTCTCTTGAATCTAAAGCTGAAAGCCGATAAAGCATATCCTCAAGGGACGCCCTTACCCTATTATATAGTCTCGAGGGCGGGCTTACAAGTCGGAAACCCTATCCTACTCTAAGTCGGTTTCCTCAATCTTACCAAACCATGACTATGAGCCGTTGCCTTATCTAATCAGCAACATAACACTCAACTCATAGTTGGTTTACATAATTAGCGAGGCATAACCTATCCCTATCTCCGGTCGGATAAGCTTGTCATGTGGGTATCCGATTGCCATAATCTCCACAGTAGCCCCAGAGTCCTTGCAATCGACGAGATAACTTTGCCTCGAACCAAGATAACACACAACCAAACAACTCTTTGGCCGAGTGCTTCGGCGTCGAGTGGTTCTATCATCTCGCCTGAATCTCCCGAGTAGCTCCAAAGCTGTGAAGGGCTGGAAAATATCCCAAACAATTCTTAAAAATAAATATCTAGGTGCATCTCCCGATGCACCTAATTAGGTGTAGCCCCGACTATGTGGTTAGTCAAAAATGGACTAAACATATAGTCAAGAACTATAAAAAATCATTCTCATATAAATGCTTAGCTTAAGCTAAAGCAATCATAAAAAATCTCATTACTCGGCAAGCTCACACTTATCCAAGTGAATTTGCCCGAGTCATCTCGAACAAATAGATCAATCAACCCTCGTGGGTGAAAAGCACTCGTAGCTCACGTTTATCCGGGTGAATCTACTGAGTCACCTTAGAACAAATATTTTAATCATCCCTTATAGGTAAACAAGTTTTTCAGTCGTCTGAAAAATATGACCAAAATATTAAATAGCTCTTGCCATAATACTGGTCTCAATCTAAAAGATCTTCACCAAAGTGGAAAACCAAGCATTGATATAATCATTTAATCAAATGCTTAAAAACCAAACGATCCACGTCATCAAGGCAAAGCCATGAAAAGCTTCACTGTTTGTCACCTTTCAAATTGCATCGTGCCAACTTCTCATGAAGTTATGCAAACCGCGGTATGAAAGGATTTCCAAAGGTACGGGCACTCGGACACGTGCATATTGCCAAAGCAAGTCTCGCTTAAGTTCATCCACTTAAGTGCCTAAGGACACACGTCAAGCCACACCTTAGTTGGGCCGCAAGTCTCATGGGCTCGGCCCAATCATGAGAAAACCTAGCAACGCCCTCAAATCTTTGTACAAAGCCTCGAGTCATCCCCGCCACTTCATCTTACGAGAAAATTTCCCCACTCGCAACACTCGTTCACCGGCTTGCAAAAAAACCCTAAGCTCGCGCGCACGCCCAATCCCCTCAATCCAGAGCTCGTGCTCCTCCACAAGCTAGCCCCCGCATCCATCTCCATAGATCTCCATCCCAAATCCCCACCCCGAGCGATCCACTTCCCCAAACCATATTCATGGTGGGAGAGAAAAAGATTCCTTCGAGCAATGGGCGACTTCGGATGTCAAGGAGTCGACTCTCAAGGAGATGGTGAAGCACGGAGTTCTCCCTCCCAAGGAGATCGTCGGTGGCGCTCGGCGGTGGTGAGGAGTTCCCTACTCCAAACACCGTGAGCTCGTCGTCTTCACCTCTTTCTTCTATTGTGGCTTCGACCTCCCCACCTCGAGTTCTTTAGGGGTCTTCTTGACTACTACGGCCTTCAACTCTATCATTTGAACACCAATTCCATGCTACATATCGCTCTTTTCATTCATGTCTGCGAAGCCTTCCTTGGCATCCTTCCCCATTTCCAACTTTTCGGCTCATGTTCTATCTCAAGCCGCATCCAAACAAGGATGAGCCCTGCGTCGTTGGTGGGGTCGGCTTCCGCATCCGCGGATCCCTCCACGAGAATATTTTTCTCTTCCCTTGAAATCCTCCAACAAGGGTTTGCACGAAAACTGGTTCTATATTGCTAACCTTGAACCCAGTCTGCAAAACTTTGTTGGCCTTCCTCCGGTGCCAAGACCCAACCGGAGCACCGTGCCGCAGCCCAAGATGGGACGAAGCCAACAAGCTTATGGCGAAGATTTTGGAGATGAAGCAAAAGGGCCTTCGGGGTGAGCGAGATCACTCGGCATTTTATCAGGAACCGACTGGCACCAATCAAGGAGAGGTCCAAACCCGCGTTCGAGTACGAGGGCGAGAGGGATTGCAATCGGGAAGACCGCGACTCCCTCAGCATTGAGACTTTGAAGATCTGTATGTATAAGATATTCTCGACTGGGATTACAATCGAGCGCAGCCTCATGCTGCCGGTCCTCCCATACAGCCTATATCGCCCTCCTCCTCCGGTAAGCTGACTTAACTCCTTTATTGCCTTTCAATCTTGATGTCACACTTCTTAGTTGTTCAAAGAATCTTTCTTGCAGTAAAATGCCTCCATTATCTCGAAGCCATATAAAATTCATCATGACGACGTGCCGGCTCGGCTTTGCCAAGAAACCACCGGGCAAAGATAAAGATCCGTGAGCGATCCGATTGGCAAGAGGGTTGCCTCGAGTGAAGACATCAGCAAGCGGGCGAGTAAGGGGAGGCTGGTCATTGATGACTCGGACGACGATGTCCCAGCCCCTCAAGCTAAAGCGACCCCTCCAAGGCCGTCACCGAAAACGGCGCCCAAGATCCGCGATCAACCAGGTATGCCTCACGACTGAAATCGTGCTCTTTGTTGAAAATTTCTCCGTCTTCATCCCGATCGCTCCTGTCTTTCTCTTTGTAGGAGGCCTCAAAACATAGATCCCACTGGGCGAGTGATGAGGACATCACCGCCACCGATACGTCCACCCTCCACTTGGTCCCCTTACTCGTGCTCGTGCTCGACAACTTAACCATCAGATAAGCTCCTTCTTAAGCACTTGTCCATCTTGTTTAGACAACGGAGACACTTGCCTTTGTTGTTTTGCTCGGGAATGAAGAACAGGAGCCAAAGGGGAAAGGATTCACAAGCTCCAGGTTCGGGCAGCAGAACAACACCAACTTCTGACGGGTGCTGCGACTTCATACGGACTCCGATTGGGGTGATCTTGGACTTCCTGGAAAGCCTATCAAGTCTATTTTCAAATGGATTTGGAATCACCTTCAAATTCGCCCTGAGTCAACGGGAATCGTCAAAATGGTCGTGACTGGTACTGTGTTACCAGAACTTGGGCTGATGGGCCTTGTATCAAGTTGGGCCCATTAGGGGCGCGTCCTAGGGTTTGGGGAGACATCCTGGTCGTCTCCAACCTCACAAATACCCCAGCAGCCGCCACTCTAGGGTTGGGTTTTGTTGAGTTGCATTCTTAGCCATTGTTGCTAGCCGCTTCTTTGCCGGAATAGCGCATGCTGGATAAGCGCCCTACTTCCGCCTTGAACCCCACATATTGTATCTTGGATTCGAATCCCTCATTCCTATTTGGTAATTTCAATACCTGTTATCTTGTTCTCGCAAGTTTCTTCGATTTGCTTGCAGGATTGAGAGCCCTAGTGGTGGTGTCGTGCTCCACAAGGTGCGGCATCCTTGGAGGTGGTGTACCGGTTGCTAAGGCGCAGCACTTGAGAGAGGCGTAGTCGGACCGCCAACGTCATCCCTTCCCCCAAATCGAGTTACCCCTGCCTCTCATCGAAAGATCGGGCACCAACCCTAGCGGGTTCACATCATTTGGTATCGAGCTCAAGGTTTATCGGTGAGAGATTTCGTTTCAGCCCTTTGAGCCTTTGCTAGTACTACTTGGTTAGGGCTTGCTGAGTTTTTGGTTGCTTTGGTTGTGTCAAGTTGCTGGTTCCTTTGGTCTAATCCACTAGAGTTTCGAGTTCTTGTCACCCTTAGCACCAAGTTACCAATCTGTTGCGTTTAGAACTCGATCTGAATGTTGAGTTCGAGTTGATTCGGAATCAGATCTGTATCTGGTTTCTTGAGTTACATATCTTCCACATACGAGCTCGGATCTTGGTGTTTAGATACAGGCTGGAAAGACTACGAGTAGCTTTACAAGATTGCTTTTGGCCACAAGTTCTAATTCGGCCTCATTCCTGCTGTAACTCGCCCGTCAAGTTTAGTGCTGTATTTGTTACTTGTGCTGTCCAACTCTGCACTAGTTGTCTTGTGTGCTTTGAGGACCTCCCTCTGCATATTTGCTAGTCCGAAAGGGGAGAAACAAAGAGGAAAAAGGCAGAAAGGTGCAAAGAAAGAATGAAAGAAAAGCCGCACCAAAAGAAAAGAAACCACAACAACATTGAGTGAAGTCGACCAAGAAAGGTTGTGTTGTTTTGCAAGTTCATGTCATAGGTACTTGATAGCTTGTGTCAATTGGTCATATTAGGTGCTGTCATTTGTGGCTAGGCTCGCGTCTCTAGCTTGGTTTAGCCTAGGACCAGCACTTACCATCATTTGAACAATTATTCAGCTTGCTTGAGACTAATGTGGTGCTAGTATTTTCCTTGTGCAATTTTTCATCCTTCCTACAGCTCCACACACACAACTACAGACTTCTCCAAGTGCTTGTATTGCTGCTGCACCGATACATTGCTTCCTAGGTGCCTCCCTTGCTGGTTGCCTTCACATCCTGATTGGCAAGGTAAGAACTTGTAAGAGCTTGCTTAATAGGTTGAGAGTGAGCGACTCCACTTGAACACAAACCCAATAGGTGTAGGGCCTGTTTCCTTTCACTTGCTTGTTTGCTCTTGTCTTTCTTACTATGGCAGGAACCGAGGAAGAAGACGATCGTCGACATTCTCCCCGCACCGGTGCTCTTATTCATGATGTACTCTGCGTCGAGTGAGGCTGCACACCGAAGGCCTTGATGCAGATTTGCAGACCACAAATGAGAAGCTTGGGCAATTGGAGGATGCACAGATTACTACCAACAATCGGCTTGGTACCTTGGAGGCATCCATTCAACGAGTGGACGCCGCCTTTGCTGCTCTCTTGAGGCGATTCGATGACTTTGCGGCTCGAGGCAATCACAACCGTCACCCGGATCACCACCATGATCAGCACCATCTTGAAGATGAAGGGGATGATAACAACTACCCGCCGACACCGAAGATGAAGAAAGACGCCATCGACGCCCGAACAGCACCGTCGTGGTGTGGGCGGAGGACACCGCCGCCGTGAAGTGCACCATAACAACAACAACAACGAAGCTTTCCACAAGATTAAATTCAAGGTACCACCCTTTGATGGCAAATATGACCACGATGCTTACCTACTTGGGAAATTGCTGTTGATCAAAAATTTACATGTCATGAATTTCTTGAAAACACTCGTGTTAGGGTCTGCTACTAGTGAATTTACTGATTTTGCTTCGTTTGGTGGATTGAACATTGCAAGAAAAATCCCGATAACATACCACCTACTTGGGATGCTTTGAAAAGGGTCATGCGGGCTAGATTTGTTCCTTCTTACTATGCCCGAGACATGTTGAATAGGTTGCAGCAATTGAGACAAGGAACTAAAAGTGTAGAAGAGTACTTTCGGGAATTGCAAATGGGCATGCTGCGTTGTAATCTAGAGGAGGATGAGGAACTGCTATGGCTAGATTTTTGGGTGGATTAAATAGGGAGATTCGGGACATTCTTGCCTATAAGGATTATAACAATGTCACCCGTTTATTTCACCTTGCTTGCAAAGCTGAAAGAGAAGTGCGGGACGACGTGCCAGTACCAAGACTAACATTTCGCAGGAAAGACTAGCTCGTGGCGCCACGCACAACTTCTACTTACGCCACACGTGCCGCTTTGCACCATCCTCTTCATTGAGTAGGGCAACACCTCCTCCATCCAGTGACAAGTCCCGTGCTGCTCCATCAAATTCAGCAGCAAAGACCGTCCAAAAACCCGTAGAGAGCTCTTCATCCGTTGCCTCCATGGGTAGAACAAGAGACATTCGGTGCCACGCTGCAAGGGCTATGGACATATGATGCGTGATTGTCCAAGCAAGCGCGTGATGATTGTTAGAGATGATGGTGAGTACTCCTCGCTAGTGATTTTGATGAAGATACACTTGCTTTGCTTGCGGTGACCATGTAGGTGAAGAAGAGGAGGAGCACATTGGTGCGGACGATGCAAGCACACTATGAGAGCCTTGTTGTGCAGCGTGTGCTTAGTGCACAAATGGAACAAGCGGAGCAAAATCAGCGGCACACCTTGTTTCAAACAAAGTGTGTGGTTAAAGAGAGATCTTGCCGCATGATCATTGATGGAGGGAGCTGCAACAACTTAGCTAGCGGCGAGATGGTGGAGAAATTGGCACTCCCTACACAGCCACATCCTCATCCATACTACATTCGGTGGCTCAACAACAAGTGGTAAGGCGAAGGTAACTAAACTTGTGAGAATCAACTTTGCCATTGGATCCTACAAAGATGTTATTGAATGTGATGTTGTGCCTATGCAAGCATGTAGTATCCTGCTAGGTAGACCATGGCAATTTGATAGAGACTCCATGCATCATGGTAGATCAAATCGTACTCCTTTTCATACCATGAGAAGAAGATTGTGTTACATCCTATGTCCCCTGAAATGATTTTAAAGGATGAACTTGCTAGAGCTAACAAATTGAAAAAATTGGAGCATGCTAAGAGTGAAAATCAGATTGTAGTAAATGATCTTGAGAAGCATAAACACAAGAATAGCAAATCTGCTCATGATAACAAGAAGGAAATTAAGTTAAAGGGAGCTTGCTTGATTGCTACAAAATCTGAAATAAATGAGCTGATTGCTTCTACCTCCCTTGCTTATGCTTTGGTCTCGTAAGAAGCATTGATTTCACTCCATGAATTGCAGCCTACTTTGCCTCCTCGCCATTGCTAACCTTTTGCGGGAGTATTCGATGTGTTTCCAAGTGAGATTCCACCGGATGCCACCTATTCGAGGGATTGAGCATCAAATTGATCTCATTCCTGGAGCTTCATTGCCCAACCGTGCGCCATACGGGACCAATCCAGAGGAGACAAAGGAGATTCAACGCCAAGTGCGGGAGCTACTCGACAAAGGTTATGTGCGTGAGTCTCTTAGTCCTTGTGCTGTTCGGTATTACTTGTGCCAAAGAAAGATGGAACATGGCGCATGTGTGTGGATTGTAGGGCTATCAATAATATCACCATTCGTTACCGTCATCCTATTCCACGCCTAGATGATATGCTTGATGAGTTGAGTGGTGCCGTTGTGTTTTCTAAGGTTGATTTACGTAGTGGGTACCACCGCATTCGTATGAAATTGGGAGATGAATGGAAAACTGCTTTTAAAACAAAGTTTGGGTTGTATGAGTGGCTGGTCATGCCTTTTGGTCTCACTAATGCACCTAGCACATTCATGAGATTGATGAATGAAGTTCCGCGCGCTTTTATTGGCAGATTTGTAGTTGTATACTTTGATGACATCCTGATTTATAGCAAATCACATGAGGAACATCTTGAACACTTGCGTGCTGTTTTTGATGCATTGCGTGATGCACGTTTATTTGGTAACCTTGAGAAGTGCACATTTTGCACAGATCGGGTGTCTTTTCTTGGCTATGTTGTGACACCACAGGAATTGAAGTTGATCAAGCCAAGGTTGAAGCGATACATAGCTGGCCGGTACCTACAAGCTGTTACCCAAGTGCGAAGTTTTTCGGGACTTGCTGGTTTCTATCGTCGCTTCGTGAAGGACTTTAGCGCCCTTGCTGCCCCGCTGCATGAGCTTACCAAGAAGGGAGTGATCTTCAAATGGACAGATGCACATCAGACGCCTTCGACATGCTTAAAGATAAGTTAACACATGCACCTTTGCTCCAGCTTCCGATTTCAATAAAACCTTTGAGCTTGAATGTGATGCTTGTGGAATTGGTTTGGGAGGTGTCCTTTTACAAGATGGCAAACCTGTAGCATATTTTGGTGAGAAATTGAGTGGGCCTAGTTTGAACTATTCTACTTATGACAAGGAATTGTTTGCTTTAGTTCGAACTCTACAAACATGGCAGCATTATTTGTGGCCCAAGGAGTTTGTCATACATTCGATCATGAATCTTTGAAACACATTCGTAGCCAAGCCAAACTGAATCGTAGACATGCTAAATGGGTAGAATTCATTGAGACCTTCCCTTATGTCATCAAACACAAAAAGGGAGAGGAAAATGTGATTGCGATGCTTTGTCTAGACGTTATGCCATGCATTGTCAGCTTGATTTCAAAATCTTTGGCTTGGAAACAATAAAAGAACAATATGCACATGATGCTGACTTCAAAGATGTATTGCTGAATTGTAAAGGAGGAAGGACTTGGAACAAATTCATCCTCAATGACGGGTTTGTGTTTAGAGCTAACAAGCTATGCATTCCAGCTAGCTCCGTGCGTTTGTTATTGTTGCAGGAAGCACATGGAGGAGGGCTGATGGGACACTTTGGTGTGAAGAAAACACAGGACATCCTTGCTTGCTCATTTCTTTTGGCCCAGGATGAGGAGAGACGTGGAGAGATTCATAGCCCGCTGCACGACATGCCAAAAAGCTAAGTCACGTCTTAACCCTCATGGTTTGTACATGCCTCTACCTGTCCCTAGTGTACCTTGGGAGGATATCTCTATGGACTTTGTTTTAGGACTGCCTAGAACCAAGAAGGGGAGGGACAGCGTGTTTGTGGTGGTAGATAGATTTTCTAAAATGGCACATTTCATACCGTGTCACAAAACCGATGACGCTACGAACATTGCTGATTTATTCTTTCGTGAGATTGTTCGTTTGCATGGTGTGCCAAATACAATTGTTTTTGATCGTGATGCAAAATTCCTTAGTCATTTTTGGCGAACCTTGTGGGCTAAGTTGGGAACCAAGCTGTTATTCTCCACTACTTGCCACCCTCAAACCGATGGTCAAACCGAGGTTGTAAATAGAACTTTATCAACCATGCTTAGGGCTGTCCTAAAAAAGAACATTAAAATGTGGGAAGAATGTTTGCCTCATATTGAATTTGCGTATAATCGTTCGCTGCATTCTACTACAAAAATGTGTCCTTTTGAGATTGTCTATGGCTTCATACCACGAGCTCCTATTGATTTGATGCCCTTGCCAACTTCGAAAACTAAACTTTGATGCTAAGCAACGTGCTGAATTGATGCTTAAGCTGCATGAAACAACTAAAGAGAACATAGAGCGCATGAATGCTAAGTATAAGTATGCTAGTGATAAAGGTAGGAAGCATATGCATTTTGAACCGGGTGATCTGGTTTGGTTACATTTGAGGAAGGAAAGGTTTCCTGAACGAGAAAATCCAAACTAATGTCTAGAGCTGATGGCCCTTTTAAAGTGCTGCAACGTGTTAATGAAAATGCATATAAGCTTGATCTTCCTGCAGATTTTGGGGTCAACCCCACATTTAACATTGCAGATTTGAAACCATACTTGGGAGAAGAAGATGAGCTTGAATCGAGGACGACTCAAATGCAAGAAGGGGAGGATGATGAGGACATCACAGCCACCGATACGTCCACCCCTCCACTTGGTCCCCTTACTCGTGCTCGTGCTCGACAACTTAACCATCAGATAAGCTCCTTCTTAAGCACTTGTCCATCTTGTTTAGACAACGGAGACACTTTGCACTCGTTGTTTTGCTCGGGAATGAAGAAGGAGCCAAAGGGGAAAGGATTCACAAGCTCCAGGTTCGGGCAGCAGAACAACACCAACTTCTGACGGGTGCTGCGACTTCATACGGACTCCGATTGGGGTGATCTTGGACTTCCTGGAAAGCCTATCAAGTCTATTTTCAAATGGATTTGGAATCACCTTCAAATTCGCCCTAAGTCAACGGGAATCGTCAAATGGTCGTGACTGGTACTGTGTTACCAGAACTTGGGCTGATGGGCCTTGTATCAAGTTGGGCCCATTAGGGGCGCGTCCTAGGGTTTGGGGGAGACATCCTGGTCGTCTCCAACCTCACAAATACCCCAGCAGCCGCCACTCTAGGGTTGGGTTTTGTTGAGTTGCATTCTTAGCCATTGTTGCTAGGCGCTTCTTCCGGAATAGCGCATGCTGGATAAGCTGCCCTACTTCCCGCCTTCGGAACCCCACATATTGTATCTTGGATTTGAATCCCTCATTCCTATTTTAGGGGCGCGTCCTAGGGTTTGGGGGAGACATCCTGGTCGTCTCCAACCTCACAAATACCCCAGAGCCGCCACTCTAGGGTTGGGTTTTGTTGAGTTGCATTCTTAGCCATTGTTGCTAGCGCTTCTGGAATAGCGCATGCTCGGATAAGCTGCCCTACTTCCTGCCTTAACCCCACATATTGTATCTTGGATTCGAATCCCTCATTCCTATTTGGTAATTTCAATACCTGTTATCTTGTTCTCGCAAGTTTCTTCGATTTGCTTGCAGGATTGAGAGCCCTAGTGGTGGTGTCGTGCTCCACAAGGTGCGGCATCCTTGGAGGTGGTGTACCGGTTGCTAAGGCGCAGCACTGAGAGAGCTGTAGTCGGACCGCCAACGTCATCCCCTTCCCCCAAATCGAGTTACCCCCTGCCTCTCATCGAAAGATCGGGCACCAACCCTAGCGGGTTCACATCAAATTCAGCCAAGGTTCTATCCATATTGTTCATGTGATAGTTTAATATGAATGGCTCGAAGCTCGGAGAGAGAGCGATTGGAGAATCACATCGTAGCCAACTCTTGGCTAAGGGGAAAACCTAGTTTTTCCGGACTCTCGATATAGCCAATCATCTTTATCACATGCGGATCGACGGGATTCCCTCAACAAGCGCACGCAAACAAGGACTTTGAGGTGTTAAACCTCTCGGCCCGAGCTTGGTTCTCAAACATGCCACGCAGTCCCTGAATAATAGTGTGAGCATCGCTGCTCTCATATTGCTTCTGAAGCTCAGGGGACATTGTAGCAAGCATGAGACAGCTTATATCTAGGGCATCATTAGTGTGCTTCTCGTAAGCTCTCCGTGCGATTGCGGTGGCATTATTTGGCAAATCCTCGGGATAGGGTACTTCAAGAACGTACTCCTTACGCTCTTGCTTGAGAACAATTCTCAAGTTGCGATACCAATCCATAAAGTTTGTTCCATTTAATTTTTCCTTTTCGAGAATAGATCGCAAATTAAAGGTACCGGGTGTAGTATTAGCCGCCATTTATTCTACAACATGAAAAAGCAAAGTTTAGCACAATGTTTATGCTATGTCTTTTGTTAAACAATTTAACATTAGACTCCCATTACGTATTTTCCACCTTCCCTCTAGGTTACGTATTGGGTCAAGATCCACATGTTAATTAATTTTCTAGTGAGCTTTGGCATCACCGCTAGAAAATTACTAACATCGTAAGCAACACCTTGCTAATCACATCTCTATGTGACTCTTGTTGTTGGTGTGGCATCTCCATGCCCCGGCGTCAACCTATGCCCCAAGGCCCAAAACTGTTTTGATAGCCTTGTTAAGTAAACCAAATGCTCCTGCATGTATATGTCGACATATACCCCCTCGTGTTATGATAGAGAATGACACTCGCTTTGGCGAGACCCACCATTGACGAGCATAACGGTGAGTGCAACATTTGGAAGGGCATCATTACTACTTAATTTTGCGAGGGATGCTATCCTATCAAACAAACATATCACATATGAAAGCAAGTAGAATAGCATGAAATAGTATGGCCCCTTCACATGGTGATCTCCATCTCCATGCCGGTGTAGAAGGATCTCCATCTTCAACACCGTTCTTCCGAGTGCCGAATGCTTGATATCTTCAAACTAAGCTACTACTATAGAAGCTCTAATTGAAGATTACATCGACTCGCAGTCGTGAAAGAATATTACAAGCATTGCACGTATGAAAGAATATTACGAGGATTGCACATATGAAAGAATATTAAATGCATCACATGCATCTCATACATACAATAGGGCCATACCATCTCCAAGCATTCTCTGCAAAAACAAGTTAGGCGTAGAAATGTTTTCTACCTATCGCAGAGATACAGCACCGAAATTAATAGATCCAATCTATGAATTCGCTTACGGAAACCATGTCGGCATAATCATATTATGCCGTCCCGATACACTATCAAGGGAGATGGTTTGCGTAGGCGCGAGGCAGCTAACAAGATCGGACTACGAGATAGCTTCGGCATAATCACATTATACCGTTCGATACACTATCAAGGAATGCTATCTCGAACCCAACTCAAACCGAGTTATATGGAAATTGCTTCGACGTAATCACGTTACGCCGTTCCGATACACTATCAAGGAACGCAATTACCATTAACTCTCCTCAACGAATCCCGTTAAACCGATTGATCTAATCAACCCGTGCGCAAAACTTGTTCCAGATCAATCTAAAACCCGAACTAAGCAAGATTAGCTCGATACCCTTTGAAGGGTTACGCGGAGGCTACGCTAGCCGAAAACAAAAAATTTCTACCGCGCAAACCAGGAACACTTGCAAGTAAGGGTCGATAGATCGTTACCGATTGGAGTAGAGTGCGGCGGAATAGCCAATCGGGGCAATCCGATCCGGAACGGTGTAGCCGATTCCGGAGACGGCCGATTCGCCAATCAGCCGATTCGAGTCGTCCGGCCGCGTTCTCATGCCTCGCTCCGTCGCGACCGCGGCCGATCAAGAGCGCGCAACGTAGCGAGCGCCTCTCCCGGTATCCACACATCCGGGGACGAACGCCGTACACCCGTGTGCTAGCACGCGATGAAAGGCTAGGGTTTGGCTCGAAAGTGGGGAGGGTTTCCGTGGAGATTGATCTCGGCGACTTACGTTGCACGCGATGCAATTGACGTGTCGCAGCTCTCCACCCCTCCCTCCTTTATATAGAGTTGGCCGACTAGGACTAGTGGCCGATCGGGACTCTATTTTTGAACCGGATCTCATCCGTATCTCATAGAGTTGGCCGCCCATACGTCGTAAGCCTATAGGACTCTATCCGATCGGATCCCTATCCGATCGAGCCGTATCCGAGTCCAACTCGAATGCCTGTTCTTATCCCCTAAGCGTGCGACCACGTAGGTTCAGGTATACTCGGTCTCGGCCATAGTCTAACTTAGCCGATCGTCGGCTCGAGTCCAACTCAGCCGACACGTCAACAGCGGCGCCTAGCGGCACATATTGACACCATAGTATACAAGAATATAATATCGGCTCGAACCTGTAATGTGTACACAAATCCCTTTGCCTCATGATACCGGTTAAGCTATAGGCAAGATGTGTGCCATCCCTTCAATAGCTTAACCATTCACTCGAACCGTATTGGATTATACGTGCCGTTGATTGACTCCTCAATCAACTTAGCATGGCCATCCATTACCTCGGGGCCCATAGATATCTCTCCAAAGGAGGGGCAAATTCCATCTTGATCACTCACATCCCACTCCATGTTTCATAGCAAACCGAGAAAACTACCTTTATAACTACCCGATTACGGAATAGCGTTTGGTAGTCCCAAAGTAGGCTACTACACATGTTGGAATCCATGGTGATCTCAGGTCTAAGGACTTTGTACCAACACTACCCGAGACCAACTAATGGCACATTAATTCTGTAGTGTCTCATGGTGGGTCTATCCAACAATGTGTTCTCCAACACATATGTCCATGTTTATTGATTTGGTATCTCCATACCCATGATCTATGAGACATGATCATCAATCAATAAACATGCCGATCTTAGAATCATATTTGTTCCAACAATATGACATATGATCGAGGATCGTTTAGAAATAGATTCATACATATTGAGTCTCATAAATAAGTCACGTACTTATTGATCAATACAAGATGTCTATTTCATGGAACTGAATAACACTTTATTCATTTATACATAAACATTGACGTGATATCCAACATCTCCATGTTGCCTCTAGGGCATATCACATAACAACCTGATGGCTCAATCAGACCAGTCGTAGGCCGGCGGTTAGACCGCTCAACTGTCTCAATCAGATTACCATTGTTGGCAGTCCCGATGTCGGCTTTGGTTTCCTCTGTTTGTAGTCCCTTTGTCGCATCTATTAATGACGTCGTGTTCCATTTCTCTCTCTTTCCCCTTTCACCACTCTTTCCCGTGCCTCGAATCGAGCTCGTGCCGCCTGTCCCATGCCCCTCCGCTTGCCGGTCCTCTTTGGTTGCGCATCATCACTGCTGTAGCCTCCGCCACCGCACGCCGTGGCCATCTCCGGCTTCGCCGCACAGCCCCGCACCCTGACCACCTCTCTTTTCCTCACGCTCACCGTCGGAGTGCCGTACCGCTGTGCGCCCGAGCCACTATCGCTGTTGCCTCCTTTCAGCAGCCATTCCCGCTTCCTTGCCGTTCCCGTGCCGCGCCAACCCCTCCGTCGGCTCCACGTTGACGAGTGTTAACGATCAAATTGATAACCAAATCCCCGAGTTTAGAACCAAGATTGAAGTGGAATCAGATTAGGAAGCAGTCTGTGGAGAAATAGAGGTTGTATCGGCTAAAGAACCCGTCGGCTAAGTCCAAATCGGACCAGAATAGCCGATAGCCGATTCCGAGTTGAGGTAGAAGTGGAGCCAGTCCTGAGAGGAAATTTGAAGATAAAGTGTTGGATTCGGTCTCCAAATTGTGCGTTAAAGATATTGCCATCTATGGATAAAGTCCTGTAACGGCAATTGTATCTGTAAAGTAGGAAATTATTAGATATTCCTTTTGTATTGCGGCATGGGACTGCGTCCCGATATATTGTCGTACTATAAATAGTAGATAAGGTAGAAACCGTGTCCAACACGGATGTCGTTATGCCTGGGTATAAATAAGACCCGAAGGCTTTTTGTAAAAGAACCAACAGATAATCAATCAACTTTGGCGCATCGCCAACCATTTATTTTCGACGAGTTCTTACACTTGCTCGGGCTGCATCGGGTTCGACCTCCGAACAAGGTAATTCCTTGTCATTTGTGGTTTATATCGTTGGAATTAGTGCTTCCATTGTCATGACACTCTAGTTTTGATGTTATAAACTATGCAATTTATCATACGCGGCTTATAATCTAGAGCAATGCCTAGATCTATCCCACAGTCGGCTGATTTGTCTCTAAAGACAGCAGCCGACGAGGCTAGATCTATGGATTGAATTAGATTATATGTCGCATCTACCGTCTCGAGGGATTCACATTGACTTATATAGATCGATATTTCTTTTTGTACTTAATGCTGCATCTAATCGACCGATTAAGTCGCTCTTAGAACTATTAAGATCGTTTAGTTTTATGTTTGTCATTAGAGAGAGCCTGGAGTTTCAACTAGCCTTATCTGTTTTAGTTATCTCTTAGTTTTAATTGCTATTATATATATTAAAACCACCTTTTATATTGAGATCTCAATCTGTTTGAATGTCCTCAACTAGCATCAATCTGTCAAGTTACGTTGACAGCAGATTGATCTAGGTTTAGCGTATTTGGATTAGATTGATATCTTTTTATAAAATGTATCGGAGTATTAGCCGATTCATATTAGACCTGCAGTATCGGCTAGGTTATCAATACAGATAATTATTATCCTAATGTGCCTTTAGCCTAAGTGATTTATACTATTTTGGTATGCTACCGATTTATCCCAACCACTTAGTATAAATGTTCTTTGGAATAACAATTATGTGTTTATTGATGTCTTCAGCCGATCCGCTAGGATCTAATTTCAACTTAATGCCTATTACTTGTTTCTTGTTGGTTACAGGACCAAACTAACTGGCGTGCCCTCAATTACTAGAGGCGACCAATTTGGACCTGCTCTAGAGTAAAGCAAATTTCTCAAGCCAGTGCATGGGAATTGAATTTCTCATCAACATGCTTTTGGCACGCCCGGTGGCACCAAGTGCAGACTTCCAAGTTCAACAGAATGTCTGGCGACATGAGCCCACAAATCAACGAGGAAAACGTCATCCCGGTGAAGATTGAACAACTGTCGGCTGAACAGCTAGCCGACTACAAACAGATGGTCGAGCAGCTGCAGGCTAATTACCTACAATCCTTTACCCAAACCAGGTGTGGGGCTGTCCTCCAAAAGTTCAAATTCAAGCTCGAGGACCTCAACACGCCCTCCGAGGAGGACAGGAAAGGGAAGAAAAAGATGGAGGACGTTAAACAAGAACAAGATGATTCGAGACTTCACACTCTACAGGACCGAATCGACTCGGCTGTTCATCACGCCCTCATCAACCAAAGTGGCATACTGGTTAACACCCTCAACAATATGATAGCCACTGTGGTCGACTCGAGGATTGCCAAGCAACTACCAAGGGGGCCGACCTATTTCACTAACGACCAGTTCCCGGGTTACAGGACGCTGTCAACTCAAGGCTTGTCAATCCCCCCACTGGGACAGCTGAATCCTCAAAGTGCAGCTCTGCTTCAACCAAACGCACAGGCATCAACTTCAGAGCCACATCGCAGGATCCTGGTCTGACATCAGTCTCAACATCAGGGCCGTGGTGGCCCGACAGTGACGCAGGAGGAAGTGGAGAACATGTTCAACACCAATCGGCGGCCAATCATGCCCAATGAGCCGATTGGCAGTATTCCCCCGGCTCCACATCATAGCCCTGTCGGCAATCGGCTACTTCCTGTGCAGTCACTGCCGTCATGTTTCGGCCAACCCTCGCTGCGAATCACTTGCAATACCAACATCCGGGGGGCAATATGATCAGCAGTATCGGCCACAAACACCACCACCACTTCAGTATCGGCAAGGACCCATACCGTATGAACAATATGAGCCGATACCCCAAGCTTAAGACAACAGACCTTGGGCCGATCTGATTGCTGATGGGATGCGCGATCAGTTCGGCCTCAAGCCAAAGGACTCCGGCCATATGTACCGGTACTCGTATCCAGAGCACTTCGAGAGGGTGCCATTGCCAAACCGGTACAAAGTGCGAGACTTCTCCAAGTTCTCTAGGCAAGACAATGTGTCTACCTACGAGCATGTCGGCCCGATTCTGGCTCAATGCGGGAAGCATCGGCTAAAGACGCACTCGGGGTTCGCTGTTCCTCGCTATCGTTATCGGGATCGACCTTCACGGTTTTCATCGCTGCCATGCAACTCGATACAGAGCTAGGCCAATCTTGAGAAACAATTCCATAGCTATTTTTACTGCGGCAACCATGAGATAAAGTTGTCGGAGTTAACCAGCATCAGACAGAAGCACAAAAAATCAGTCCAAGATTATATTCAACATTTCAGAGAAATGAGGAACCGATGCTACAGTTGAAGGGTTACGCGAAGCTACGATAGCTAAAAATAGAACTTTTCTACCGCGCAAACCATGAACACTTGCAAGTAAGGGCCGATAGATCGTTACCGATTGAGTATGCGGCGGAAATAGCCAATCACGGCTATTCGATCTGAAATAGTGCTGGCCGATGATAGCCGATTCCCGCAAGCCGACAGCCCATTCCTGGGAACAGCCGATTCACCGTGTAGCCGATTCGCCGAGTCATCCGATCGCGCTCTCCGATGCGCCCGACCCCAGCCTATTCCACCGTAGCCGATTCGTAGTCGACGAACAGCACCGCAACGTAGCAGCGCCTCTACCGGGTATCCACACGTCCGGGGACGAACGCCTAACACCCGTGTGCTAGCACAAGATGCAAGGCTAGGCTTTGGCTTGAAGGCGGGGAGGGTTTCCGTGGAGATTTATCTCGACGACTTTTGTTGCACAAAATCGATTGATTCGGTTCAATGCGATTTCATGCATCGCTCTCCACCACTCACCCCTTTATATAGAGTTGCCGTTGGGCCTAGAGGCCCATCGGGACTCTATTTTGAATCGGATCCTGTCCGAATCTCATAGAGTTGGCCGGCCGGACTTCGTAAGCCCATAGGACTCTATCCGATCGGATCCTATCCGATCGAGCCGTATCGGAGTCCAACTGAAATGTCTGTTCTTATCCCCTTAAGCGTGCGACCCTATAGGTTCAGCTATACTCGGTTTCGGCCCGAATTGAACTCACTCGACCGTCGGCTCGAGTCCAACTCAGCCAATCGTCGGCTCGAGTCCAACTCAGCCGATCACATATTGACACCATAGTATACAAGAATATAATATCGGCTCTGAACCTGTGATGTTTACACAAATCTGTTTGCCTCACGATACCAATTAAGCTATAGGCAAGATGTCTATGCCATCCCTTCAATAGCTTAAACATATTGGATTATCTGTGTGTTGATTGACTCCTCAATCAACTCGGCATGGCCATGCACTTCCATAATCCATTACCTCGAGGGGCCCAGAGATATCTCTCCAAAGGAGGGGCAAATTCCATCTTGATCATTCACATTCCACTCCATGTTTCATAGCGAACCCGAAGACTACTTTTATAACTACCCAGTTACGGAATAGCGTTTGGTAGTCCCAAAGTAGGCAACTACACATGTTGGAATCCATGATGATCTCAGGTCTAAGGACTTTGTACCAACACTACCTGAGACAAACTAATGGCACATTAATTCCTATAGTGTCTCATGGTGGATCTATCCAACAATGTATTCTCTAACACATGTGTCCATGTATATTGATTTGGTATCTCCATACCATGATCTATGAGACATGATCATCAATCAATAGATATGTCGATCTTAGAATTATATTTGTTCCAATAATATGACATATGATCAGAGATCGTTTAGAACTAGATTCATACATAAAGAGTCTCATAAATAAGTCACGTACTTGTTGATCAATACAAGATGTCTATTTCATGGAACTGAATAATACTTTATTCATTTATACATAAACATTGACCATGATATCCACCATATCCATGTTGCCTCTAGGGCATATCACTAACAACAGTCTGATTTTATCGAACTCTCAGCTAGCTGATCTAACATTTTACGGCCTTCTGTCGCCAATCCGCGAAAGATTTTCGGCTCAAGACTTCGACAGCCTGGCCCACTTGGCCCAGAAAGTGACGGCCCATTAGCGGAGATTTCAAGAATCTAAGAAGGCCTTTAAAAAGTCGCCCACATCGCCTACACAATGTACACAGACTCAAGCGACAGCAATGCGGAATTGGCAGCAGTCGAGTGGACCAAGAACAAGAAAGCAATAACCTGCATATGGTTGAAAAGGTCGGCCGAAGAAGAGAAATATGACTTTGATATCACTAAAGTCCACAGGATCTTCGATCTACTGCTGAAGGAGAAGAAAATTTGGCTGCCAGACAACCACGTTATCCCATCAGCCGATGAGCTCAAAAAGAAAAAAAAATTGCAAGTGGCACAACACCACCTCCCACAGCACAAATGATTGCAAGGTATTCAGGCAGCAAATCCAATCGGCCCTCAAAGCTGGGAAGATAAAGTTCAAGGAATCGGCTAAGCCGATGAAGGTTGATAGCAACCCTTTCCCGGTCAACATGGTCCAAACCGGCCACAGGCGAGCTGATCGGCAGCACCGAATGACGTACAGCTTAGCCAAAATGAAAAAATCAGTTAGCGCCGACTCAGGGCCCCCCATAGAGAGTCGACTGGAGATATAACTACATCAATCAATATGGTGCACACCAAGCAGGCATCGGCCGATCGTCGGCCCAGCGTGATAGCTCGGGCCGCGGTTCCAACGCAGATCCAGAGGAAGAAGAAAGCCGACGTGGCAAGCCATACCAGTGGGCATGGCATACTACCGCCACCACGACGGTTGTGACCCGCATTGGCATTGCGAGTTCTTCAGGTTCTGCTGGGAGCAAGGAATGAGGTTGCTAACCCTCGAAAATTGCCCAACGTGTAGTGATTACAGGGAGGACGAATACAGGGGACCACAACTAGAGAGTTCTAGCCGATTCGTCCCCCGAGCCGTTCAGCTTAACCAACATAAACCCTCTGTTCATGATCGGCTTGGTCCCATCCACCAAGACTTCTTCTGGGAAGAAGATCAAGAAGAGGCCAATGACAAGCAATCGGCCAACCCCCAATGGTGCCCTTCGGACTTCTTTACCAAAACACAGAAAAGAAAAATTTAGCGACTCGGGAGCAATGGGCAGGAGGAAGAAGTCCGGCGGATGATCGAACAACAATGACGTCGGCAAGGCACAAAGCGATGGCGCGCCAAGAAACAAGCGGCCCCAGCCGACGAAAGCCCAGCTGACAAAGACAGAAGGGCGGCAAAAGGCAAAGCAGTAGTCTCGGCATTGGTCAACATGGTCTTCATTCTACCATCCGAGTTTGAGGTTGCCGAGGCCGACACAGACACAGTGGAGGAGACCATGGCTAGACTAGTTTTGTCCCCAGAACAAGCTATTTTTGAAAAACCTGAGGGGATTGAGAATCGGCACCTGAAGCCACTATACATGAAAGGATTCGTCAATGGTAAGCCGATGTCTAAGATGCTAGTCAATGGAGGGGCTGTTGTCAACTTAATGCCCTATGTAACTTTTAGGAAGCTGGGGAAAGGGCCGGAAGACTTGATCAAGACAAAATATGATTCTCAAAGACTTCGCTGGTAACCCTTTAGAAGCCAAGGGAGTTTTATATGTTGAGCTGACTATCGGCAACAAGACCATGCCCACCATGTTTTTCGTCATCGACGGGAAGGGGTCATATAGCCAGCTACTAGGAAGGGATTGGATTCACGCCAACTGCTGTATCCCTTCTACAATGCACCAAAGTCTGATCCACTAGCAAGGTGACAATATAGAGATCGTGCCAGCCGACAGGTCAGTCAACGTTGCTAATGTCGATTTGCCACTCTGGGAAATCGATGGTATTGATTGCCTGTTCGGCAAAATCTGGCAAGCCGATTTTCTCAAGGTGTCTGATTCCGATATACAGCCCATTGGAGACGATGAGCCTCAATTGCTACTTTGAAGGCGTCGTGGAGGGCTCGAGCGTCTACAGCCTGTTTTGCTTGGGATTATTGTGAGATGCTTGGTCTTAGCCCATCCATTGTCGTGCATCGGCTGCCTATAAAGCCTGGGTATCGGCAATACAAGCAGCCTCCCAGGAGGTTTAAAGCCGATATGTATGATGCGATCAAAGCCGAAATCACTCGGCTGTACAATGCCAGATTTATTCGGCCCGGCCAATATGCAGAGTGGGTGTCCAACATAGTTCCAGTGCTAAAGAAAAACGGCAAGCTTAGGGTGTGTATCGACTTCAGGGATTTGAACAAGGCTATCCCCAAGGACGAGTACCCGATGCCTATAGCCGATCTGCTAGTGGATGCCGCTTCCGGCAAAAAAATCATAAGTTTCATGGACGGCAACGCAGGTTACAACCAGATATTCATGGCCGAAGAAGACATTCACAAGACAACTTTCAGATGCCTAGGGGCAATCGGCCTGTATGAATGGGTCGTCATGATGTTCGGCTTGAAAAATGATAGAGCTACGTATCATAGGGCCATGAACTACATTTTCCATGATATGATCGGCTCCCTGGTAGAAATTTACATTGATGACGTCATCGTTAAATCCAGGAAAATAGAAGACCACATAGCCGATCTAAGACAAGTCTTGGAGAGAACGAGAAAATATGGCCTAAAGATGAACCCCTTGAGGTGTGCGTTCGGAGTATCGGCCGGACAATTCTTAGGATTTCTTGTTCACGAAAGAGGAATTGAAGTCACACCAAGGAGCGTTAACGCAATCAAGACAATTCAGCCTTCAAAGAACAAGAAGGATGTACAATCTCTGATCGGCAAAATCAATTTCATCAGGCGGTTCATAGCCAATCTGTCAGCAAAGATGGAGCCGTTCACACCATTGCTTCGGCTGAAGGCCGATCAAGCATTCACCTGGGGGGCAGAGCAGCAGAAAGCACTAGACAATATCAAGGACTATCTAAGCTCACCTCCAGTCTTAATCTCTTCACAAAAAGGGATACCATTCAGGTTATATCTGTCAGCGGACGAAAAACCTGTCGGCTCAATTTTGATTCGGGAGGTCAAAGGGAAAGAGAAGGCCATCTTTTATCTCAGCCGACGGCTTCTCGATGCCGAAACAAGGTGTTCACCGCTGGAAAAATTATGTCTCTTCCTGTATTTTTCATGCACAAAGTTAAGGCATTATCTATTATCCAGCAAGTGCACTGTGGTATGCAAAGCCGACATGGTAAAATATATGCTATCGGCTCCAGTGCTAAAAGGACGGGTTGGGAAGTGGATATTTTCCTTAACAGAATTTGAAAGGACAAGCTATAGTCGATTTCATAGTAGAACACAGAGATGATTCAATCGGCTCAGTGGAAATTATGCCATGGACTCTAACTTTTGATGGCTCGGTTTGCACCAATGGTTGCGGAATTGGCTTGGTACTAATTTCTCCCAGGGGGCAAGCTTTGAGTTTGCTTTTTCAATCACGCCTCATACCACAAACAACCAAGCCGAGTATGAAGCCATGCTCAAAGGACTACAACTAATAAAGGAGGTTGAAGCCGACGCCATCGAAATAATGGAAGTTTCACTATTGGTCGTCAGCCAGTTGTCAGGAGAATTTGAATGTAAGAACGACGCGCTGATGGTCTATTATCAAAAATGCCAAGAATTGACGGACAACTTTTGGCTAGTGACATTGAAGCATATCCCCCGGGAACAAAACACAGAAGCCAACGATCTGGCTTAGGGGGCATCAAGCTACAGGGCGATGACGATGGATGTTGAAGTGGAGATCGCCACCATGACAGCCGACGACTAGAGGTTTGAAGTCTACAACTACCTGCAAAATCCTTCCCAGTCGGCTTCAAGGAAATTGCACTACAAGGATTTGAGATACGCTTTGCTTGATGAAGAACTGTACTATCGGACGATTGATGGTGTGCTGCTCAAATATCTAAGTGCCGATCCAGCCAAGGTGGCCATCAAAGAAGTGCACAAAGGTATTTGCGGTACCCATCAATCGGCTCACAAGATGAAATGGCTACTTCGAAGAGCAGAATACTTTTGGCCGACCATGCTGGAAGATTGTTTTAAGTATTACAAAGGATGCTAAGACTGTCAAAAGTTTGAAGGCATCCAAATAGCACCAGCATCGGCTATGAACCCTATCATCAAGCCTTGGTTGTTCAGAGGTTGAGGAATCGACATGATCGGCCAGATCAATCCACCCTCAAGTAAAGGACACAAGTTTATATTAGTGGCAACCGATTATTTTACCAAGTGGGTGGAAGCAATTCCTTTGAAGAAAGTTGACTCTGGGATGCCATCGAGTTTGTTAAGAAACACATTATGTACCGATTCGGCCTCCCTCAGACTATAACTACGGATCAGGGATCTATCTTTATCTCAGATGAGTTTCTTCAGTTTGAAGATGGCTTGGGGATCAGGTTACTCAATTCTTCACCGTATTATGCTCAGGCTAACAGGCAAGCCGAGGCCTCAAATAAAAGTCTAATCAAATTGATAAAGAGAAAGATCGCTGAGTATCCGAAGCAATGGCACAACCGATTAGCCGAATCACTCTGGGCCTATCGATTGTTTGCCACAGATTAATCCAGGTGTCTCCATATAAACTGGTCTACGGACATGAAGCAGTTCTACCATGGGAAAATATCATCGGCTCAAGGAGGATTCAGTTACAATGTCAGCTCACAGCCAATGATTATTATAACTTAATGGTGAATGAATTAGAATACCTGGTTATGTCAAAAATGCGGGCCTTGGAAAAAGTGACTAGGGACAAGGAGCGAGACACCCGTCATTATAACAAGAAAGTTGTGCCTAAGTCTTTTGAGGAGGGCGAACTCGTTTGGAAGTTAATATTGCCGATTGGATCAAGAGATAACAAATTCGGCAAGTGGTCACCTAACTGGAAAGGGCCTTTCAAGATCCACAGATGCGTCTCTGAAGGAGCCTACATGCTAGAAGGTTAGGACGGAGAGGTGTTAGGACGGGCCCTAAATGGCAAATATCTGAAGAAATATTACCCCAGTGTTTGGATCAACTCATGATTCGGCTAAGGTCTTGCCGATTCATATTAGCCGATGCATTGAATACACATCGCCTTTAGGTCGTTTTGGTGCTAAGTTTTTCCCCTAATTCTTATACATCGGCTTTGCCAAGCCGACAGCAGTATGATATTCGGTTTGATAATTTTATTAATGCTGAAGACATCATCAACAAAATTAAGGGGGCATACAATACAATATCAAGAATCGGACGCATCAGGACATAGCAAATTTTTCAAAATTTTCAAACACTTTGAAGTTTTCAAGTCCAGATGGATCGGCAAGCATGCACATGAATGGCATTGAACAAGCCGATTACAAAAAGTTTGAGCCGGTTACAAGATGAACCGTGAGTTTGAGTTACAAAAATTTGCTGGCCAACTATTACAATCAGTTCAGCGAGAAAGGAAGTTGGTGATAGTCGATATCGTGTTACGATGAATCTCGTCTATCTCTTCGATGGCCTTGGCGTCGGCTGCATCACTCCCAGGGATCGGCTTCATCGCCCTGGCCAGATCGGATAAATGTGACACTATCGCCTTGATCTTCACTCGTTGGTCTTCAATCTCTTTTGGCAAGCCGGCCACACGTTGTTCTTTGGCCACGATGTCGTCTTCAACCTTAGCAAGTTCGGGCGAGTTTCTTCTCGACGCTTACAAAGCCGATCAAGCTCAGCAATCGGCTCAGTCTTCAAGGCATTGAACTTGGCTTTCTCGGCGGTGATTTCTTGTTGGCTGGCTCTGATGTTGGCCTCCACCGCTTGGTTTTCTTGGCGATCAGCTATTCTCGGCATGGCTCGTTCAAACTTGTGCCGATGCGCCTCCATGAAGGTGGCCGGTGCGATGATATCGGCCAGCTGATCTGGCAGCCGATCCTGGACGTCTTCAAACCGACTTCGAATGGAACCGTAGTCGGTGACCAAAAAGTCGAGGGAGCACTCTAGCCGCTTGGCTATGTCTGACAGGGTAGCCCATAGTTCCTCATCCGACAGCACCATGGCCTTGTCGGCATCCTCATCAGGGTCCAGAAACTCAGAAAGGTCGAAGTCCAAAAGATCGGCTACGATCTGCAAGACATGAGTCAGTTAGAAGAATCGACAAAACTAGTAAGCCGGTTTATGAAGTTGGACAGAACTTTTGGACAACTGGGACTGTGGTAGCCATGTCTTCCGCATCACCACCACCTGTAGCCGTTGACCTGTGTTCGCTCGATACGTGGAGGGCAGGTGTTGGAGCACGAGGAGGCTGAAAAAAGATACAAGTCAGAAATCGGCTATGTTGATAAGAGAAAAGTTAAGGATGGTAGAATGTACCGAGGGAGGAGGAGCCGTCTTTTTCTTGGCAGCCAGTTTCTTTGCCTATAAACAAAAAATGCCGATGAAACATAAACTTGGAAAAGGTGATGAGATCAAGTAATGAAATGTGTTTACCGGTTGGGATTGAGGAGCGCGCTTCGGAGGGCTCAGAGTATTTTCAACGGTTTGTTCAGCCGATGGAGTCCGGGCATATTTATTTGAAGAGCTCGTCTCGGCTGCGGCATCATCGATAGCTTGGTCCATCTCCTCATCCCTGACTTCTTCTTCAAGGATTGCATCCACATCTGGATTGACTGGAGGCAAGTCGTCGGCTGGGGTTGGTTTCGGCTTCTTCGAAGCTCGTTTATTTCTCTGCAGCCGAGGTAGCAGCAGCCGACGGCTTCGCCCTCTTCTGCCGATGCAACGGCTCACGAGTTTGGCCATGAAGAAGTGTTGTTACCTTCGGCGCATGGAAGCAAATAATTTATGGGGCTAGCCCACAACAGCCGGACAGCACGCCAGGAGCATAGAGGATTGTTGCTCCCGTGTTGCTTGCGTGTCGGGGGAGGCATCGGTTGTCTGCAAAAGAATGACGCATGGTTAGTCAAATACATGAGTAATGGCCGAAAGGGACTAAAAAGAGAAGACGCTTACCGATGGGGTCATCTCCGAATCAACGATTGTCAGATGCACTGAAGCCGATTGGTGAAACAAGTGCAGCTTCCATTCATTCCACCATCGGCTGAAGACAGTTGTCCTCGTCACCGCCAAGTCAATATTGCCGATGATGCCCAGAGGAGGACCGGGGATGTTGAGCAATAGATGCATCATGATGTCTCCTTTGATTTTGCCTCTGGCCTGGATCTTGTCCGAATAATAAAGGCCGATTGGCAGTTGGCCCATTCCAAGTTGTCTCGCAGCCACCATCAGATGACAGAACTCGGATGACTTCTGGATGTTGCGCTCTTGGTGGATGCCGACGGGGAGGATGCAAGGTGTTATGGCCGATATATAAATCTCCCTCGGCTTTCCGTATTCTTCAAAATGGAGCTCGTCTAGCCGAAGATCGTCCAGAGTTCGAATTTGTCAAAATCTTCGTAGGCAAACCATATCCTTGAGCTGCTTGGGAAGCCGTTGTACGATTGCCAAACCAATTTTTGAAATGATTGGCTGTCAGCTTGGATGCAGGATAAGTTGCCGCTGCTTCCCCAAACAACAGACATCAGCAGGTGGTTACCTCTTCGTCATCTTCGAACCGTGGCTCGATCAGGGGGAAATCGGCTTCTAGTGGAGCTGGCCTTTTTGCAACCTGATAGGTGTGAAGATTTAACCACAGTTGCAGTAGCCACCAGGACCCTCCTGTATTGACGGCCTCCTTGGAAGCCAGCTTAGCCGATGCGTTGCTTAACATCTGGTACAAATAGCTAAGTAGGTATTTTCCTAAGGGGACTTGCTTCTTGCTCACCGGAGCTTCGACTACGTGCTGCCAGTTGCTAGTCGGCCCGCAGCTTGATCCGCAGAATACAAATTTTTCCAGCCACATCAGGAGGAAAGCTGCATGTTATCTCTCGGAGATCGGGCCGTCTTTCATGTTCATCGATATAAAGCCGCTCCAGCCTCCTATGCTCTTGGTCTTGAAATTATGAGTGCATTTGATGTTGAGGCTGGTTGGGTCGACTGTGGAGGTTATGTCCAGCCCCGTGATCATTACCACATCCAAGAGAGTTGGCGTCATCGGCCCTTGTCTAAATAAGAACGCATTTAGTGTAACTTTCGTGGGAATTCGAAACAGCGTCAAATCCACAATACTATCATATCACGGACTTGGGGGGCATGTGTTAACGACCAAATTTGGTAACCAAATCCCCGAGTTCAGAACCAAGATTGAAGTGGAATCGGATTAGGAACGTAGTCTGCGAAGAAACAGAGGCTGTATTGGCTGAGTCCGAATTGGCTGAAGAGCCCGTCGGCTAAGTCCGAATCAGAGCAGAATAGCCGATAGCCGATTCCGAGTTGAGGTAGAAGTGGAGCCAGTCTTGAGAGGAAACTTGGAGATAAAGTGTTGGATTCGGTCTCCAAATTGTGCGTTAAAGATATTGCCATCTATGGATAAGGTCCTGTAAAGACAATTATCTGTAAATTAGGAAGTTATTAGATATTCATTTTGTAATGTGGCATGGGACTACGTCCCGAGATATTGTCGTACTGTAAATAATAGATAAGGTAGAAATCGTGTCCTACACGGATGTCGTTATGCCTGGGTATAAATAAGACCCAAAGGCTTTTTGTAAAAGAACCAAAGACAATCAATCAGCTTTGACGCATCGCCACTCTTTTATTTTTGACGAGTTCTTGCTCTTGCGTGAGCTGCATCGGGTTTGACCTCCGAACAAGGTAATTCCTTGTCATTTGTGGTTTGTATCGTCGGAATTAGTTCTTTCATCATCATGACACTCTAGTTTTGATGCTATAAACTACGCAATTTATCATATGCGGCCTCTAATCTATAGCAATGCCTAGATCTATCCCATAGTCGGCTGGTTTCTGTGGACACCCCGAGTATTATACCATCTAGTGTCCAACGCGACCACCACATACAATTGGAGGAGTGGGATCCAACCACGCATAAATAGCCACTTGTCCCAATGTGCCCATGGTCGCTGTTGACACTTGCGGTTTTTGGCTCGACGCATCAGCAACAAAATTGGCCTTCCCCGGGTGATAATGTAGACCCATGTCATAATCCTTGATGAGTTCTAACCACCTTCTTTGCCTTAGGTTCAGATCTGATTGGGAGAAGATATATTTCAAACTTTTGTGGTCGGTGTAGATTTCGCAACGGTTACCGATAAGATAGTGTCGCCATATTTTTAGTGCATGAATAACAGCGGCTAATTCAAGGTCATGGGTTGGATAGTTCACTTCATGAGGTCTCAATTGACGAGATGCATATGCTGAAGGGTTACACAGAGGCTACGCTAGCCGAAAAACAAAAACTTTTAACTGCGCAAACCAGGAACACTTGCAAGTAAGGGCCAATAGATCGTTACCGATTGGAGTATGCAGCGGAAATAGCCAATCAAGGCTATCCGATCTGGAACTGTGCAGGCCGATGACAGCCGATTCCCGTAAGCCGACAGCCGATTCCTGGGGACAGCCGATTCACCAATCAGCCGATTCGCCGATGTAGCTGATTCGCTGAGTCGTCTGACCGCGTTCTCGTGCCTCGCTAAGATGCGCTCGACCGCAGCCGATTCCACCACAACCAATTCGTAGCTGATGAATAGCGCGCAACGCAGCAGCGCCTCTACGGTATCCACACGTCCGGGGACAAAACGCCGAACACCCGTGTGCTAGCACGCGATGCAAGGCTAGGGTTTGGCTCGAAGGTGGGGAGGGTTTCCGTGGACATTGATCTCGGCGACTTCTGTTGCGGATTCGGTTCAAAGCGATACAGCAACTCTCCACCCCTCGCCCCTTTATATAGAGTTGGCCGACTGGGACTAGTGGCCGATCAGGACTCTATTTTAAATCGGATCCTATCCGAATCTCACGAGTTGGCCGCCCATACGTCGTAAGCCCATAGGACTCTATCCGATCGGATCCATATCCGATCGAGCCGTATTCGAGTCCAACTCGAATATCTATTATATCCCCTTAAGCGTGCGACCACGTAGGTTCAGGTATACTCGGTTTCGGCTATAGTCAAACTTAGCCGATCGTCGGCTCGAGTCCAAGCGAGCCGACTGTCCAACAGCGGCGCTTAGCAGCACATATTGACACCATAGTATACAAGAATATAATATCGGCTCGAACTGTAATGTGTACACAAATCCCTTTGCCTCACGAACCAATTAAGCTATAGGCAAGATGTGTGTCATCCCTTCAATAGCTTAGCCATTCACTCGAACTCGTATTGAATTATACGTTTGTTGATTGACTCCTCAATCAACTTAACATGGCCATGCATTTCCATAATCCATTACCTCGAGGGGCCCAGAGATATCTCTCCAAAGGAGGGGCAAATCCATCTTGATCACTCACATCCCACTCCATGTTTAATAGCAAACCCGAAAACTACCTTTATAACTACCCGTTATGGAATAGCGTTTGGTAGTCCCAAAGTAGGCTACTACACATGTTGGAATCCATGGTGATCTCGAGGTCTAAGGACTTTGTACCAACACTACCGAGACCAACTAATGGCACATTAATTTCTCGTAGTGTCTCATGGTGGGTCTATCCAACAATGTGTTCTCTAACACATATGTCCATGTTTATGGACTTGGTATCTCCATACCCATGATCTATGAGACATGATCATCAATCAATAGACATGCAGATCTTAGAATCATATTAGTTCCAATAATATGATATATGATCGAGGATCATTTAGAAATAGATTCATACATATCGAGTCTCATAAATAAGTCACGTACTTATTGATCAATACAAGATGTCTATTTTATGGAACTGAATAACACTTTATTCATTTATACATAAACATTGACCATGATATCCAACATCTCCATGTTGCCTCTAGGGCATATCACTATCAATCTCCCACTTGCACTAGAGTCAATCATGTAAGTATCTAATACCAATTGCTCTTGTGTGCGCCTCATGCTTCGGTGAGGGAGAGGTTTTGTCGGCGGATCGGCTATGTTGAGATCCGTGTGCACTTTGCATATCTTGACATCACCTCTGTCCACTATCTCGCGGATGAGATGATATCGCCGAAGTATGTGTTTGGATTTCGATGTGACCTCGGCTCCTTGGCTTGCGCAATGGCTCCACTACTATCACAATAGAGAGACATTGGACCGAGCGTACTAGTCATCACACCGAGCTCGAAACGAATTTCTTGATCCAAACGGCCTCATTTGCATCTTTCAAGCGCAATGTACTCGGCCTCGTTGTAGAATCGCAACGGTATCACGCTTGGAACTCTTCCAACCGATTGCGCCTCCGTTCGGGCGAACACGAAGCCGCATTGCGATCTATAATCATCCTTGTCCGTTTGGAAGCTAGCATCGGTGTAACCACTTACAACAAGCTTTTCTTAACCTTCATAGACTAGGAACATATCCTTAGTTCTTCTCAAGTACTTAAGGATATTCTTTACGCGATCCAGTGACCTTCACTGGATCCGATCGTATCCGCTCGTAGCACTCAAAGTGTACGAGACATGCGGGCGTGTACATAGCATGGCATACATGATGGATCCAATTGCCGAAGCATATGGAACCATACCCATCTTATTCCGCTCATCATGTGTATGAGGACACGATTCTTGCTAAGATTAATGCCATGTGACATGGGCAAGAAACCTTCCTTGGAATCATGCATGTTGAACCTTTTCAACACCTTGTCAATGTATGTACTTTGGCTTAATCAAATTAGCCTCTTGGATCTATCTCTATAGATCCAAATGCCCAATATGTATGTTGCCTCCCTAAGTCTTTCATGGAAAAACTATTTTTCAATGAAGACTTGACGATTCAGGATAGGGATATCATTTCCAATCAACAATATGTCATCCACATATAAGATTAGAAATACAATTGCGCTCCCACTGACCTTTTTGTAAACAGAGGCCTCCTCTTCGTTTTTGATGAAACCAAACCCTTTGATTACTTCATCAAAACGAATATTCCAACTCCGAGATGCTTGCTTCAATCCATAAATGGATTTCGTAGCTTGCATATCTTTCCGGCGATTGTGGATCGACAAAACCCGAGGTTGTATCATGTATACATCCTCGCTTAGGTTTCCATTTAGGAAAGCCGTTTTGACATCCATCTGTCATATCTCATAATCGAAATATGCAGCAATCGCTAAGATAATCCGAATAGATTTAAGCATTGCGACGGGCGAGAAGGTTTCATCATAATCAACTCCTTGAATCTGTTTAAAACCTTTCGCCACCAATCGCGCCTTATAGATGTGAACATTTCCATCCATATCGGCCTTTTCTTAAAAACCCATTTACACTCAATGGTTTTGACACCATCAGTGGATCAACCAAGTTCCAAACTTGATTGTCGTACATGGTTCTATTTCGAATTTCATGGCTCCAAGCCACTTGTTGGAATCGGGTCCCACCATCGCTTCCTCATAGGTCTTAGGCTCATCGTTGTCCAACAACAATATATCACGTTGTTCCGCACTGTGTACTGTCGGGTGCACGACGTGATCTTTCGATTCTCCGTGGGGCGGTGTATTTACAACCGGTGGTGCAACACTTTGCTCCTCTGTTGTGGTTCGTGGTTTGAAACATTTTCGGTGTTTCTTGAACTTCTTCAAGATGCACCATCTCCCACTAACCCTTTTGAAAGAAACTCTTTCTCCAAGAAAACACCGTGTCGGGTGACAAACACTTTGCCTTGTTCCCGATTATAAAAGTAATATCCCTTAGTTTCCTTAGGATATCCCACAAAGAAGCACTTGTTAGATTTGGGTGTGAGCTTGTTAGGCGTAAACGTTTTACATAAGCTTCGCATCCCCAAATTTTGAGGAAAGACAAACAAGGGGTTTGCCCTGTCCATATCTTATATGGTGTGTTTTCAACTAACTTAGATGGAACTCAATTTAGTGTGAGCGCAGCTGTTTCAAGAGCATATCGCGAAGGATAACGAAAGATCACTTTGGCTCATCATCGACCGCACCATGTCCAACAAGGTGCGATTTCTCCGTTCGGACACTCCGTTCCATTGTGGAGTTCTGGCGGAGTCAAGCGTGGAACAATTCCACAATCTTTCGATGATTATCAAACTCTTGGCTCAAGTATTCCCCTCCACGATCGATCGTAGAAACTTGATTGTTTTCCCTAAATGATTACTGTACTCCATTCTGGAATTCTTTGAACTTTTCAAAGGATTCGGACTTATGCCTCATTAAGTAGATATAACCATATCTACTAAAGTCATCGGTGAAGGTAATGAAGTGCGATAACCACCTCGGCCGTTGAGCTCATTGGTCCACATACATCGGTATGTACGAGTGATAAACAAGTCACTTGCTCTCTCACTCTGTCCCGTGAAAGGTGCCTTTGTCATCTTACCAAGTAAACAAGACTCACATGTCTCAAATGATTCAAAATCAAAAGAGTGAAGCAATCCATCCTTATGGAGCTTCTCCATGCGTTTCTTATTTATATGGCCTAAGCGACAATGCCAAATAAACGTGGGGTTTATATCATTAGAGAGTTGCCTTTACGTATTAATGTTATAGGTGGGAGACGCTTCAAGATTCAAAACGTATAATCCATTCACCAATGGAGCATGAAAATAGAACATATTTCGAGATATATTGAACAACCATTGTCCATTGATCTAAAATCATATCCTTTCGTTTGCAAACATGAAGCGGAAATAACGTTTTGACATAGTGTTGGAACACAATAACAATTATTTAATTCCAAAACTAATCCCGAAGGTAGATTAAGTGGTACTGTGCCGACAACAACCGTAGCAATGCTTGCTCCATTGCCGACGCGCGAGTTCACCTCGCCCCTTCTTAAGCCTCTACTTCTTCTCATTCCCCGCAACAATTTGCAAATATGAGCTACCTGATCCGGTATCAAATACCCAAGAGTCGGTAGGTGAAGTAGCAAGATTAATGTCTATAACATTAATACCGAAGCGAAGTCGTACTTTGCTTCTTTTTGAGATCCTCCATGTACATCTTGCAGTTCCTTTTCCGGTGACTGTCTCCTTGCAATAGAAGCAAACGGCATCGATACCGCTGACCCGTTCTTGCCCTTCTTTGCATTGGAGGCACTCGCGATCTCTTCGGGAGTTAACTTCCTCTTGGTGCAAAGTTTCTTGACGGGTGGTTTGCGCTTAGCCTTCGCATCATCATCACATGATGACCATTTTTCTGGATACTCTCCTCACTGTCTTTAGCATCCCATGCAATTCGACCAAGGTTCTATCCATTTGTTTATGTGATAGTTTAATATGAATGGCTCGAAGCTCGGAGGGAGCGGCGGAGAATCACGTATGTAGCCAACTCTTGGTTAAGAGGGAAACCTAGTTTCTCAAGACTCTCGATATAGCCAATCATCTTTATCACATGCGGACGACGGGATTCCCTCAATAAGCGCACGCAAACAAGGACTTCGAGGTGTTGAACCTCTCGTCCCGAGCTTGGTTCTCAAACATGCCACGCAGTCCTCGAATAATAGTGTGAGCATTGCTCTCATATTGCTTCGAAGCTCGGGGACATTGTAGCAAGCATGAGACGGCTTATATCTAGGGCATCATTAGTGTGCTTCTCATAAGCCCTCCTTGCGATTACGGTGGCATTATTAGGCAAATCCTCGGGATAGGGTACTTCAAGAACGTACTCCTTACGCTCTTGCTTGAGAACAATTCTCAAGTTGCGATACGAATCCATAAAGTTTGTTTCGTTTAATTTTTCCTTTTCGAGAATAGATCGCAAATTAAAGGTACTGGGTGTAGTATTAGCCACCATTTATTCTACAACAGAAAAAGCAACGTTTAGCATAATGTTTATGCTATGTCTATTGTTAAACAATTTAACATTAGACTCCCATTACGTATTTTACACCTTCCCTCTAGGTTACGTATTGGGTCAAGATCCACATGTTAGTTAATTTCTAGTGAGCTTTGGCATCACTGCTAGAAAATTAATAACATTGTCGAAACTTGGTTTCGGCAATAGAATTTTGGGGTGCGAGCCAAGATCGCCAAGCTCGATGGGTTAGATAGAAAACAAAGATTAGACGGGTTCAGGCCCTCTCGTGAGGTAATACCCTACTCCTGTTTCGGGATTCGATTCGCCGAGTGTCTATATTGATCTCGTGATCCTGTGTATCTAAAGCTGAAAGCTGATCTAACTTCGATATCCCTCAAGGGACGCCCCTTACTCCCCTTATATAGTCTTGGGAGGCGGGCTTACGAGATCGGAAACCCTATCTTACTCTAAGTCGGTTTCTTCAATCTTACCAAACCGTGACTATGGGCCGTTGCCTTATCTCAATCGGCAACGTAACACCCAAGTCATAGTTGGTTGACATCTTTAGCGGGCGCAACCTATCCCTATCTCCGGTCGGATAAGCTTGCCATGTGGATATCCGATTGCCATAATCTCCACGGTAGCCCTCGAGTCCTTTGCGTTGACGAGATAACTCAGCCTCGAACCCAAATAGCACGCAGCCAAACAACTCTTTGGCCGAGTGCTTACGCGCCGAGTGATTCCATCACCTCTCGCTGAATCTCCCGGTGGTTCCAAAGATGTGAAGGGCTGGAAAATATCCAAAAATTCTAAAAATAAATATCTAGGCACATCTCATGATGTACCTAATTAAGTGTAGACCCCGACCGTATGATTAGCCAAAAAACGGACCAAACATACAATCAAGAACTATAAAGAATCATACTCATGTAAATGCTTAACTCATGCTAAAGCAAATATAAAAATCTCATCACTCAAGCAAGCTCGTGCTCATCTCGAGTGAATTTGCCCGAAGTCACCTCAAGACAAATAACTCAATCAATCCTCATAGGTGGAAAACACTCGGCAAGCTCATGCTTATCCGAGCGGATCTACCCGAGTCATTTCGAAACAAATATTTTAATCGTCCCTCATGGGTAAACAAGTTTTTCAGTCGTCTAAAAAATATGACCAAGTTATTAAATATCTCCCGCCATAATACTTGGTCTCAATCTATAAAGATCTTCACCAAGGTGGAAAAATAGCATTGATACAATCATCCAATCAAATGCTAGAAAACCAAACAGCCCTCGTCATCAAGGCGGCTATAAAAGCTTTGTTGGTCACCTCTCAAATTGCATCGTGCTAACTTCTCGAGAAGTCAAGCAAACCGCGGTATGAAAGGATTTCCAAAGGTATAGGGCACTCAGACACGTGCATATTGCCAAGGCAAATCTGCTTAAGCTCATCCATTTAAGTCCCTAAGGACACGTGTCGGGCCACACCTTAGCTGGGCCGCAGGTCTCTCATGGGCTCGGCCCAATCACAAGAAAACGTAGCGCAACCCTCAAATCTCTTTACAAAGCCTCGAGGTCATCCCCGCCACTTTGTCTTTCCGAGAAATTCCCCAATCGCAACACTTTGTTCACCGGCTTGCGTGAGGAGAACCCTAAGCCCTTGTGTGCGCCCAATCCATTGATCCAGAAGCCCGCGATTCACTCACGCCTAGCCTCCGCGTCCATCTTTCGCAACCCCCACCTCAAACCCCCATCCTTTTAGCCGAGATCTCGCCCCTCATCCAAACCACATCATGGCGGATGATAGGAAAATCCCCTTTGATCAGTGGGCCACTTCGGATGTGAAGGAATCCACCTCAAGGAGATGGTGAAGCACGGGGTGCTTCCTCGCAAGGAGATCGTGGGGGCGCCGCGGCGGGTGAGGAGTTTTCCACCCCGAACACCGGTGAGCTCGTAGTCTTCACATCTTTCTTTTATCGTGGCTTCACCTCCCCACTTCCAAGTTCTTTAGGGGCTTCTTGATTATTATGGCCTCCGCCTCTATCATTTGAATCCCAACTCCATGCTTCACATCACTCTTTTCATCCACGTGTGTGAAGCCTTCCTTGGCATTCTTCCCCACTTCCGGCTCTTCCGCCGCATGTTCTACCTTAAGCCGCATCCCAATAAGGACCAACTGCGTCGTTGGTGGGGGCGAGGTTTCAGCTCCGCGGATCCCTCCGCAAGGAGTATTTCTCTCTTCCTTCGAAATCTTCCAACAAAGGTTGGCATGCGGGCTGGTTCTATATTTCCAATCTTGAGCCCGGCTGCCGAACTTCGTTGGCCTTCCCCGTGCCCGGGTCCACTTGGAGCACCGTGCGTAGCCCAAGGCGGGAAGAAGCCAACAAGTTATTAGCGAAGATCTTGGCGATGAAGCAAAAGGTCTTCGCGGCGAGCAAATCACTCGACACTTCATCGGGAGCCGACCGGCGGCGCCGATCAAGGAGCGATCGAAGCCGGCCTTCGAGTACGAGGGTGAGAGGGACCCCAATCGGGAAGACCGGGACTCCCTTAGCTTTGAAATCCTGAAAATCTGGATGTACAAGGTCTTCTCGACTGGAGTCGCGATCGAGCGCAGCCTCGTGCTGCCGGTCCTTCCCTTCGGTCTCTACCGACCTCCTCCTCCGGTAAGCCGGCGAACTCTTTCATTGCCTCGCAATCTTGATGTCACATTTCTTAGTATTGTAAGAAACTTTCTTGTAGGAAAATGCCTCCATCGTCTCGAAGCCCTACAAAATTCCTCACGACGACGTGCCGACCCACTGCTGGAAGCCGCCCGGCGGCGTGAAGATCCGAGTGATCCGGTCGGGAAAAGGGCGGCCCCGAGTGAGGATATCGGCAAACGGGCGAGCAAGAGGAGGCTCGTCATCGATGACTCGGACGATGATGTCCCAGTTCCTCCGTCGAAACGCCCCCTCCAAGGTCGTCACCGAAGGCAGCGCCGAAGATCCGCCGATCGTCGTGTACACCTCATGATGAAGTTTGAACTCATAGTTGAAGGTTTCTTCGTCTTCATTCAGATTGCTCCTGTTGTTCTCTTTGTAGGAAACCCCAAGACATAGACCCCCTGCAGGCGAGTGAGGGGCCAACACCAAGTGCCACATCGAGGCATCCAAGCTGCGGAACCCAAACCCCGGAGCCCTCTCCCGAGCGAGAGTGCTGCGGGCGGAAACCCTCACCTCCCGGCGAGAATATCCCAAGGAGGGAGTGAAGGGTTACGCGGAGGCTACGCTAGCCGAAAACAAAACTTTTTACCGCACAAACCAGGAACACTTGCAAGTAAGGGCCGATAGATCGTTACCGATTGGAGTATGCGCGGAAGTAGCCAATCGGGGCTATCCGATCCAAAACAGTGTAGCCGATTCCCGCAAGCCGACAGCCGATTCCCAGGGACAGCCGATTCGCCAAGCAGCCGATTCGGCCGAGTCGTCGACCGCGTTCTCGCGCCTCGCTACGATGCGCTCGACCGCTGGCCGTCTCGCGGCCCGCCTTGCTCCGAAGTACACAGCCAATGAACGGCGTGCAACGGAGCAGCGCCTCTACCGTTATCCACACGTCCGGGATAGAACGCCGAATACCCGTGTGCTAGCACGCGATGCAAGGCTAGGGTTTGGCTCGGAAGTGGGGAGGGTTTCCGTGGAGGCGATCTCGGCAACTTCTGTTGCGGATTCGGTTGAATGCGATACCTCAACCCTCCACCCCTCGCCCCTTTATATAGAGTTGGCCGACTTGGACTAGTGGCCGGTCGGGACTCTATTTTGAATCGGATCCTATCCGAATCTCACGAGTTGGTCGCCCATACGTCGTAAGACCATAGGACTCTATCCGATAGGATCCCTATCCGATCGAGCCGTATTCGAGTCCAAGTCGAATGCCCGTTCTTATCCCCTTAATCATGCGACCCGTAGGTTCGTGTATACTCGGTTTCGGCTATAGTCTAATTTAGCCGACCGTCGGCTCGAGTCCAACTCAGCCAGGCACACTGTCAACACGGCGCCTAGCAGCACATATTGACACCATAGTATACAAGAATATAATATCGGCTCGAACCTGTAATGTGTACACAAATCCCTTTGCCTCACGATACCAATTAAGCTATAGGCAAGATGTGTGCCATCCCTTCAATAGCTTAACCATTCACTCGAACCGTATTGGATTATCCGTCCGTTGATTGACTCCTCAATCAACTTAGCATGACCATGCATTTCCATAATCCATTACCTCGAGGGCCCATAGATATCTCTCCAAAGGAGGGGCAAATTCCATCTTGATCACTCACATCCCACTCCATGTTTCATAGCAAACCCGAAAACCACCTTTATAACTACCCATGGAATAGCTTTTGGTAGACCCAAAGTAGGCTACTACACATGTTGGAATCCATGGTGATCTCAGGTCTAAGGATTTTTTACCAACACTACCCGAGACCAACTAATGACACATTAATTCTGTAGTGTCTCATGGTGGGTCTATCCAACAATGTGTTCTCTAACACATATGTCCATGTTTATTGATTTGGTATCTCCATACCCATGATCTATGAGACATGATCATCAATCAATAAACATGCCGATCTTAGAATCATATTTGTTCCAACAATATGACATATGATCAGGGATCGTTTAGAAATAGATTCATACATATAGAGTCTCATAAATAAGTCACGTACTTATTGATCAATACAAGATGTCTATTTCATGGAACTGAATAACACTTTATTCATTTATACATAAACATTGACGTGATATCCAACATCTCCATGTTGCCTCTAGGGCATATCACTAACAATCTCCCACTTGCACTAGAGTCAATCATGTAAGTATCTAATACCCATTGCTCTTGTGTGCGCCTCATGCTTCGGCTGAGGGAGAGGTTTTGTCAGCGGATCGGCTATGTTGAGATCCGTGTGCACTTTGCATATCTTGACATCACCTCTGTCCACTATCTCGCGGATGAGATGATATCGCCGAAGTATGTGTTTTCCTTGGCTTGCGCAATGGCTCCACTATTATCACAATAGAGAGACGAATTTCTTGATCCAAACAGCCTCCTTTGCAGCTTTCGAAGCAGCAATGTACTCGGCCTCTGTTGTAGAATCAGCAACAGTATCCTGCTTGGAACTCTTCCAGCTGACTGCGCCTCCGTTCAGAGCAGAACACAAACCCATATTGCAATCTATAATCATCCTTGTCTGTTTGGAAGCTAGCATCGATGTAACCACTTACAACGAGCTCTTCTTCACCTCCATAGACTAGGAACATATCCTTAGTTCTTCTCAAGTACTTAAGGATATTCTTTACGGCGATCCAGTGACCTTCACTGGATCGATCGAGTATCTGCTCGTAGCACTCAAAGCGTACGAGACATGCGGGACGTGTACAAAGCATGGCATACATGATGGATCCAATTGCCGAAGCATATGGAACCATACCAATCTTATTCCGCTCATCATGTGTCCGAGGACACCGATTCTTGCTAAGATTAATGCCATGTGACATGGGCAAGAAACCTTTCTTGGAATCAAGCATGTTGAACCTTTTCAACACCTTGTCAATGTATGCACTTTGGCTTAATCCAATTAGCCTCTTGGATCTATCTCTATAGATCCGAATGCTAATATGTATGCTGCCTCCCTAAGTCTTTCATGGAAAAACTATTTTTCAATGAAGCCTTGACGGATTCTAGCATAGGGATATCATTTCCAATCAACAATATGTCATCCACATATAAGATTAGAAATACAATTGCGCTCCCACGACCTTTTTGTAAACACAGGCCTCTTCTTCGTTTTTGATGAAACCAAACCCTTTGATTACTTAATCAAAATGAATATTCCAACTCCGAGATGCTTGCTTCAATCCATAAATGGATTTCGTAGCTTGCATATCTTTCCGAGCGATTGTGGATCGACAAAACCCCGAGGTTGTATCATGTATACATTCTCGCTTAGGTTTCCATTTTGGAAAGTCGTTTTGACATCCATCCGCCATATCTCATAATCGAAATATGCAGCAATCACTAGGATAATCCGAATAGATTTAAGCATTGCGACGGGCGAGAAGGTTTCATCATAATCAACTCCTTGAATCTGTTTAAAACCTTTCACCACCAATCGCGCCTTATAGATGTGAACATTTCCATCCATGTCGGCCTTTTCTTAAAAACCCATTTACACTCAATGGTTTTGACACCATCAGTGGATCAACCAAGTTCCAAACTTGATTGTCGTACATGGATTCTATTTCGGATTTCATGGCTCCAAGCCACTTGTTGGAATCGGGTCCCACCATCGCTTCCTCATAGGTCTTAGGCTCATCGTTGTCCAACAACGATATATCACGTTGTTCCGCTTTGTGTACTGTCGGGTGCACAACGTGATCTTTCGTACCTCCGTGATGGTGTATCTACAACCGGTGGTGCAACACTTTGCTCCTCTGTTGTTGTTACGAGGTCATTTGAAACATTTTCTAGTGTTTCTTGAACTTCTTCAAGATGCACCGGCTCCCACTAACCCTTCTTGAAAGAAACTCTTTCTCCAAGAAGACACCGTGTCGGACGACAAACACTTTGCCTTGTTCCCGATTATAAAAGTAAATCCCTTAGTTTCCTTAGGATATCCCACAAAGAAGCACTTGTCGATTTGGGTTTGAGCTTGTCGTCGTAAACGTTTTACATAAGCTTTGCATCCCCAAATTTTGAGAAAAGACAAACTAGGGGTTGCCCTGTCCATATCTCATATGGTGTCTTTTCAATTGACTTAGATGGAACTCTATTTAGTGTGAGCGCTTTTTGTTTCAAGAGCATATCCCCAAAAGGATAACGGAAGATCACTTTGGCTCATCATCGACCGCACCATGTCCAACAAGGTGCGATTTCTCCGTTCGGACACTCCGTTCCATTGTGGAGTTCCTGGCGGAGTCAACTGTGGAACAATTCCACAATCTTTCAGATGATTACCAAACTCTTGGCTCAAGTATTCCCCTCCACGATCTGATCGTAGAAACTTGATTGTTTTCCCTAAATGATTCTGTACTTCATTCTGGAATTCTTTGAACTTTTCAAAGGATTCGGACTTATGCCTCATTAAGTAGATATAACCATATCTACTAAAGTCATCGGTAAAGGTAATGAAGTACTGATAACCACCTCTGGCCGTTGAGCTCATTGGTCCACATACATCAGTATGTATGAGTGCCAACAAGTCACTTGCTCTTTCACTGTGTCCCGTGAAAGGTGCCTTTGTCATCTTACCAAGTAAACAAGACTCACATGTCTCAAATGATTCAAAATCAAAAGAGTGAAGCAATCCATCCTTATGGAGCTTCTCTATGCGTTTCTTATTTATATGGCCTAAGAGACAATGCCGGATAAACGTGGGGTTTATATCATTAGAGAGTTGTCTTTCTCGTATTAATGTTTAGATAGAAGACGCTTCAAGATTCAAAACGTAAAATCCATTCACCAATGGAGCATGAAAATAGAACATATTTCTAAGATATATTGAACAACCATGTTCATTGATCTAAAATCATATCCTTCCGCTTGCAAACATGAAGTAAAATAACGTTTTGACATAGTGTTGGAATACAATAATAATTATTTAATTCCAAAACTAATCCCGAAGGTAGATGAAGTGGTGCGTGCCGACAAAGCGGTAGCAACGCTTGCTCCATTGCCGACGCGTGAGTTCACCTCGCCCCTTCTCAATCCTCTACTTCTTCTCATTCCCTGCAACGATTTGCAAATATGAGCTACTGATCCGGTATCAAATACCCAAGAGTCAGTAGGTGAAGTAGCAAGATTAATGTCTATAACATTAATACCTGAAGCGTAAGTCGTACTTTGCTTCTTTTTGAGATCCTCCATGTACTTCTTGCAGTTCCTTTTCCAGTGGCTGTCTCCTTGCAAGTAGAAGCAAACGGCATCCGATGCCGCCGACCCTTCTTGCCCTTCTTTGCATTAGAGGCACTCGCGATCTCATTGGGAGTTAACTTCCTCTTGGTGCAAAGTTTCTTGACAGTGGTTTGCGCTTAGCCTTCCGCATCATCATCACATGATGATCGTTTTTCTGGATACTCTCCTCACTGTCTTTAGCATCCCATGCAATTCAGCCAAGGTCTTATCCATATTGTTCATGTGATAATTCAATATGAATGGCTCGAAGCTCGGAGGGAGTGACTGGAGAATCACATCAGTAGCCAACTCTTGGCTAAGGGAAAACCTAGTTTTTCCAAACTCCCAATGTAGCCAATCATTTTTATCACATGATCGACGGGATTCCCTCAACAAGCTTGCACGCAAACAAGGACTTTGAGGTGTTGAACCTCTCGGCCCGAGCTTGGTTCTCAAACATGCCACGCAGTCCCCGAATAATAGTGTGAGCATTGCTACTCTCATATTGCTTCGAAGCTCGGGAGACATTGTAGCTAGCACGAGACAGCTTATATCTAGGGCATCATTAGTGTGCTTCTCGTAAGCCCTCCGTGCGTGCAAAGTGGCATTATTAGGCAAATCCTCCGGATAAGGTACTTCAAGAACGTACTCCTTACGCTCTTGCTTGAGAACAATTCTCAAGTTGCGATACCAATCCATAAAGTTTCTTCCGTTTAATTTTTTTTCTCGAGAATAGATCGCAAATTAAAAGCACTGGGTGTAGTATTAACCGCCATTTATTCTACAACGAGAAAAAGCAAAGTTTAGCACAATGTTTATGCTATGCCTATTGTTAAACAATTTAACATTAGACTCCCATTACGTATTTTACACCTTCCCTCTAGGTTACGTATTGGGTCAAGATCCACATGTTAGTCAATTTTCTAGTGAGCTTTGGCATCACTTGCTAGAAAATTAATAACATCGTAAGCAACTCCTTGCTAATCACATCTCTATGTGACTCTTGTTGTTGGTGTGGTATCTCCATGCCCCGGCGCCAACCTATGCCCCAAGGCCCCAAACTGTTTTGATAGCCTTGTTAAGTAAACCAAATGCTCCCGCCGTATATGTCCGACAATACCCCCTCGTGTTATGATAGAGAATGGCACTCGTTTGATGCAGACCCACCATTGACGAGCACAACGGTGACGGGTGCAACATTTGGAAGGGCATCATTACTACTTAATTTTGAGAGGGTTGCTATCCTATCAAACAAATATATCACATATATGAAAGCGGGTAGAATAGCATATAATGAAATAGTATGGCCCCCTTCACATGGTAATCTCCATCTCCATGTCGGCGCTGCGGATCTCCATCTTCGGCACCATCTTCCAATGTGCATGATGCTTGATTTCTTCAAACTAAGCTACTACTATAGAAGCTCTAATTGAAGATTACATCGACTAGTAGGTCGTGAAAGAATATTACAAGCATTGCACGTATGAAAGAATATTACAGGATTGCACATATGAAAGAATATTACATGCATCACATGCATCTCATACATACAATAGGGCCATATCAGCTCAAAGCATTCTCTGCAAAAACAAGTTAGGCGTAGAAAACGTTTTCTACCTATCGCAGAGAAACGACATCAAGACGACCTACAAAAGGGGTGCGCACACGACCTACCAATCTATGAATTCGCTTACGGAAACCATGTCGGCATAATCATATTATGACGTCCCGATACACTATCAAGGGAGATGGTTTGCGTAGGCATGAGGCAGCTAACAAGATCGGACTACGAGATAGCTTCAAGCATAATCACATTATACCGTTCCGATACACTATTAAGGAACGCTATCTCGAAGCCGACTCAAACCGAGTTCTATGGATATTGCTTCGACGTAATCACATTACGTCGTTCCGATACACTATCAAGGAACGCAATTACCATGAACTCTCCTGAACAAATCTCGTAAAACCGATTGATCTAATCAACCCGTGCGCAAAACTTGTTCCAGATCCAATCTAAGACCCGAACTAAGCAAGATTAGCTCGATACCACTTAAGGGTTACACGGAGGCTACGCTAGCCGAAAACAAAACTTTTTACCGTGCAAACCAGAACACTTGCAAGTAAGGGCCGATAGATCGTTACCGATTGGAGTATGCAGCGGAAGTAGCCAATCGTGGCTATCCAATCCGAAGCAAGTGTAGCTGATTCCCGCAAGCCGACCGATTCTCTGGGGATAGCCGATTCGCCAAGCGCCGATTCGCAAGTCGCTCGACCGCGTTCTCGCGCCTCGCTCCGATGCGCTCGATCGCAGCCGATCTGCCACAACCGCCTTGCTCCAAAGTACCACAGCCGATGAACAGCGGGCAACGGAGCAGCGCCTTTACCGGTATCCACACGTCCGGGGACACAACGCCGAACACCCGTGTGCTAGCACGCGATGCAAGGCTAGGGTTTAGCTCGAAAGTAGGGAGGGTTTGCGTGGAGATTGATCTCGGCGACTTACATTGCGGATTCGGTTCAATGCGATACCTCAACCCCTCCACCTCGCCCGTTTATATAGAGTTGGCCGACTTGGACTAGTGGCCGATCGGGACTCTATTTTGAATCGGATCCTATCCAAATCTCACGAGTTGGCCGCCCATACGTCGTAAGACCATAGGACTCTATCCGATCGGATCCCTATCCGATCGAGCCATATTCGAGTCCAACTCGT
>JAIFGZ020000495.1:600000-765171 GCA_019925245.2 Oryza australiensis
AGCAATGGGCAGGAGGAAGAAGTCCAAGAAAAAATCAATCATCGGCTGCAACAGGGCAGGAAAAAGTGGCATGTAAAAAGAGATGTTGCCCTAGCCGATGAAAGTCCAGCCGACAAGGCCAAGAGGGCGGCAAAAGGAAAAGGAGTAGCTGCTGCATCGGTTAACATGGTGTTCATATTGCCAGCCGAGTTTGAGGCTGCCGAAGCTTATGCAGATACAGTAGAAGAGACCTTGGCCAAATTAGTATTGTCCTGAGAACAAGCAGTATTTGAAAAACCTGAGGGGACTGAGCATCGGCACCTAAAGCCCCTGTACGTCAAAGGATTTGTAAATGGGAAGCCGATGTCGAAGAAGCTGATCGATGGAGGAGCTGCCGTCAATCTGATGCCCTATGCTACTTTCAGGAAGCTAGAAAAAGATGCCGATGACTTGATCAAGACAAATATGGTGCTCAAGGATTTCGGCGGGAACTCATCAGAGGCAAAGGGAGTTCTTAACGTCGAGCTGACAGTCAGTAGCAAAACCGTGCCCACAATGTTCTTTGTCATCGACGGGAAGGGGTCATACAACCTGCTGCAAGGAAGGGATTGGATCCACGCCAACTGCTACATCCCTTCGACAATGCATCAAAGCCTAATCCAGTGGCAAGGCGACAAGATCGAAATCATGCCAGTCGACAAATCAGTCAACGTAGCCAACGCCGACTTAACTTTATGGGAAGTCGACGGCATTGATTGCCTGTCTGGCAAAGTTTGGCAGGCTGATTTTCTAAAGGTGTCCGACTCTCATAAACAGCCAAATGGAGACGAAGAGCCTCAATTGTTACTTTGACGGCGTCGTGGAGGGCTCGAACGTCTACACCAAAGACACCGTGGACGATCTGGATGGCAAGTTGGGGCAAGGTTTTATGTCGGCTGACGAGCTTGAAGAGGTTGATATAGGTCTAGGGGATAGGCCTCGGCCAACATACCTTAGTAAAATCTTGTCTTCTCATTTTAGAACCAAGCTTATTGATTTATTAAAGGAATATAAAGATTGCTTTGCTTGGGATTATTTTGAGATGCCTGGTCTCCGCCGATCGATTGTTGAACATCGACTCCCTATTAAGCCTAGATATCAGCAATACAAATAGCCTCCCCGGAGGTTCAAAGCCGATATGTATGATGCGATTAAAGCGAAAATCGCTCGGCTATATGATGCTGGTTTTATTCGGCCCTGCCGATATGCAGAATGGGTTTCCGACATAGTTCCAGTGATTAAGAAAAACGGCAAACTTAGGGTGTGCATCAATTTCAGAGATTTAAATAAGGCTACCCCTAAGGACGAATACCCTATGCCAATAGCCAACTTGCTAGTAGATGCAGCCTCCGGCCAGAGAATAATAAGTTTTATGGATGGCAATGCTAGATATAATTAGATCTCTATGGCCGAGGAAGACATTCACAAGATAGCTTTCAGGTGTCCATGAGCAATCGGCTTGTATGAGTGGGTCGTTATGACTTTTGTGTTGAAGAATGCTGGAGCTACATATCAAAGAGCCATGAATTACATTTTTCATGATTTAATCGGCTTCTTGGTAGAAATTTATATTGATGATGTGGTTGTCAAATCCAAGGAGGTCGACGATCATATAGCCGATTTAAGAAAAGTCTTGGAGAAGACAAGAAAATATGCCCTGAAGATCAATCCTACTAAGTGTGTCTTTGGCGTGTCGGCTGGCCAATTTTTGGTTTTCTTGTTCATGAAAGGGGGATTGATGTGACACAAAGGAGCATCAATGCTATCAAAAGTATTCAGCGTCCGCAAGACAAGAAGCAGTTGCAGTCCTTGATCAACAAGGTTAACTTCATCAGGCGCTTCATTGCCAACTTATCTGAGAAGATGGAGCCGTTCACACCTTTGCTACGTCTGAAAGCCGATCAAGCGTTTACTTGGAGACAGAGAAACAGAAGGCTTTGGACAATATCAAGGATTATCTGAGCTCCCCTCTAGTATTGATCCCTTCCGCAAAAGGGAGTGCCTTGCAAGCTATATCTATCAACCGAGAGAAGTCTATTGGCTCAGTTTTGATCCAGGAGTTCGAAGGAAAGGAAAAAGCAATTTTCTATCTTAGCATAAGACTTTTGGATGCAGAAACAAGGTACTCTCCTGTGGAGAAGTTTTGCTTGTGCTTATATTTTTCAAGTACAAAGTTGAGGCATTATTTGTTATCCAATGAGTGCACGATAGTTTGCAAAGCCGATGTAGTTAAATATATGCTGTCGGCTCCAGTTTTGAAAGGACGAGTTGGGAAGTGGATTTTTGCCTTGACGGAGTTCGACTTTTGATACCAAGTGCCCAAAGTAGTTAAGGGCAGGTCATAGTCGATTTTATCGTGGAACACAGAGACGACTCAATCGGCTCGGTTGACATCATGCTTTGGACACTGACCTTTGATGGATCTATTTGCACAAGTAGATGCGGTATCGACTTGGTAATCATTTCACCCAAAGGGCAAATTTTAAATTTGCGTTTACAATTGTGCCTCACGTTACAAATAATCAAGCTGAATATGAAGCTGTCCTCAAAGGTTTGCAGCTGCTGAAGGAAGCTGAAGCCGATGGTGTCGAAATAATGGGCGACTCACTGTTGGTCATCAGCCAGTTGTCGGGCAAATATGAATGCAAAAATGACGCGCTGATGGTCTATTAGCAAAAATGCCGAGAGTTGATAGATAGTTTTTGGCTAGTTACTTTGAAGCATATCTCTAGAGAGCAGAATTCAGAAGCAAATGATTTGACTCTAGGAGCGTCGGGCTACAAGCCGATGGCAAAAGAAGTCGAAGTGGAGACGGCAACCATCTTAGCCGATGACTGGAGGTATGATGTTCACAACTATTTACAGAATCCTTCCTAATCGGCTTCAAGGAAATTGCGCTACAAGGCTTTACGATATGTTTTGCTCGATGAAGACTTATATTATCGAACAATTGATGGCGTACTACTCAAATGCCTAAGTGTTGATCAAGCGAAAGTTGCCATGGGAGAAGTGCACGAATGGATCTGTGGTACTCATCAAACAGCTCACAAAATGAAGTGGTTACTTCGAAGAGCTAGGTATTTTTGGCCGACTATGCTGGAAGATTGCTTCAAGTATTACAAGAGTTGTCAAGACTGTCCAAGGTTTGGAGCCATCCAGAGAGCACCAGCATCGGCTATGAATCCAATCATCAAGCCTTGGCTGTTCAGAGGATGGGGAATCGACATGATCGGCCAGATTAATCCACCCTCAAGCAAAAGACACAAGTTCATATTGGTAGCAATCGATTATTTTACCAAGTGGATGGAAGCAATTCCTTTGAAGAAGGTCGATTCCTGGGATGCAATCAAATTTGTCAAAGAGCATATCATTTATAGGTTCGGCGTCCCTCAAACTATCACTACGGATCAGGGATCTATCTTTATCTTAGACAAGTTTGTTCAGTTTGTCGACGGCATGGCAATCAAGTTATTAAACTCTTCACCATATTATGCTCAGGCTAATGGACAGGCTAAAGCCTCTAACAAAAGTTTGATCAAGTTGATAAAGAGAAAGATCTCTGAGTAACTGAAACAATGACATAGCCGATTGGCTGAATCACTCTGGGCTTATCAGATGGCTTGTCATGGATCAATCCAAGTACCTCCTTACAAATTAGTCTATGGACATGAAGCTATTTTACCATGGGAGAGCGTCATTGGCTCAATAAGGATTCAACTCCAAGATGAGTTGACAGCCGATAATTATTAGAATCTGATGGTAGACGAATCAGAAGACTTGGTCTTGTCAAGGATGCGTGCTTTGGAAAAAATGACCAGGGACAAGGAAAGAATCGCTCGTCATTATAACAAGAAAGTTGTCCTAAGTCTTTTGAAGAAGGCGAGCTGGTCTGGAAGTTGATACTGTCGATTGGTACAAGATATAACAAATTCGGCAAGTGGTCGCCTAACTGGAAAGGGCCGTTCAAGATCCACAAGTGCATCTCTAAAGGAGCCTACATGCTAGAAGGACTGGATGGAGAGGTGTTTGGAAGGGCACTTAATGGCAAGTATTTGAAGAAATATTACCCCAGTGTTTGGATCAACTCATGATTTGGCTAAGTCCTTGCTGATCCATGCTAGCCGATGTGTTGTGCAGTGATACACATCGCCTTTAGGATAGTTTCACTATAAGTTTTTCCCTCTGATTTTTTCAAAAGGGTTGAGCCTAGCCGACAGGAGTTAATTGGTGTTATCTTATAATTTTATCAATGTTGAAGCAACATTGAAAAAATTAGGGGGCATATATCATACAAAATTACAATTTCAAGACTCCAAAATTTTTGGGACTTTGAAAATTGAAAGTTTTCGAGACAGTCAAGACATCAAGATTGAAGGAATTGGCAGAAGAAAATATATTACAGCATTCAAAACACAGTAGCCTGCCAATTACAAAAGTTGCATGTTACAAAGAGTGTTCAAAGTAGCTAACACCAACCCTATTACAAGAATTGATTCAATTGCCGATAAAGCCATTGATGGTTGATATTGCCTTCTGCTTGATGTTCTCAACTTGAGTGATCGTCTCAATGTCGCTTGCGTCGGTTCCTAGAATCGGCTTCAGAGACTTTCTCAAATCTCCCAAGTACTGGATGGAAGGTTTCACATTATTTCGCTGCTCCTTGATGGGCGTTGGGAGATCGGCTAGTTTCTTCTCCTTAGAAGCCAGTTCAGCTCTTCATTGATCCAGCTCGGCCATAAGTTCAGCTTCCCTTTTCTTAAGTCGCTCAATGTTGGATTGGGTAGCCGATGGTCCAGCAGTTAGCTCATCTAACTTGGCCTTTTCAGCAATGACTCCCCAATGGTTGTTCTCAATCATTGTCTCGAGATCGGCTCTGGCTTTCCTGTCAATCATCCGTTGCATTGCCCTTTCTAGTTTGTGTCGGTATTGATCAATATGGGCAGCTTGGGAGATTGCATCGACAATATTGTCTGCGAGCTAGCTCTTGATCTCTTTAAACCTGGCTTTTATCGGCCCATAGTTGGTGACCAGGTAATCCAGTGGGCTGTCCAGCCGATGAGCGATGTCCAAGAGTATCTCTTTCAATGCATCGGCTATAGGAGCTGGGGCCTGACTGGTGATCTCTTCTTCTTCACCAACGAATTCTCTTATGTCGAAGGAGAACATATCGGTTAGAGCCTGCAAGACCTCATTATTGATTGATTAAGTATCAAGAGGATTAAATAGTCAGTCTGTTCTTAAAAGGATTATTCACACCTTAGCCATGGGAGATGGTGCCGGTTCTTCTTCTTCGACGTGGTGGCTACCCCTAGCCGATAGAGTATGCTCACTTGATGCATGAGGGGTAGCCAATGGAGAACGAGGGGGCTACATAGACAAGTGTTAGTTGAAATCGGACAACCAACATAAAGAAAAAAGACAGGGTTTTGAGCTTACTGGTGAAGCATGGTGTGGTTGCCGATGGGCGAGTCTTTTTTGCTGCAATCAAATGGTTTTGGTTAAGAACTGAAAGATTTCAAGCAAATTTAAATTACCAAAACTTTAGGATGCGTACCGGTTGAGGGCGAGCAGGACGCTGCGGAGGAGACGGTGTTTGCTGAGTTTCATCATGAGCCGATGGGGTTCTGCATACTTGCTCGAATGGCTGGACTTAGCTGCTGCTTCTTCGATAGCTTGGTCGATTTCTTCTTCAATGATTTCTTGATCAAGAACTTCTTCAACACTCGGGTACAAAGATGGCAAGCTGCTCGCTGGAGTTGCTTTTTGTTTCTTCATCTTTTTCTTCTCAGCAGTCGATGGACCAGCAGCCGATGGCTTGACCCTTTTCCTAGATAGCGCCTCATGGGTTTGGCCGTGCAGGAGCGTTGTTACTTTTGGCACGTTGAAGCCAATGATAGATGGAGCGAGGCCTCCATTTGGGATCCGACCTGCGGTGTATTGGATCTTGACCCCTGAGTTGCTCTCATGGGGGGAGAAGAATCAGTTGTCTACAAAGAAAAGAAAGCATTGGTTAGATATTGAGCACATAATAGCTTATAGCTTTGAGAGATTAACAAGGGAGAGAAGTAGTCACATCGGGGAACGATTCTGGTTGCAGAGTAGTGAGATACATGGAGGCGTTCTGATGGAAGATATGTCTTTTGAATTCGGTCCACCCTTTTGTCGTAGGCTACACTTCTCTTGTGGGCCAGCTCCAGTAACCCAATGCTTCCGAGAGGGGGGCTCTCCATATTGATTAGCCGATCCATCATGATCTATGAGCTAATCTCTCCTCTCATTGCGATTTTATCGGCATAATAGAAGCTGATTGGCAGTTGTCCAAGGCCAAGTTGTCTACCAGCCGACATGGGATAGTAAAACTCATATGACTTTGTGACATTGCAGCCTTGATGGATCCCAATTGGCAGGATGCATGGAGTAAGTGCTGTGGAGAAGAGTTCTCTGCACTTGGGGTATTCGTCCGAGTTCACTTCGTCAAAATCCAATTCAATCGGCAGTTCGAATTCTGCACGGTCTTCATAAAAGAACCAAGTTCGATTGTTTTTGACAAAGCCGTCATACAAGGATGTGAACCAGTCAGCCAGCAACTCATTTGTCAATTTGGATCCAGTGTGAACAGCAGCAGCCTCTCCAAAAGATAAGCATCTCCGGGTGATTATTTCTTCTGCTTCATCATCTTCAATTGGCTCTACTAAGGGAAATTGTGCATTGGCTAGCCGTGGCCGTCCAGAAATTTTCTGAGTCAATAGCACTAACCACAGCTGCAAAAACCAGCAAGGGCCTCCAGTGCCTATTGTTGCATTGGCTGCTATCTTAGCTGATGCTTGATTCAAGGTTTGATAGAGGTAGCCCAAGAGGAATTTGCCCAAGGGGATTTTTGTCTTGTTGACTAGGGGTTCGGCTACCACCTGCCAGTTCGCTGTTGGACCGCAACTGGAGCCGCAGAAGACGAATTTTTTTAACCACATCATGAGGAATGTGGCGTGCTCTCTAGGGATGATGGACCCGGTTCCCATATTCATATTAACATAACCGTTCCAGCCTCCAATAGCCTTGGTCTTGAAGGAGAATTGTCCTTTGCTGTCCAGCCGATTCGGGTTAGCCTACGACAGAATGTCCAATCCAGTTATAATAAATATGTCGGCTAATGTTGGAGTCATTGGGCCTTGTTGAAAAAGAAAAGCATTGAAAGTATTGTTCCGGAAATAGAAGGCAGCTGATACCAATGGTTCATCTTTAGGCATATCGGCTACAGAGAGGGCTAGACATTGGGCTATGCCTATTTCTTCCCAATGGTTGGGTTTGCTGGCCTTCATTCTCTTATACCAAGAGGGCCAAGATTTATCAATTGCAGGCCAAGACTTAAAGGTACCATTCCAGTGGCTTAGGCTGGGTTTGATATTCTATAGAGTATCCTGTTGGTTTCTGCAATGATAATGTCAGTTGGGTCCTTGTCGCTGATAGGCCCTAGGTAGTATCTCTTGTCATTAATTAGACCCTCCTTAAATAGGCTATATGGTCTTCAACCTCCTTGGATTTTACCACAATGTCATCAACGTAGATTTCCACTAACAGGCCGATTAAGTCATGAAAAATATAGTTCATGGCTCTCTGATAAGTAGCCCTAGCATTTTTCAAACCAAATGTCATGACAACTCATTCATATAAGCCGATTGCACCAGGGCACCTAAAAGCAGTCTTATGAATGTCTTCCTCAGCCATGAAAATTTGATTATACCCGGCATTGCCATCCATAAAACTTATGATTTTATGCCCTGAAGCAGCATCGACCAATAAATGGACAATCGGCATGGGGTACTCGTCCTTAGGGATAGCTTTGTTTAAGTCACAAAAATCGATACATACCCTAAGCTTGTCGTTCTTCTTGATCACTTGGACTATGTTCGAAACCCATTCAGCGTATCGGCACGGCCGAATAAAACCAGCATCACATAAACGAATGATTTCGGCCTTTATTGCATTATACTGTTAACGATGAAATTTGGTAAGCAAATCCCCGAGTTTGAAGCAAGGATTGAAGCAGAATCAAGGGAAGCGCGCGATCCTCGAAAACAGAGGCTACATCGGCTTAGTCCGAATCGGCTAAGGAATCAGTCGACTGAGTTCGAGTCGGACTAGGATAGCCGATAGCCGATTCCGATTGGAAATAGAAGATGGGACCAATCCCGGAAGAAAAGCGTGAAGATAATCATTGGATTCAGTTTCCAAGTGCTTTGAAGATATTGCCATCTATGGATAACATCCTATAACGACAATTGTATCTTTAAATTAGGATATTTTTTGTATGGTTTCCTTATAGATAATGTTGGTTTGTTTAGGATATTTGTAATCCAATATGTAATAGGAATCGTGTCTGTTATGGACTCATTGTATATTCGGGTATAAATATGACCCGAGATCATGTAATCAAAAAGACACAACTCAATACAATCTTGGCGCATCACTAACATTTTGTTTTTACTTTCAATCTCGACAAGTTCTTGCCTCGTCTTTGGGCTGCATCGGGTTTCGATCTCCATAGAAGGTAATCTCTTGTTACAAGCGGTTTGTGCTATCAGGGTTAGTGCTCCATCATCATGATACTCTGATCTTGATGCTGCAAATTGCTTAATTTATCATATACAATATATAATCTAGATCAATTTCTAGATCTATCTCGTAATCGGCTAACATCTCCCTGAAGATAATAGCCGATGGAGTATATGGCGTATCCACCATCTCGAAGGACATTCATTGGTTTATATAGATCTCATGCTTCTTTTTGTACTTACTGCTGCATCGATCTGATCTGTTAAGTCGCTTTTAGAATCATCTAGATTTATTCAGCTCAATGATTATCTTTAGAGATAGTATCAGGGTTTCAGCCGATCTTACCTACTTTAGCCATATTTTATGTATTATTAATGTTAGATGTTTTAAAGCCACCTTTTATATCAAGATCTTCATCTATTTAAATATACTAAGCCTGGTATCAATCTGTTAAGTCATATTAACAGCCGATTGATTTTGTTTTAGTGTATTTAGCTCAGGTTAATATCTTCATATAAAACATATCGGAGTATTAGCTGATTGACATTAGATCTGCGACATCGGCTAAGCTATATATATATAATTATTGTTCTAATGTGTTTTAGATATAAGTTGTTTATACTGTCTCGGTATACTACCGATCTATCCCAATCACTTAGTCTAAATGCTCTTTGGAGTAGTAATTGTGTATTATGGATATCTATAGTCGATCGAGTAGGATCTAATTATAATTTAACTGTCTATTCTTTGTTTCTTGGTTGTTACAAGATCAAACCAACGGGCATGCCCTGCAAATCACCAAAGGCGATCCAATTTGGACCTGCACTAGAGTTAAGCAGACCTCTCAGGCTAGTGCATGGGAAAATTTCTCATCAACACATACATATCGGCTTTACATCTCCTAGGAGGCTATTTGTACTACCGATAGCCTGGCTTAATAGGGAGCCGATGTTCCACAATTGATCGGCTAAGACCTGGCATCTCAAAATACTCCCAAGAAAAACAATCTTTATATTCCTTTAATAAATCAATAAGCTTGGTACTAAAACGAGAAGACAACTTTTACTAATGTATGTCGGCCTAGGCCTATCTCCTGGACTTATATCAACCTCTTCAAGCTCGTCGACCGAGATAAAACCCTGACCTAGCTTGCCATCGAGGTCGTCCACGGTGTCCATGGTGTAGACGCTTGATCCCTCCACGACGTTCTCAAAGTAATAATTGAGGTTCTTCATCTCCAATTGGTTGTATAGTAGAATCAGAGACCTTCAGAAAATCAGCCTCCCAAACCTTGCCGGACAAGCAATCGATGTCATCGATTTCCAAAAAGGTTAAATCGGCATTTGCTATGTTTACTGACCTACGGCTGGAACGATTTTGATCTTGTCGCCTTGCCATTGGATCAACCTCTGGTGCATGGTAGAAGGGATGCAGCAATTGGCGTGGATCCAATCCCTCCCCAGCAGTAGGCTGTATGACCCCTTCTCGTCGATGACAAAAAAGGTGGTAGGCACTGTCTTACTGCCGATGGTCAGCTCAACATTGAGAACCCCATTTGTTTCAGATAGGTTCCCACTAAAATCCTTAAGGACCATATTTGTCTTGATGAGGTCATCGGAGCCCTTGCCCAGCTTTCTAAAAGTAGCATAGGGCATTAGATTGACAGCAGCTTCCCCATCAACTAGCAGTTTTCATATCGGCTTCTCATTGACAAATCCTTTGACGTAAAGAGGATTAAGATGCCAATGTTCTGTCCCTATTGCTTGCTCCAGGGACAACATGAGTTTGGCCAGTGATTCCTCTATGGTGTCTGAATCGGCTTGGGCAGCTTCAAATTCGGCTGGTAACACAGAAACCATATTAACTGATGTAGAGGCCACAACCTTTTCCTTGGCCTTTCTCTTTGCCTGGTCAATTTGGTCTTTGTCGGCTGCAATGGCAATATTCTTTACGCGTAACTGCCTCCTTGGGCGCTCTTGCTCCTTCGTCTTTCTTAGCCGATAATCAATTTCAGCTTGAACCTCTTGCAGCCGACCCTTGCTCTTCATCCGTTGTACCTTCTATTTTTGGGTCTTTGTAAAAGTGTCGGAGGGGCACCATTGTGGGTCGGCAGTTTGTTCTTCGTCATCCTCGAAGTCCTCCTGAAAGAAATCTTCATGGATTGGGCCCAGCCTTTGGTGAACAGGGTGCTTCCTTTGTCTCGATCGATTCTCTATGGGCGGCAATCGGCTGGAGCTTTCAGCCTGCTCATCTTCATAACCGCTGCAAGCTAGGTAGTCTTGGAGTGATGGTAGCATCATCCTATGATTCCATCAAAACATGAAGGATTCACAGCTCCAACGAGGATCAAAGCCATCATGTTGCCGATAGTAAACCTCTTCCTGTCGATCATGTTTTCTTGGATGCACCCTATAGACTCTGCCCGTCTCTCTTTCTTCATGGACCTTAATGAATTTGACCAAGCTGTCCATCTCTCGGGGGTGATGATCGACTGATCTGCGACTGGCTTAAACCATGTTAACGGGAAAATGATTCCCATCAACCTTCATCAGCTTCTTTGGGTCTTCAAATTGATTTCCCAACCTCTATAGTCGACTGGATTTGCTGGCGAAACACCTTGCAGTCGTTCGTGCTATGGGAACCGGTGTTGTGCCAGTTGTAGTATTTTCTCTTTTTCAACTCCTCACCCGATGGGATGACGTTATTGGCCGAAAGTTGGATTTATTTTTCCTGAAGCAGCAGATCAAAGATTTTGTCGGCTTTAGTAATGTCAAAATCATACTTCTCCTCTTTAGCCGAATTCTTCACCCATTGGCAGGTTATGATCTTTTTGTTCCTAGCCCATTCGGCTGCTACCACTTTGGTTTCACTATCAGTTGAACTGGAGTCAGAAGCGTAGGCAACGTGGCTAACCTTCTTGAAGGCCTTCCTTGCTTTATGGAAACGTTGCTCATGGGCAGTGATCTTCTGGGCCAAATGCACCATGCTTTCGAAATCCACAGCCAAAAATCTCTCCCCGATGGGTGTTAACAAACCCTGGAAGGCAAGGTCGGCTAGCTAGGAATCGGATAGCACCAAGCTGTAGCACCGATTTCTCATGTCTTTGAATCTTTCGATATAATCTTGGACTGCTTCGTCGTGCTTTTGCCTGATGTACGTTAAGTCGGACAGCTTCATCTCGTGGATGCTGCTATAGAAGTAGCGATGAAATTATTTTTGCAAATCGGCCCAACTCTGAACAGAATTGTATAGAAGCAAAGAAAACCAAGGAAATGCCGATCCGGAGAGGGAGAGGGGAAAAAGCCTAACCCTCAGGGCGTGTGTAGCCGATGCTTCTCCGCACTGGGCTAAAAATGGGCTAACGTGCTCATAGGTAGAAATATTGTCCTGCCCCGAGAATTTGGAAAAATCTGGTACTTTGTATCGGTTGGGCAATGGAACCCTTTCAAAATATTTAGGATATGGATACCGATACATGTTGCCAGTATCCTTGGGCTTGAGACCGAACTGCTCTCTCATTGCACTGGCAATCAGGTCTACCCATGGCTTGCTTTGTTGAGGTGCCTCTTGCTCTTGCTGCTGTATCGGCTCATATTGATCAAACTGGGGTGGTCCCTGCCAAAACGACATCTGAGGCGAGTGAGGCTGATATTGGTGGTTGAAGTTGCCTCCTGCACGCTGCTGAGGAGATTGATGCATCATGTGAGGCTGCTGATCATGCAGAGGCTGAGAGCTGACAGGATGTTGAGGAAAACTTGATGGATAGGATCCTATCGGCATTTGGGCATAACAGGTTGCCAATCTCCGCTGAACATGGCCTCAATCCATTCTGGAGACATTTGAGGAATCTCATAGCATGTATGCTGAGGTTATGGCCTTATCAGAACCTTGGGTTGAAATTTTGGCGGGTTTGATGTCGATGGTGGCACCAATGGCTTCAGGGGAACCGATCCCGGCACAATCGGCTGTTCAGGGGACCCTCGAAGCGCCGGCAACCCATCTCGTTGCCAAGGCCCCATCCGAGGAAATTTTCCCACAGGGAGGAATACTGGTCCCCTGGCTTGATGTTCAGCTATTCTGGAATCGACAACTGTACTAATCATGTTGTTGAGGGTATTGACCAATATTCCAGACTGGTCGATCAAAGCATGATGGACAACATAATCGATCCTGTCTTGCAGATTGTTTAGCTGTGGCCCATCCTTCTTCTTGATTTCTTGTTCTTTGTCCTTGCTAGAGCTTGCTCCAGATTCATCCTGACCTGGGATCTTGACTTTGTATTTTTGGATGATTGTCCCTGATCTGGTCAGAGCGAAAGATTGCAGATAATGACTCTGCAACTGGTTTATCATCTCCTTGTACTCAGCCTGTTGTTCAGGAGTCAACTTATCCATGGTGATCGGAATCACGTTGTCTTGGTCAACCTCAAAGGTCTTGATGTCAACCATAGTGTCTGTCTTGTGATCAGAGTCCCACCGGGCGTGCCAAAAGCGTGTTGATGAGAAAATTTCCCATGCACAGGCCTGAGAGGTTTGCTTTACTCTAGTGTAGGCTCAAAATATTGATTCGAGGTTCGTAGGCGTGCCAGTTGGTTTGTTCCTGCAACCAACAAGAAACTAAAAGAAAAAACAAAGTCAGATTGATAGCCGATCGGCTGTTGGCCGATGACGTAGCCCTTTAGTATTGTGCCGATGCAACTTGCATTAAATCGAAAGCAACTAGATTCGTCAGATCAGTTGTAGATGTTAACAGAATACAATCCAAACCTTAAAGCATGTTTAAACCAAGTGAGTGGGATAGATCGGTAGTGTACCAAGACAGTGTAAATCACTTAGATCTAAAAATACTATAAGACAAGAATTATACTTGTTTACAGCATAGCCGAAGAGATAAATCCAAAATGTATCGGCTAGTACTCCGATACTGTTGTATACGAAGATATCATAACAGATTAAATATATTAAACAAGAAGAAATCAAATATTAAGATGCCTTAGTAGATTGATAACAAGCTTAACATATTCAATATAATGAGATCTTAGTATAAAGGGCGGATTTAACATATCAAGCAAAACTGAAACATGCAAGATGATTAAATCAGGTAAGATCGGCTGAAACTCCGATAATATCACTAATAGCAATTATGAAGCAAATTATATCTCTATGATTCTAAGGGCAACTTAATAGATCGAACCTAACCGATCGAACATTAAGTACCAAAAGAAGCACAGGATCTAAAATAGCCTAATGACAGCCTTTCAAGATGGTAGATACATTATATAATTCAGATCAACAATGAGATCTAATCCTGTCACCTGTCATCTAGTAATTAATGCTAGCCGATTGAAGATTAGATCACAACATTGATCTAAATTATATATCATATATGATAACTGTGCAGATTACGATAACGAGATTAGAGTATCATGATGATGGAAGCACTAATCCCGAGAGTGCAACCCGCTTATAACAAGAATTACCTCTCATCGGAGATCGAAACCCGATACAGCCCAATCCGAAGCAAGAACTTGTTGATATCAAACTAAAAGGAAAAGGTGGCGATGTGCCAAAATTGTATTGATTGTGTGTTGATTGATTGATTACATGGTCTTGGGTCATATTTATACCCAGATACACGACGAGTCCGTGATGGACACGATTACTATCTCTATTACAAATTGAATTACAGATACACCTAAAACAAACTAACATTATCTATAAGGAAACTGTACAAAATATCCTAACTTAAAGATACAATTGCCTTTTTAGAACTTTATCCGTAGATGTGAACATCTATGAAACACTGGAAACCAAATCCAATAATGATCTCTATGCTTTCCCACCGGGATCAGTCACATTTAGTTACCCCAATCGAAATTGGCTATGTCAGATATCCCTATCCGACTCGATCTTAGCCGACTATCTCCTTAGCCGATTTGGATTAAAGCCGATATGCGCTCTCTGAGAATCACGCGTTCCTTCAATTCCGCTTCAATTTGTAGCTTCAAACCCAGGGATTAGCTTGCCAAATTTGGTCATCAACAGTGTCCGAACGGAGAAATTGCAGCCTGTTGGACATGGTGCGGTCCATGATAAGCCAATGTGATCTTCCATTATCCTTCTGGGGATATGCTCTTGAAACAGCTGCGTTCACACTAAATAGAGTTTCATCTAAGTCAGTGAAAAAGACACCATATGAGATATGGACTGGGCAGCGCCCTAGCTTGTCTTTTCTCAAAATTTAGGGATGTGAAGCTTATGTAAAATGTTTACAATCCGACAAGCTTACACCCAAATCTGACAAGTGCTTCTTTGTGGGGTATCCTAAGGAAATAAAAGGATATTATTTTTATAATCGGGAACAAGGCAAAGTGTTTGTCGCCCGACATGGTGTTTTCTTGTAGAAAGAGTTTCTTTCAAGAAGGGTTAGTGGGAGCATGGTGCATCTTGAAGAAATTCAAGAAACACTAGAAAATGTTTCGGCCACCATTACACCACAAAAGGAGGAACAAGATATTGTACCATCTGTTGTACATGCACCAGCCCCATGTAGGTCTGAAAGATTACGTTGTGCGCCTGAAAGGTACTCAAGTGCGAAACAATGTGATATATTGTTGTTAGACAACAATGAACCTAGGACCTATGCAGAAGCAATGGCATGACCAAATTCCAACAAATGGCGTGGAGCCATGAAATCTGAAATAGAATCCATGTATGATAATCAAGTTTGGAACTTGGTTGATCCACCTGATGGTGTCCAAACCATTGAGTGCAATGGGTTTTTAAGAAAAAGGCAGACATGGATGGAAATGTTCACATCTATAAGGCACAATTGGTGGTGAAAGGTTTTAAACAGATTCAAGGTGTTGATTATGATGAAACCTTCTCGCCCGTCGCAATGCTAAAGTCTATTCGGATTATTCTAGGGATTGCTGCATATTTCAATTATAAGATATGGCATATGGATGTCAAAACAGCTTTCCTAAATGGAAACCTAAGCTAGGATGTGTATATGATACAGCCTGATGGTTTTGTCGATCCATAATCTTCAGGAAAGATATGCATGCTATAAAAATCCATTAATGGATTGAAGCAAGCATCTCGGAGTTGGAATATTCGTTTTGATGAGGTAATCAAAGGGTTTGATTCATCAAAAACGAAGAGAAGGCCTATGTTTACAAGAAGGTCAGTGGGAGCGCAATTGTGTTTCAAATCTTATTGTGGATGACATATTGTTGATTGGAAATGATATCCCTATGCTAGAATCCATAAAGTCTTCATTGAAAAGTAGTTTTCCATGAAAGACTTAGGGGAGACAGCATATATACTGGGCATAAGGATCTATAGAGATAGATCTAAGTGGCTAATTGGATTAAGCCAAAGTACATACATTGACAAAGTGTTGAAGAGGTTCAACATGCATGATTCCAAGAAAGGTTTCTTACCAATGTCGCATGGCATTAATCTCAGCAAGAATCAGTGTCCTATGACAAACTGATGAGCGGAGTAGGATTAATATGATTCCATATGCTTCGGCAATTGGATCCATCATGTATGTTATGCTTTGTACACGTCCAGATGTATTGTACGCTTTGAGTGCTATGAGTAGGTACCAGTCAGATCCAGGTGAAGGTCACTGGATTGCCGTAAAGAATATTCTTAAGTACATGAGAAGAACTAAGGATATGTTCCTAGGCTATGGAGGTGAAGAAGAGCTCGTAGTAAATGGTTACCAATGCTAGCTTCCAAACAGATAAAGATGACTATAGATCACAATCTGGGTTCGTGTTCTGCCTAAACGGAGACGCAGTCAGCTGGAAGAGTGCCAAGCAGGATACTATTGCTGATTCGACAATGGAGGCCGAGTACATCGATGCTTCCGAAGCTACAAAGGAGGCTGTTTGGATCAAGAAATTTGTTTCTGAGCTAGTGTGATGACCGGTGCAACTGGTCCAATGTCCCTCTATTGTGACAATAGTGGAGCCATTGCGCACGCTAAGGAGCCTAGGTCACATCAGAAGTCCAAACATATTCTTCGGTGATATTATCTCATCCGTGAGATAGTGGACAGAGGTGATGTAAAGATATGCAAAGTGCACACAGACCTAAATATTGTCGATCCGTTGACAAAGTGTTGACACCAAATCTGTATCGTCACCTGCGTGCCAAAAGATGTGTTGACGTCCGATCAGACGCTGGCCTGAGAGATCTGCTCAGCTCTAGTACACGTCCTAAAATTATTGAAATGCGGGTGTGCCAGTCAGTTTGATCCAGCTACTGACAAGATATGGAAAACAACAGAACATAAACCATATCGGCCGATGTTGATGAGAAAAGTTTCCAACGCACTGGCCTGGGAGATCTGCTTAACTCAAGTGCAGGTCCAAATTGGTCGCCTTTGGTGATTCTGAAGGACGTGCCAGTTGGTTTGATCCTGTAACAAGAAACAAAGAATAGGCGATTAAGTTAATATTAGATCCTACTCGATCGTCTAAAGATATTCATAGTATATAATTACCATTCCAAAGTGTACTTAGACTAAGTGATTGAGATAGATCGGTAGTATACCGAGACAGTATAAATCACTTATATCTAAAAGCACACCAGAATACTAATTACATATATTTATAGCTTAGCCGATGTCATAGATCTAATGTAAATCGGCTAGTACTCTGATATATTTTATACGAAGATATTAACCTGAGCTAAATGCACTAAACCAGGATCAATCGACTGTTAATGTGACTTAACAGATTGATACCAGGCTTAATAAATTTAAATAGATTAAGATCTTAATATAAAAGACGCTTCTAAAATATCTGAATAGTAATAATACATAAAAGATGATTAAAACAGGTAAGACCGGCTGAAACCTCAGTGCTATCTCTAATAATAATCATTGAGCCGGATAGATCTATATGATTCTAAGAGCAACTTAATAGGTCAGTTTGATGCAGCATTAACTACAAAAAGAAGCACGAGATCTATTTAGACTAATGAGAACTCCTTGAGATTGTAGATACGCCATATAACCTAAATCGACCCCTGGATCTAGCTCTGTCGGCTGCTATCTTCAGGAAGACATTAGCCAATTGAGAGATAGATCTAGACATTTATCTAGATTATATGTCGCATGTGGTAGATTAAGCAGTTTATAATATCCAGATCAGAGTGTCATGATAATGGAAGCAGTAACCCCGATAACACAAACCGCTTGTGACAAGAAATTAGCTTGTTCAGAGATCGAAACCTGATGCAGTCCGAGAACGAGGCAAGAACTCGTCAACAGAGTAAAAACGAAAATGGTGGCGATGCGCCGAAGTTGTATTGATGTGTGTGTATCTCTTTACAACAAGCCCTCGGGTCTTATTTATACCCGGTTACAACAACATCCGTGTAGATCACGATTTCTATCTTATCTACTATTTACAGTACGACAATATCCCGGGACGGAGTCCCATGCCGCGTTACAAAAGGAAGTTACACAAGATATTCTATTTTACAGATACAATTTCCGTTATAGGACTTTATTCATAGATGGCATCATCTTTGAAGCACTTTGGAAACCGAATCCAATGATTATCTCTAAGCTTTCCTTCCGCGATTGGCTCCACCTTTTGTCTCCAATCAGAATCGGCTATCGGCTATCCTGGTCCAACTCAGACTTAGCCGACTGGCTCCGTAGCCGATTCGGACTTAGCCGATGCGGCCTCTGTTTTCAGGATTACGCATTTCCTTCGATTCCGCTTCAATATTGCTTCAAACTCGGGGGTTTGCTTACCAAATTTGGTCGTTAATAGCCAATGAGCCGATAATTGAAACAATCGATCTTTTGACAGTCTATCGGCTTACAAGCCGATAGTGTGATTCCAAACGATGCTGATGTCAACCCATGCAGCTAGGGTTTTAATCCATCGGAAGTGTGCTGGGTAAACATCTATATAAAGGCGATCGACCAACGATAACATGATAATAAAAGAGCATAAACCAATCACATGATAACATAGATATTGATATGAATATTAAACACAGTTTGGCTGGCGAATAATGAATACTCTGTTGTCATCGGCTAAAAACCAACTCATATGCAATCCCTTACAAGCCGATGCAACGTCCATGGGATCAGCTGTAGATATCAATAGCTTATAATCTAGGTCTCAAAATATGTTTAGACCAAGTGACTGGGATAGATCGGTAGCGTACCGAGACAGTATAAATCACTTATGTCTAAACGTACCTTAAGACAAAGATTATATGTATTCATAGCATAGCCGATGTCATGTCCAGATAACTCATCGGCTGAAACCCCAATGAAACCATTATTGGCAGCCAACAGGCATGCTAGACATCACGGTTCTAATCATGATTTAGTAGATCAAACTGAACTGATGCAACACTAAGTATGAAAAGAAATGCAATATCTAGACAATCAAGTCCTTAACGTCCTACAACGGCAATTGTATCTTTAAGTTAGGATATTTTGTATAGTTTCCTTTATGGATAATATCGGTTTGTTTGGGAATATTTATAATCTAATCTGTAATTGGAATCGTGTCCGTTATGGACTAATTGTATATCCGGGTATAAATATGACCCGAGACCTTGTAAAAAAACACACACACATCAATACAACTTCAGTGCATCGCCAATCTTTTCATTTTTACTCTTTCGACAAGTTCTTGCCTTGTTCTTGGGTTGCATCATGTTTTGATCTCCAAACAAGATAATATCTTGTTACAAGTGATTTGTGTTATCGGGGTTAGTGCTTTCATCGCCATGATACTCTGATCTGGATATTATAAACTGCTTGATCTACCATATATGACATATAATCTAGATCAATGTGTAGATCTATCTCTCAATCGGCTAATATATTATTCAAGATGACAGCCGACAGAGCTAGATCTAGGGGTTGATTTAGATTATATGGCGTATCTACCATCTCGAGGAGTTCTCATTAGTCTAAATAGATCTCGTGCTTCTTTTTGTACTAAATGCTGCATCAGATTGATCTATTAAGTCGCTCTAAGAATCATATAGATCTATTCGGCTCAATGATTATTATTAGTGATAGCGCCGGGGTTTCAGCTGGTCTTATCTATTTTAATCATCTTTTATGTGTTACTACTGATTAGATGTGTTAGAACTACCTTTTATTTTAAGATCTTAATCTACTCAAATATGCTAAAGCCCGGTATCAATCTGTTAAGTCATATTGACAACCGATTGATCTTAGGTATAGTATATTTAGTTCAGATTAATATCTTCGTATAAAATATATCGGAGTACCAGCTGATTTACGTTAGATCTGTGACATCGGCTAAGTTATAAATGTATGTAATTAGTATTCTGGTGTGTTTTTAGATATAAGTGATTTATATTGTATCGGTATGCTACCGATCTATCTCAATCACTTAGCCTAAATGCAATTTGGAATGTTAATTATGTATTATGAATATCTATAGCCGATCGAGTAGGATCAAATATTAATTTAATCGCCTATTCTTTGTTTCTTGTTGGTTACAAGATCAAACCAACTGGCCTGCCTGCATGATCACCAAAGGCGACCAATTTTGGACCTACACTAGAGTTAAGCGATCTCCCGAGCCGGAGCGTGGGAAACTTTTCTCATCAACACGCTTTTTGCATGCACGGTGGGACAATTGCCACGTCCAAGTCCGGTACAATGGTGAACATCATGACCCCGGAGCTGGACCAAGAGAATATCATCCCTGTGACAATGGACAAATTGTTGGCTGAGCAACAGGCCGATTATGAGCAGATAGTTGAACAATTGCAATCCCATTACTTGCAATCCTTTACCCAGACCAGATCTGGGGCAATCGTTCAAAAGTACAAATTTGAGATCCCTAAAGACTTTGACTCTAGAGCCGCCTCCAGCAAGGACAAGGGGAAGCAGAATATGGAAGACATCAAGCAGGAGCAAGATGACTCAGGACTGCACATGCTTCACGATCGGATCGACTCAGCTGTCCACCAATCGCTCATCAACCAGTCAGGGATACTGGTGAATACATTGAATAACATGATCAGCACAGTGGTTGACTCAAAGATAGCCGAGCAACTGCAAAGGGGGCCGACCTATTTCCCTGATGGCCGATTCCCACCTTACAGGACTCTGTCAACGCAAGGGCTACCAATTCCTCCATTAGGACAGCCGACTCCTCCAGGGGGAGACCCTATTTAGACGAATGTACAAGCATCGGCTGCAAAACCAACGCCCAAACTCCTAACCAGACAACAACCCTTGCATCAGGGCCACGGGGCTCCACTACTTCCTCAAGAACAGGTGGAAAGCATGTTCAGCGCCGATCGGCAACCATTCTTGCACAAAAAGCTGATCGACAATTACACGCCAGATCCGCCTCACAACTCCAGCGGTGTTCGGCCTCACCCTAAGGAGCAGCCTTCGTTGATACCACAGCCGCCTCCTGCCGTGAATCAAGTCCAACATCAGTACCCAGGAGGCAACTATGAGCAATACTACCAACCTCATTCACCGCAAATGCGGTATCGGCAGGCTCCCATGCAATATGAGCAATACGAGCTGATACCGCAGGTACAAGCCCAAGAAAACAAGCCTTGGGCCGATCTGATCGCAGACGTCATGCGTGATCAGTTCGGTCTCAAGCCGAAGGACTTCGGCAACATGTACCGCTACCCGTATCCGGAGTACTTCGAGAGAGTGCCCCTGCCAAATCAGTACAAGGTGCCGGATTTTTCAAAGTTCTCTGGGCAAGATAATGTGTCGACCTACGAACACGTCAGCCGATAGTTGGCCCAATGAGGTGAAGCATCGGCTACGGACGCGCTTAGAGTGCATTTGTTCCCATTATCTCTCTTGGGATCGACCTTTACATAGTTTTCATCATTGCCCTACAACTCGATGCAGAGCTGAGCCGATCTCGAGAAATAGTTTCACTGCTACTTTTACTCCGGCACGCACGAGATGAAGCTGTTGGACCTCACCAGCATCAGACAGAGACATGAAGAATCTTTTTAGGACTACATCCAACGCTTCAGGAATATGAGAAACCGATGTTATAGCCTGGTGCTATCAGACTCACAACTAGCCGATTTGGCCTTCCATGGCCTCTTGGCCCCCATCAGGGAAAGGTTTTCGGCTCAGGACTTTGAAAGCTTGGCCCACTTGGCCCAGAAGTTGACGGCTCACGAGCAACGTTTCCAAAAATCCAAGAAGGCCTTCAAGAAAGTTAGCCACGTCGCTTACGCATCAGACTCTGAGTCAAGTGATAGCGATGCAGAGGTGGCGGCAGCTGAGTGGACCAGAAACAAGAAGGCAATAACGTGTCAGTGGCTAAAGAAATCGACTAAGGAAGAGAGATATGACTTCAACATCACTAAAGCCGATAGGATCTTCGATCTGCTACTGCGGGAGAAGTAAATATAGCTTTCGGTCAACCACGTCATCCCATCGGCCGAGGAGCTCAAGAAAAAGAAATATTGCAAGTGGCACAACACCACTTCGCACAGCACCAACGAGTAGAAAGTCTTTCGCCAGCAGATTTATCGGCCATAGAGGCAGGGAAGATCAAGTTTGGAGAATCGGCTAAGCCGATGAAAGTCGACGGCAACCCCTTCCCTGTTAATGTAGTCTATGTCGGCCCAAGGCAAGCTGATCGGTAGTGCAGAATGGCGCACAGCTCAGTCGAGGCCCAACAAGGAAGCGCGCCCGACAAGGACTGCCAGGAACTATCCAAGAGGCCGACCGGAGCTGACCCGACACGCATCAACATGGTCTACACCAGTGGTTGATCGGCTGATCGTCGGCCCAGGCACCTGGACAGCCGACTCCATTTTCAACTCAGGGTTCAAGAGGATGAAGTAGCCCAGCGCGGAAAACCTTATCAGAGAACGTCTGATCGACTGGGAACGACCTACATTCGTCGCCATGATGGCTGCGACCCCCATTGGCGGTGCGAGTTCTTTAGATTCTGCTGGGAGCAAGGGACGCGGCTGCCCACCTTAGAAAATTACCCAGCCTACAGCGAGTTCGAGGAAGACGAGTTCAGGCAAGACCCGATTGCGAGCCCCAGATGATTCATTCCCCGAGCCGTTCAGCTCAATTAGAGAAAACCCTTTGTCCACGAATGGCTCGACCCAATTCACCAAGACTTCTTCCAGGGCGAGGATGAAGAAGAGGACAAAGAAGAACAGATCGCCAACCTTCAATGGTGCCCTTTCGACATTTTCACAAAAACATAAAAACGGAAGGTGCAACGGCTAAAGAGCGAGGGTCGGCTAAAAGAAGTCTAGGCCGAGATCGACTATCAGCTAAAGAAGAAAAAGGAACAAAACCGCCCGAAGAGACAGTGGAGCGTAAAGAAAGATGCTGCCCCAGCCGATGAGAGTCAAGCCGACCAGGCCAAAAGGGCAGCAAAAGGTAAAGGAATAGCTTCTGCATTGGTTAATATGGTGTTCATACTACTAGCCGAATTTGAGGCTGCTGAGGCCGATGTAGATACCGTCGAAGAGACCTTTGAAGGGTTACGCGGAGGCTACGCTAGCCGAAAACAAAAACTTTTTACCGCGCAACCCAGGAACACTTGCAAGTAAGGGCCGATAGATCGTTACCGATTGGAGTAGAGTGCGGCGGAATAGCCAATCGGGCAATCCGATCCGGAACGTGTAGCCGATTCCCGGAGACGCCCGATTCGCCAATCGGCTGATTCGAGTCGTTCGGCCGCGTTCTCACGCCTCGCTCCGATGCGCCCGACCGCAGCCGATTCCACCACGGCCGATCGCTCCGATTGCAGCCAATCCGGCCGATCAACAGCGCGCAACGTAGCGGCGCCTCTACGAGTATCCACACGTCCGGGGACGAACGCCGTACACCCATGTGCTAGCACGCGATGCAAGGCTAGGGTTTGGCTTGAAAGTGGGGAGGGTTTCCGTGGAGATTGATCTCGACGACTTCTGTTGCACGTGATGCAATTGACATGCCGCCGCTCTCCACCCCTCCCTCCTTTATATAGAGTTGGCCGACTGGGACTAGTGGTCGATTAGGACTCTATTTTGAATCGGATCTCATCCGTATCTCATAGAGTTGGCTGCCCATACGTCGTAAGCCCATAGGACTCTATCCGATCGGATCCCTATCGATCGAGCCGTATCCGAGTCCAACTCGAATGCCGAGTTCTTATCCCCTTAAGCGTGCGACCACTGTAGGTTCGGTATACACGGTTTCGGCTATAGTCTAACTTAGCCGACCGTCGGCTCGAGTCCAACTCAGCCGAGGCACATCCAACTGACGGCGCCTAGCAACATATATTGACACCATAGTATACAAGAATATAATATCGGCTCTGAACCTGTAATGTGTACACAAATCCATTTGCCTCACGATACCAGTTAAGCTATAGGCAAGATGTGTGCCATCCCTTCAATAGCTTAACCATTCACTCGAACCGTATTGGATTATCTATCGTTGATTGACTCCTCAATCAACTTAGCATGGCCATGCATTTCCATAATCCATTACCTTGAGGGCCCGAGATATCTCTCCAAAGGAGGGGCAAATTCCATCTTGATCACTCACATCCCACTCCATGTTTCATAGCAAACCCGAAAACTACCTTTATAACTACCCAGTTACGGAATAGCGTTTGGTAGTCCCAAAGTAGGCTACTACACATGTTGAAATCCATGGTGATCTCAGGTTTAAGGACTTTGTACCAACACTACCTGAGACCAACTAATGGCACATTGATTCCTGTAGTGTCTCATGGTGGGTCTATCCAACAATGTGTTCTCCAACACATGTGTCCATGTTTATTGATTTGGTATCTCCATACCCATGATCTATGAGACATGATTATCAATCAATAAACATGCCGATCTTAGAATCATATTTGTTCCAACAATATGACATATGATCCGGGATCGTTTAGAAATAGATTCATACATATAGAGTCTCATAAATACGTCACGTACTTATTGATCAATACAAGATGTCTATTTCATGGAACTGAATAACACTTTATTCATTTATACATAAACATTGACGTGATATCCAACATCTCCATGTTGCCTCTAGGGCATATCACTAACAACCTTGACCAAGCTAGTGTTATCCCTAGAACAGGCCATATTTAAAAACCCAATGAAACTTAAAATCGGCACCTGAAGCCCCTATACGTTAAAGGATTTGTGAACGGGAAGCCATGTCAAAGATGCTAGTCGATGGAGGGGCCGCCGTCAATCTCGTGCCTTATGCTACTTTCAGGAAGCTGGGCAAGGGAGCCGATGACTTGATCAAAACCAACATGGTGCTCAAGGACTTCGGCTGGAATCCATCAGAAGCCAAGGGAGTTCTCAATGTTGAGCTAACCGTTGGAAGCAAAACTGTGCCCAAAACACTTTATGTCATCAACGGGAAGGGATCTTACAGCCTGCTGCTCGAAAGGGATTGGATCCACGCCAACTGTTGCATCTCTTCTACAATGCATCAAAGCTTAATCCAGTGGCAAGGCGACAAGATAGAGATCGTGCCAGCCGCCAGGTCAGTTAATGTAGCAAACGCCGACTTAACCTTATGGGAAGTCGATGGCATTGATTGCCTATCTGGCAAAGTGTGGCAGGCAGATTTTCTAAAGTTGTCCATTTCTGATATACAACCAATTGGAGACGAAGAGCCCCAATTATTACTTTGAGGGCATTGTGGAGGGCTCAAGCGTCTACACCAAGGATACCGTGGACGACATCGATGGTAAACTTGGGCTAGGTTTTATGTCGGCCAACGAGCTCGAGGAAGTTGACATAGGTCCAGGAGATAGGGCTAGGCCGACATATATTACCAAGAATTTGTCTTCTCATTTTAGGACCAAGCTTATTGATTTATTGAAGGAATATAAAGATTGCTTTGCTTGGGAGTATTTTGAATTGCCCGGTCTTAGCCGATCGATTGTTGAACATCGGCTCCCTATTAAGCCTGGATATCGACAATACAAACAGCCTCCCAGGAGGTTTAAAGCCAATATGTATGATGCGATAAAGGCCAAAATCACTCGGCTATATGATGCTGGTTTCATTCGGCCCTGCCGATACGCAGAGTGGGTTTCCAATATAGTCCCAGTAATCAAGAAAAATGGCAAGCTTAGGGTGTGCATTGAGTTCAGAGATTTGAATAAGGGTACCCCTAAGGACGAGTACCCTATACCTATAGCTGACTTGCTCGTAGATGCAGCCTCCGGCCACAAAATCATAAGTTTTATAGACAACAATGCTGGTTATAATCAGATATTTATGGCAGAGGAGGATATTCACAAAATAGCTTTCAGGTGTCCAGGAGCAATCGACTTATACGAATGGGTCGTCATGACTTTTGGGTTGAAAAACGCTGGAGCTACATATTAGAGGGCCATGAACTACATTTTCATGACCTAATCGGTTTCCTGGTGGAGATCTATATTAATGATGTTGTTGTCAAATCCAAGGAAGTGGAAGACCACATAGCCGATTTAAGGAAGGTGTTGGAAAGAACAAGGAAATATGGCCTGAAGATGAATCCCACAAAGTGCGCGTTTGGCGTATCCGCTAGCCAGTTCTTTGGGTTTCTTGTTCACGAGAGGGGGATCGAGGTGACGTAGAGAAGCATCAATGCTATCAAGACTATTCAACCTCCGCAGGACAAGAAGCACTAGCACTCTCTAATCGGCAAAATTAACTTCATCAGGCGATTTATAGTCAATCTGTCAGAAAAGATGGAGCCGTTCATGCCTCTTCTACGGCTGAATGCCGATCAAGCGTTTACTAGGAGGGCAGAGCAGCAGAAGGCTTTGGACAACATTAAGAATTATCTGAGCTCCCCTCCAGTGTTGGTTCCTCCGCAAAAGGGAGTACCATTCAAGCTATATCTATTGGCCGATGAGAAGTCTATCGGCTCAGTTTTGATTCAGGAGATCGAAGGAAGGGAGAAGGCAATTTTCTATCTTAGCAGAAGACTTCTAGATGCATATGTTAGTGATATGCCCTAGAGGCAACATAGAGATGTTGGATATCATGGTCAATGTTTATGTATTTATGAATAAAGTGTTATTCAGTTCCATGAAATAGACATCTTGTATTGATCAACAAGTACGTGACTTATTTATGAGACTCTTTATGTATGAATCTATTTCTAAATGATCCTTGATCATATGTCATATTGTTGGGACAAATATGATTCTAAGATCGGCATGTTTATTGATTGATGATCATGTCTCATAGATCATGGGTATGGAGATACCAAATCAATAAATATGGACATATGTGTTGGAGAACACATTGTTGGATAGACCCACCATGAGACACTACAGGAATTAATGTGCCATTAGTTGGTCTTAGGTAGTGTTGGTCCAAAGTCCTTAGACCTGAGATCACCATGGATTCCAACATGTGTAGTAGCCTACTTTGGGACTACCAAACGCTATTCCGTAACTGGGTAGTTATAAAGGTAGTTTTCGGGTGTGCTATGAAACATGGAGTGGGATGTGAGTGATCAAGATGGAATTTGCCCCTCCTTTGGAGAGATATCTCTGGGCCCCTCGAGGTAATGGATTATGGAAGTGCATGTCCATGCTATGTTGATTGAGGAGTCAATCAACAGACAGATAATCCAATACGGTTCGAGTGAATGCTTAAGCTATTGAACGGATGGCACACATCTTGCATATAGCTTAATTGGTATCATGAGGCAAAGGGATTTGTGTACACATTACAGGTTCAGAGCCGATATTATTCTTGTATACTATGGTGTCAATATGTGCTGCTAGGCGCCGCGGTGTGGTCGGCTGAGTTGGACTCGAGCCGACGATCGGCTAAGTTAGACTATAGCCGAAACCGAGTATACCTGAACCTATAGGGTCGCACGCTTAAGGGGATAGAATAGATATTCGAGTTGAACTCGGATACGGCTCGACCGGATAGGGATCCGATCGGATAGAGTCCTATGGTCTTACGACGTATGGGCGGCCGACTCTATGAGATTTGGATAGGATCCGATTCGAAATAGAGTCCTGATCGGCCACTAGTCCCAGTCGGCCAACTCTATATAAAGGGGCGAGGGGTGGAGAGCTACGTCACATCAGTTGGATCGTTTTAAACCAAATCCGCAACAGAAGTCGCCGAGATCAAACTCCACGGAAACCCTCCCCACCTTCGAGCCAAACCCTAGTCTTGCATCGCGTGCTAGCACACGGGTGTTCGGCGTTCTATCCCCGGACGTGTGGATACCGGTAGAGGCGCTGCTACGTTGCGCGCTGTTGATCGGCTATGGATCGGCTGTGGTGGAATCGGCTACGGTCGAGCGCATCGGAGCGAGGCGCGAGAACGCGTCAGACAACTCGGCGAATCGGCTACTTCCGCGAATCGGCTGATTGGTGAATCGGTCGTCCCCGGGAATCGGCTACACTGTTCCGGATCGGATAGCCCTGATTGGCTATTTCCGCTGCATACACCAATCGGTAACGATCTATCGGCCCTTACTTGCAAGTGTTCCTGGTTTGCGCGGTAAAAAGTTTTTGTTTTCGGCTAGCGTAGCCTCCGCGTAACCCTTCAGTGGTATCAGAGCTAATCTTGCTTAGTTCGGGTTTTAGATTGGATCTGGAACAAGTTTTGTGCACGGGTTGATTAGATCAATCGGTTTTACGGGATTTGTTGAGGAGAGTTCATGGTAATTGCGTTCCTTGATAGTGTATCGGAACAGCGTAATGTGATTACGTCGAAGCAATATCCATAGAACTCGGTTTGAGTCGGCTTCGAGATAGCGTTCCTTGATAGTGTATCGGAACGGTATAATGTGATTATGTCGAAGCTATCTCGTAGTCCGATCTTGCTAGCTGCCTCGCACCTATGCAAACCATCTCCCTTGATAGTGTATCGGGACGTCATAATATGATTATGCCGACATGGTTTCCGTAAACGATTTCATAGATTGGATAATATGATTATGCCGACCTATAAGGGGGACCGCCGTGTGCGTACCCCCTTATAGGTCGTCTCGGTGTCGTATCTCTACGATAGGTAGAAAACGTTTCTACGCCTAACTTGTTTTTGCAGAGAATGCTTTGAGATGGTATGGCCCTATTGTATGTATGAGATGCATGTGATGCATGTAATATTCTTTCATATGTGCAATCCCTGTAATATTCTTTCATACGTGCAATGCTTGTAATATTCTTTCATGACCTGCGAGTCGATGTAATCTTCAATTAGAGCTTCTATAGTAGTAGCTTAGTTTGAAGAAATCAAGCATTCGGCACTCGGAAGAACGGTGATGAAGATGGAGATCCTCTACACCGGCATGGAGATGGAGATCACCATGTGAAGGGGGCCATACTATTTCATGCTATTCTACTTGCTTTCATATATGTGATATGTTTGTTTGATAGGATAGCATCCCTCGCAAAATTAAGTAGTAATGATGCCCTTCCAAATGTTGCACCCGTCACCGTTATGCTCGTCAATGGTGGGTCTGCCAAAGCAGAGTGCCATTCTCTATCATAACACGACGGGGTATATGTCGACATATACATGCGGAGCATTTGGTTTACTTAACAAGGCTATCAAAACAGTTTTGGGCCTTGGGGCATAGGTTGGCGCCGGGGCATGGAGATGCCACACCAACAACAAGAGTCACATAGAGATGTGATTAGCAAGGAGTTGCTTACCGATGTTCGATTTTCTAGCGGTGATGCCAAAGCTCACTAGAAAATTAATTAACATGTGGATCTTGACCCAATACGTAACCTAGAGGGAAGGTGGAAAATACGTAATGGGAGTCTAATGTTAAATTGTTTAACAATAGACATAGCATAAACATTGTGCTAAACTTTGCTTTTTCGTTGTAGAATAAATGGCGGCTAATACTACACCCAGTACCTTTAATTTGCGATCTATTCTCGAAAAGGAAAAATTAAATGGAACAAACTTTATGGATTGGTATCGCAACTTGAGAATTATTCTCAAGCAAGAGCGTAAGGAGTACGTTCTTGAAGTACCTTATCCGGAGGATTTGCCTAATAATGCCACCGCAACGCATGGAGAGCTTATGAGAAGCACACTAATGATACCCTAGACATAAGCGTCTCATGCTAGCTACAATGTCCCGTGAGCTTCGAAGCAATATGAGAGCCGATGCTCACGTATTATTCAGGGGCTGCGTGGTATGTTTGAGAACCAAGCTCGGGCCGAGAGGTTCAACACCTCAAAGTCCTTGTTTGCGTGCGGGCTTGTTGAGGGAATCCCGTCAGTCCGCATGTGATAAAGATGATTGGCTATATCGAGAGTCCGGAAAAACTAGGTTTTCCCTTAGCCAAGAGTTGGCTCGATGTGATTCTCCGTCGCTCCCTCCGAGCTTCGAGCCATTCATATTGAATTATCACATGAACAATATGGATAGAACCTTGGCTGAATTGCATGGGATGCTAAAGACAATTGAGGAGATTATCCGAGAAGAATGGTCATCATGTGACGATGATGCGAAGGCTAAGCGCAAACCACTGTCAAGAAACTTTGCACCAAGAGGAAGTTAACTCCCGATGAGATCGCGAGTGCCTCCAATGCAAAGAAGGGCAAGAAGGGGTCGGCGGCATCGGATGTCGTTTGCTTCTATTGCAAGGAGACAGGCCCTTGGAAGAGGAACTGCAAGAAGTACATGGAGGATCTCAAAAAGAAGCAAAGTACGACTTACGCCAGGTATTAATGTTATAGACATTAATCTTGCTACTTCACCTACGACTCTTGGGTATTTGATACCGGATCGGTAGCTCATATTTGCAAATCGTTGCGGGAATGAGAAGAAGTAGAGGATTGAGAAGGGGCGAGGTGAACTGCGCGTCGGCAATGGAGCAAGCGTTGCTACGGTTGCTGTCGGCACGATACCACTTCATCTACCTTCGGGATTAGTTTTGGAATTGAATAATTGTTATTGTATTCCAACACTATGTCAAAACGTTATTTCCGCTTCATGTTTGCAAGCGGAAGGATATGATTTTAGATCAATGAACAATGGTTGTTCAATATATCTCGAGAGATATGTTCTATTTTCATGCTCCATTGGTGAATGGATTATACGTTTTGATTCTTGAGGCATCTCCCATCTATAACATTAATACGAAAGGCAACTCTCTAATGATATAAACCACACGTTTATCCGGCATTGTCGCTTAGGCCATATAAATAAGAAACGCATGGAGAAGCTCCATAAGGATGGATTGCTTCACTCTTTTGATTTTGAATCATTTGAGACATGTGAGTCTTGTTTACTTGGTAAGATGACAAAGGCACCTTTCACGGGACATAGTGAGAGAACAAGTGACTTATTGGCACTCGTACATACTGATGTATGTGGACCAATGAGTTCAACGGCCAGAGGTGGTTATCAGTACTTCATTACCTTTACCGATGACTTTAGTAGATATGGTTATATCTACTTAATGAGGCATAAGTCCGAATCCTTTGAAAAGTTCAAAGAATTCCAGAATGAAGTACAGAATCATTTAGGGAAAACAATCAAGTTTCTACGATCAGATCGTGGAGGAGAATACTTGAGCCAAGAGTTTGGTAATCATCTGAAAGATTGTGGAATTGTTCCACAGTTGACTCCGCCAGGAACTCCACAATGGAATGGGGTGTCCGAACGGAGAAATCGCACCTTGTTGGACATGGTGCGGTCGATGATGAGCCAAAGTGATCTTCCGTTATCCTTCTGGGGATATGCTCTTGAAACATTTGTGCTCACACTAAATAGAGTTCCATCTAAGTCGGTTGAAAAGACACCATATGAGATATGGACAGGGCAACCCCTAGTTTGTCTTTTCTCAAAATTTGGGGATGCGAAGCTTATGTAAAATGTTTACAGTCTGACAAGCTCACACCCAAATCTGACAAGTGCTTCTTTGTGGGATATCCTAAGGAAACTAAGGGATATTACTTTTATAATCGGGAACAAGGCAAAGTGTTTGTCGCCCGACACGGTGTCTTCTTGGAGAAAGAGTTTCTTTCAAGAAGGGTTAGTGGGAGCAGGGTGCATCTTGAAGAAGTTCAAGAAACACCGAAAATGTTTCACGACCACGAACCACAACGGGAGGGGCAAAGTGTTGCGCCACCGTTGTAGATACACCGGCCCACGGAGGTCCGAAAGATCACGTCGTGCGCCTGACAGGTACACAGGTGCGGAACAACGTGATATATTGTTGTTGGACAACGATGAGCCTAAGACCTATGAGGAAGCGATGGTGGGACCCGATTCCAACAAGTGGCTTGGAGCCATGAAATCCGAAAGCAGAATCCATGTACGACAATCAAGTTTGGAACTTGGTTGATCCACTGATGGTGTCAAAACCATTGAGTGCAAATGGATTTTTAAGAAAAGGCCGATATGGATGGAAATGTTCACATCTATAAAGCGCGATTGGTGGCGAAAGGTTTTAAACAGATTCAAGGAGTTGATTATGTTGAAACCTTCTCGCCGTCGTAATGCTTAAATCTATGATAAGGTTTTTGCGCACGGGCTTGTTCCTCCTCTTGAACCTTGAGTTGAAACTAGAGTCATTTGTCCATGTGCTGGCCGACGATCGGCCGATCGACCAATGGTGTAGACCATATTGATGGGCGTTGGGTCGGCTCCGGTCGGTCTCTTGGATTGTTCTGGCAGTCCTCGTCATCCGCGCTTCCTCGTTGGGCCTCAACTAAGCTATGCGCCATTCTGTGGTGCCGATTAGCTCACCTTGGGCCAACATGGACTACATTAACAGGGAAGGAGTAGCCGGCGACTTTCATCGGCTTAGCCGAGTCTTCAAACTTGATCTTCCCCGCTTCTACGGCTGACTTAATTTGCTGGCGAAAGACTTTGGAGTCATTGGTGCTATGGGAGGTGGTGTTGTGCCACTTACAATATTTCTTTTTCTTGAGCTCCTCGGCTTACGTGATGACATGGTTGGTCGAAAGCTGTATTTGCTTCTCCCGTAGCAGTAGATCGAAGATCCTATCGGCTTTGGTGATGTCAAAGTCATATCTCTCTTCCTTAGCCGATTTCTTCAGCCACTGAAACGTTATTGCCTTCTTGTTTCTGGTCCACTCGGCTGCTGCCACCTCTGCGTCGCTCTCACTTGAGTAGGAGTCCGATGCGTAAGCGATGTGGCTAACTTTCTTGAAGGCCTTCTTGGATTCTTGGAAACGTTGCTCATGGGCCATCACTTTTTGGGCCAAGTGGGCCAAGCTCTCGAAGTCCTGAACCAAAAACCTTTCCCTGATGGGTGCCAAGAGGCCATGGAAGGCTAAATTGGCTAATTGCGAGTCTGATAGCACCAGGCTATAACATCGGTTCCTCATATCCCTGAAGCGCTAGATGTAGTCTTGAACCGATTCTTCATGCCTTTGTCTGATGCTGGTAAGGTCCGACAGCTTCATCTCATGTGTGCCGGAGTAAAAGTAGCTATGAAACTGCTTGTCGAGATTGGCCCAGCTCTGTACCAAGTTGTAGGGCAGTGATAAAAACCATGTAAAGGTCGATCCCAAGAGAGAGAGAATGGGAACAAACATACTCTGAGTGCGTCCGTAGCTGATGCTTCGCCGCATTGAGCAAGGAATTGGCTGACGTGTTCGTAGGTTGACACATTATCTTGCCCAGAGAACTTTGAAAAATCTGGCACCTTGTACCAGTTTGGCAGGGGCACTCTCTCAAAGAGACCAAACTGATCACGCATGACATCTGCGATCAGATCGACCCAAGGCTTGTTTTCTTGAGCTTGTACCTGCGGTATCGGCTCGTACTTCTCATATTGCATGGGAGCCTATCGATACTGCATCTGTGGTGAATGAGGTTGGTAGTATTGCTCGCAGTTGCCTCCTGGGTATTGATGTTGGACTTGATTCACGGCAGGAGGCGGCTGTGGTATCAACGGAGGCTGTTGCTCAGGGGGAGGTCGAGCACCGCTGGAGTTGTGAGGTGGGTCTGGCGTGTAATTGCCAACCGACACTTAGTGTATGAGAGGTTGCCGATTGGTGCTGAACATGTTCTCCACCTGCTCCTGAGTTAGTACTAGGATTTTGTGGCACTGATGCTGAAGTTGTTGCCTAGTCAAAAACATGGGCGTTGGTTTTGCAGCCGATGATTGTACATTTGGTTGAATAGGGGCTCCCCCTGGAAGGTCGGATGTCCCAGTGGAGGGACTGGCAGTCCATTCGTCAACAGAGTCCTGTAAGGTAGGAATCGGCCATCAGGGAAATAGGTCGGCCCCCTTGGCAGTTGCTCGGCTATCCTTGAGTCAACCACAGTGCTGATCATGTTGTTCAACGTATACACCAGTATCCTTGACTGGTTGACGAGCGCGTGGTGGACAGTCGAGTCGATCCGATCCTGGAGCGTGTGCAGCCCTGAGTCATCTTGCTCCTGCTTGATGTCTTCAACCTTCTTTTTCCCCTTGTCTTCGCTGGAGGTGGCTCCAGAGTCAAAGTCTTCGGGGATCAAAAATTTGTACTTTTGAATGATTGTCCCCGATCTGGTCTGGGTAAAGTATTGCAAATAGTGAGACTGCAATCATTCAACCATCTACTGATAGTCGGTCTGTTGCTCAGCCGACAACTTGTCCATGGTCACAGGGATGATGTTCTCCTGGTCCAGCTCCGGGGTCTTGATGTTCACCATTGTACTGGACTTGGACGTGGGAGTTGTCCCACCGGGCGTGCCAAAAGTGTGTTGATGAGAAAAGTTTCCCACTCGCTGGCCTGGGAGATCTGCTTAACTCCCATGCAGGTCCAAATTTGTAGCCTTCCGTGATTCTGAAGGGTGTGCCAGTTGGTTTGATCCTGTAACCAACAAGAAACAAAGAAAGGCGATTAAGTTAATATTAGATCCTACTCGATCAGCTAAACATATTCATAGTATATAATTACCATTCCAAAGTGTACTTAGACAAAGTGATTGGGATAGATCGGTAGTATACCGAGACAGTATAAATCACTTATATCTAAAAACACACCAGAATACTGATTACATATATTTATAGCTTAGCCGATGTCGTAGACCTAATGTAAATCGGCTAGTACTCCGATATATTTTATACGAAGATATTAACCTGAGCTAAATGCACTAAACAAGGATCAATCGGTTGTTAATGTGACTTAACAGATTGATACCGGGCTTAGTACATTTAAACATATTAAGATCTTAATATAAAAGGCAGTTCTAAAACATCTGAATAGTAATCATACATAAAAGATGATTAAAACATGTAAAACCGACTAAAACTCCGGTGCTATCTCTAATGATAATCATTGAGCCAAAATAGATCTATATGATTCTAAGAGTGAGTTAATAGGTCAATTTGATGCAGCATTAAGTACAAAAAGAAGCACAAGATCTATTTAGACTAATGATAACTCCTTGAGATGGTAGATACGCCATATAACCTAAATCGACCTTTGGATCTAGCTCTGTCGGCTGCTATCTTCAGGAAGACATTAGCCGATTGAGAGATAGATCTAGACATTAATCTAGATTATATGTCGCATGTGGTAGATTAAGCAATATATAATATCCAGATCAGAGTGTCATGATGATGGAAGCACTAACCCAGATAACACAAACCGCTTGTAACAAGAAGTTACCTTGTTCGGAGATCGAAACCCGATGCAGCCCGAGAACGAGGCAAGAACTCGTCGACAGAGTAAAAACGAAAAGGGTGGTGATGCGTCGAAGTTGTATTGATGTGTGTGTATCTCTTTACAACAAGCCCTCGGGTTTTATTTATACCCGGTTATAACAACATCCATGTAGATCACGGTTTCTATCTTATCTACTATTTACAGTACGACAATATCCCGGGACAGAGTCCCATGCCGCGTTACAAAAGGAAGTTACACAAGATATTCTATTTTATATATACAATTACCATTATAGGACTTTATCCGTAGAGGGCATCGTCTTTGTAGCACTTTGGAAACCGAATCCAATGATTATCTCTAAGGTTTCCTTCCGGGATTGGCTCCACCTTTTGTCTCCAATTGGAATCGGCTATTGGCTATCCTGGTCTGACTCGGACTCAGCCGATTGGCTCCGTAGCCGATTCGGATTTAGCCGATGCGACCTCTGTTTACAGGATTGCGCATTTCCTTCGATTCCGCTTCAATCTTGCTTCAAACTTGAGGATTTGCTTACCAAATTTGGTCGTTAACAACCGACGAGCCGATAATTGAAACAGCCGATCTGTTGACAGTCGATCTACTGATAAGCCGATAGTGTGATTCCAACCGATGCCGATGTCAGCCGATGCAGTTAGGGTTTTAATCCATCGGCAGTGTGCTGAGTAAACATCTATATAAAGGCGATCGACCAACGATAACATGATGATAAAAGAGCATAAACTAAGCACATGATAACATAGATATTGATATGAATATTAAACACACATCGGCTGGAAAATAATGAATACTCTGTTGTCATCGGCTGAAAACCAACTCATATGCAATCCCTTACAAGCCGATGCAACGTCCATGGGATCAGCTGTAGATATTGATAGCATATAATCTAGGTCTCAAAATATGTTTAGACCAAGTGATTGGGATAGATCGGTAGCGTATCGAGACAGTATAAATCACTTATGTCTAAATGTACCTTAAGACAAAGATTATATGTATTCATAGCATAGCCAATGTCATGTCCAGATAACTCATCGGCTGAAACCCCGATGAAACCCTTATTGGCAGCCAACAGGCAGGCTAGACATCACGGTTCTAATCTCGACTTAGTAGATCAAACTGAATTGATGCAGCACTAAGTATGAAAAGAGAAGCCATATCTAGACAATCAAGCCCTTGACCGATTTTTAGGGTGGTAGATGTCTAAGCTAATCTAATATAGTAAAAAATTTAACTAGTATCGGCAGAAACCCTAAATCGAGAGACAGCCGATAGAGCCAAATCAAAATACTAGGGCTAGATTCAATAGAGACATATGATAAATAATCAGGCAAAGATGTTAACTGAATCAAAGCAATTCAAGAGGTCAAATGTACTAATGCAGCCTTGGACGATGCCAACGTAGCCAACAATATTGCCTGAGCCAGCGGGACCTTGGAGTTACCCCTTTGCCGGAGATCGAAGCCGATGCAACCTCGCGTCGGGTGTCAAGTTTCGCCAGATGATAAAGTAGAACAGATAAAAAAGGTGGCGATGCGCCGAGTTGTATTGATCTAGAGGATTGATTACATGAACCCCGGGCTTACATATTTATACCCATGGGCTAACAAACATCCTAACAGATTACGACTCAATCTTTCCTAAAGATAAAAGGAAACAAACCGAGTCCTTATTGGACACTAACAAACTTTCCTAAAGATAAAATAACAAGCTAACAAATTCTTTCTAATTAATAGATACAAGTTGTATCCTTCTTAAACTCGGTGTCTTCTGGATAAGATCTTCCCAAACCGAATCTGGTAAGATCCGACTGTTGGAGATACTGATAAGGGAAAATCCCTATCGGCTGACCAAAACTCTAAGCCGATACTGGCTCTGAGCTGATTTGAACCTTGAACCGATGAAGGCTTCAGGGTTACCAAATTTTGGCGTTAACACAAAGCCTCTCCCTCAGCCGAAACATGAGGCGCACACCAGAGCAATGGGTATTAGATACTTACATGATTGACTCTGGTGCAAATGGGAGACTGTTAGTGATATTCCCTAGAGGCAACATGGAGATGTTGGATATCATGGTCAATGTTTATGTATCAATGAATAAACTGTTATTTCGTTACATGAAATAGACAACTTGTATTGATCAATAAGTATGTGCCTTATTTATGAGACTCTTTATGTATGAATCTATTTCTAAATGATCCATGATCATATATCATATCTATGGAACAAATATGATTCTAAGATTAGCATGTTTATTGATTGATGATCATGTCTCATGGATCATGGTATGGAGATGCTAAATTAATTAACGTGAACATGTGTTAGAGAACACATTGTTGGATAGACCCACCTTGAGACACTACAGGAAATTAATGTGTCATTAGTAGGTCTGAAGTAGTGTTGATGCAAAGTCCTTAGACCTGAGATCATCATGGATTCCAACATGTGTAGTAGCTTACTTAGGAACTACCAAACGCTATACCGTCACTAGGTAGTTATAAAAGTAGTCTTCGGGTATGCAATGAAACATGTAGAGGTATGTGAATGATCAAGATGGAATATTCCCCTCCTATGGGAGAGATATCGCTGGGCCCCTCGATGTAATGGATTATGAAAGTGCATGGTCATTTCAAGTTGATTAAGGAGTCAATCAACGGATAAGTAATCCAATACGAGATCGAGTGAATGACTAAGCTATTGATAGGATGGCACGAGTCTTGCCTATAGCTTAATTGATATCGTGAAGCAAAGGGATTTGTGCAAACATTATAGGTTGAGCCGATATGATCTTCTTATATAATTTGGTGTCAATATATTCTGCTAGCGCTGCTATTGACGAGTTGGCCGAGATGTACTCGGGTCAGAACCAAGTATACCTGAACATACAGGGTCGCACACTTAACAGGATGGAATGTGTATTTGAATTTGACTCGGATATGACTCAGTTCGAATAGAGATCCGATTAAATATGGAGTCCCGATGGGCCACAAGGCCTAGTCGGCCAACTCTATATAAAGAGGCACGTGGGGTGGAGATCGCGTAACAAAGAACAGAACACAAGTGCAATTACAAGTCGCCGAGTTGAGATCTTCCACAGAAACCCAAGTCGCCGATTTTTGAGCGAAACCCTAGCCGGGCGTCGAGTGCTAGCACACAACGTATTCGGATATTCCATCCCTGGATGTGTGGATATCGGTTGGAACATTGCTATGTTTCGGTGTTATTCGGTGGCATTGAAACTCCTCGAGATCCAGCTAGCCGAATCCAATTCAGCGAGTGGGTCGAGCGGTACGCCGCGGTGTACCGCTAGCTGAACTTGTACGGCGCCATCGGCATCAGGAAACTGGCACAACATCGTGGGCATCAGTGAATCAGCATGGAGTCATTGGCATCGGCAAATCCTAGCGTCATCGGACGGTCAAGCAGCACGTGTGGAGCTCAACGGGGTTGGGCGAGACAAACCGGGGTCGGCGGGGTCGGGCGAGACGAACCGGGGTCAGCGGGGTCGAGCGATTCCGATCCGGGGTCGGCGAGGTCGGCTGGGAGTGTGTCGAGGTCCACAAAGGCTGTTCCGAGGTCGGCAAGACTCGTTGGAGGTCGACAAGACTTGTTCGAGGTTGGCTAGAAACAGATTGACTATTTTCGCTGCACTGCGCTTCAATTGGTAACGATCTCTTAACCCTTACTTGCAAGCTTTCCTGGATTGCGCGGTAGAAAATTTTTTGATCTATGCTATCATAGCCTCCGCGTTATCGTTCATGCTTTGGGTTCTTTATTATATTTTCTCCTTCGAGGGATTTTGGGATCGTTTGGGCTATATTTAGTCTATTTTGGCTTTTACTATCTCCTTTTTTAATGGAAGTTGTGGAGATTATGGCAATCGGGTATCTACATGGCAAGCTTATCCGACTGGAGGTAGGGATAGATTGCGCCTGCCATATCTATAAACCAACTATGACTTGGGTATTACGTTGCCGATTATATAAGGCAACGGCTCATAGTCATAGTTTGGTAAGATTGAGGAAACCGATTTAGAGTAAGATAGGGTTTTCGATCTGTAATCCCGCCTCCCAAGACTATATAAGGGGGGTAAGGGGCGTCCCTTGAGGGATATCTTAGGCGATAGCAGACTTCATAAGCAAGAGCTTTAGATTCACGAGATCACGAGATCAATAAAGACACTCGGCGGATCGAATCCACCGAAACAGGAGTAGGGTATTACCTCACGAGAGGGCCTGAACCTGTCTAAATCTTCTTTTTCTACTAACCCATTATGCTTGGCGATCTTGACTGCACCCCCAATTTTCTATTGCCAAAACCAAGTTTCGACAGTTGGCGCGCCAGGTAGGGGCCCGCGCGTCAAGACTTTTTCAACAATCTCGCCGACAAGCGCGATGGGATCTCCTTCAGGATTCGGCGACTTCGCCGCCAACTTCTTCGACAACTCCTCCTTCGACTCGGATTCAAACCAGTCGGAAGGAAAGACCCACTCGACGCCGTTCGAGCTCCCCAATAGCGCCGAGATCTTCGACGACACCCTCAAGATCGAGATGCAATCTGCTCGCTCCAACGAAGGACTTCACTCGGCACCGTTCGGATTGCCAAACACCGCCGAAATCTGCACCGATCTTCTTGTCTCCCCGACGAAGACTATCTACTCGGAAGAAGACCTCTCGGTGCCGTTTGGGTTACCAAACGCCACCGAGATCTACGGCAAACTCCTCTCCCCCGAGTCGAGGTTGACCCACTCGGAGGAGCCCGCATCCCCAAGCTCGACTCGGGACTGGAACGATGCGGACCCGGGCTACCCGGGATCGAGGAGGTCGCCGTCGTCCTCCCGTCATTCGGCTCATGCTCATCTTCGGAGCTCAACGAATACCTCGGCTCGCCGGCTTTGACGACCTCTATGGCATCCCTTCGACGAAGCCGACGACTCCGCGCCACAAGGACTACGAGCCGAAGTGCTTGATGTCCTCATGGCGGCCGGACGAGTCCGACTCAGCCATGGCCCGGAGGCTTGCTGAGGAAGAGCGAGCCAAGATTGAGCAGGAGCGCAAGATGGCCGAAGAGGAGAAGAAACGCAGGGTAGAGGCGACAAAAGAAAGCAAGATCTATGCGCGGCCGGACGATCCGCTCGGGAGGCCATTCTTCAAACGCGGGTCCGCAATGCCAACATCTTCCGGGCGCCACAGCAGTAACGCTGTTGCCGCGCTCACACTCTTGGACACCGTCATGGAGACGGCACCTGCCGACGTGACCCCAATACTCGACAAGATCAAAACCATCGTTGCAGCCACAGCCAACGGCCATCCTACCACCTCGGCACGAAGGCCGACCGAGTCCGTGGCTGAAACGCCCGACAAAGCCGACTCCGCCTCTAAAGTCGGAGACTACAAGAGGCCCGAGCCGATCGATCGACGACAAGGCCAAGAGGCCCACGCCATGAGTCCACACGAAGTACCGGAGCAAACAGCCGACTCCGCGACAAACGACATGGATGTCCACCCGTCCACCACCACGTCCGCCGCAACAACAGCTCCAGCTACCCAACCAGCCAACCGAAGACCCCGCCGAGTGATCTACGGGAAGTCCTCGATCGCCGCTACCAGGAGCGAGACCGACGCACTCGGGAAGATCGGAGGGGATCACCCGATAACAGCGACGACGAGTGCCGGCTTTCACTCGGGAGCTTCGCCGAGTGCACGGCCGAATGGTTTTAAGCCAACGGGAATAGAGAAATATGACGGCAAGACCGACCCGAGTCGTGGCTTACCGTGTATACTCTCGCCATCCGCGCACGGCGGCGACAACAAGGCTATGGCCAATTATTGCCCGTGGCCCTCGCCAACTCAGCCAGGAACTGGCTCACGATCCTGCCAAGAGGCTCAATCGGCTCGTGGAGCGAGCTGAGGGACCACTTCATCGTCAACTTCCAAGGCACCTTCGAGAGGCCAGCACACACTTTGACTTATACAACGTCATCCAGAAGCCGGACGAGCCTCTGAAGGATTACATTCGGCGCTTCTCCGAAAAGCGCAACAAGATCCCCAACATCACCGATGACATCATCATCGCCGCCTTCCAGAAGGGAGTCCGTGATGAATTATTGATCGGGAAGTTCGGGCGCAAGCCACCGAAGACGGTGAAACAAATGTTCGAGACGGCGAACTCATACGCCAAGTCCAACGATGCAATCAAGGCAGCACGCCAAGACCGGCCTGACAAAAGGGATGACAAGCACTCGGAAGGAAGCCGGCATCCGAGGAAGGATAACGGCAGCAGCAATCAGGCCCAGAAAGATCGCAAGCGCAGGCACTAAGACCTGGTTGCCACAACGTCCAACTCTCAATGCCGTCCTCGAGTTGCGGCCTACGACGCAATCATGAACGATCATGAACGCTCAGTGCATGCATCATCTACAAGCAATTCACCGAGCAATATGCGGCACGGTTAAACAAGAAGCCGACCGATGAAGCCGGTCCATCGGGAACCAAGAAGAACAACCCGACTGGAAATTCGGAGCCTTTTCAAGACCACGTGGGCGAGCTGAATCACATCTTCGGGGCCGCGAGCTTATGAGTCCAAGAGGAAGCAAAAGCTGATGGACCGCGAGGTCAACGCGGCACAACCCGAAGTCCCACAACATCTACGATGGTCGGAGGTGGCCATCACGTTTAATCGCTTGGATCATCTGACCGAGTGGTTCACCTAGGCGGTATCCCTTGGTACTTGACACTGGTGGTTCGAACATCGAGCGAAGCGCGTCCTCATCGATGGGGGCAGCGTCCTCAATCTCCTATTCGTCAAGACCTGGATGAGATACAAATCCCGAGGGCGAGTTGAAGGCAAGCTCGGCCTCCTTCCACGGAGTGATCCGGGCTGTCGCCCACACCACTCGGGCACATCACCCTTCCGAGTCACCTCGGGAGTTCGCGAGAATTTCGGAATGGAGAATACCACCTTCGGGGTGGTCGACTTCAAGACGGCCTACCACGCGATCATCGGAAGGCCTGCACTCGCCAAATTCATAGCGACACTACACTACACTTACCTATGCATGAAGACGCCGGCCTTAACGGCGTCATCACCTGCGCAGCGACGTCAAACAAAGCCTTCACTGCGACAAAGAAAGCGTGATATGGCCCAATCTTGTGAGAGATCACGTGGCCAGGAAGAAATCCGACTGGCTACATCAACATCTGAAGAGGGTGAAATTTCTACAAATAGGATAGCCAAGTCGGGACAAGACGACGCCAAAACAAAGAAAATCTTCCTTAATCCAGTCGGCAAGATATCTTCAAGGACTTAGAAGATACCATAGTCGCAATGTTCGGGCGCGAGCTTTCATTGTCGATGATTTGGTTCTACGCAAGATCCAGACCATCAAGGACCATACATAATCGCTGAGGTGACTCGGCCAAGAGCATTTCGACTAAAGCGCGAAGATGGATCTATGGTGAAGAACTCCTGGAATATTGAACATCTTCGACGATACTATGCTTAAATTGCCGTAAGTTTCATGTTATTCTTGACTGCCAACCTCAAGTAAGATGACTTCTTGAGTTGACAGTCGGGGGCTGCATATGTGTCAATAAAGCATGGTTTTCTTCGACAACTTGTTTATATTTGGTTTATCATTGTTTAATGTTTCTTGATTTGAGTTTAACAGATAAGGACTGAGAATTTTTTGATGATCTAATCAAGCTTAGGCTTGGTGACAGTCGGACGAAAATTACTTAAGAAATTTTCTATGAAGACTCGGGTCAAGGCATTAACATAAATAAGCTAGATACCTACAAGTTCACATCGAAGGCATAAAGAGACCAAGATGATTAAACTTACTCCCGCGAACCTCGGACAACAAGGGAATCTTGGAGGCTGGATGCGGAAGATGGCTTGTGATGGAACAAGAGTTCTGGATGGATGGATTTGCACGCACACGAGTTTAGGGTTCTCCACGGAGAGGCGGTGAACAGTGCTTTGCGAAAGAGGAAATTTTGGGGAAGATGAAGTGTCGAGGATGACCTCGAGGCTTCATAAAAAGACTTGAGGATTTTTGCCAAGTTATCTCGCGATTGGGCCGAGCCCATGAGAGACTTGCGGCCCGCTAAGGTGTGGCTTGATACGTGTCCTTAGGGACTTAAGTGGATGGACTAAAGCAGATTTGCCCTGGCAATATGCACGTGTCACATAGCCCAATACCTTTAAAATCCTTTCATACCACGGTTTGCATAACTTCATGAGAAGTTGGCACGATGCAATTTGAAAGGTGACAAATAGTTAAGCTTTTCATGGTTGTCCGATGACGGGAACTATTTGGTTTTTAAAGCATTTGATTAAATGATTATATCAATGCTATTTTTTCCACCTTGGTGAAGATCTTTTTAGATTAAGACTAATATTATGGCAGGAGCTATTTAATATTTTGGTCGTATTTTTCAGATGACTGAAAAATTTGTTTACCCATGAGGGTTGACTAAATTATTTGTCCTGAGATGACTCGGACAAGTTAACTCGGATGAGCATGAGCTTGCCGGGTGTTTTTTACCCACGAGGGTTGATTAAATTATTTGTCCCGAGATGACTCGGGCAAATCAACTCGGATAAGCATGAGTTTGTCGAGTGAATTAATTTCTTACCTATAAGGGTTGATTAAATTATTTGTCCCGAGATGACTCGGGCAAGTTAACTTGGATAAGCGTAAGCTTGCCGAGTGTTTTTTGCCCACAAGGGTCAATTAAGCTATTTGTTTCGAGATGACTCGGGCAAATCAACTCGGATAAACATGAGTTTGCCGAGTGAATTAATTTCTTAACCATGAGGGCTAAATAAATTATTTGTTCCGAGACGACTCGGGTGAACTACCCGGATAAGCATGAGATTGCCGAGTGATGTGATTTTTTATGATTGCTTTAGCTTGAGCTAAGCATTTATATGAGAATTATTTGTTCCGAGATGACTCGGGCAAATTTCCGGGATGACTCGGGAAGATCAGCTCGGATAAGCATGAGCTTACCGAGCGAATTGATTTCTTACCCATGAGGGATGATTGAAATATTTGTTCGAGATGACTCGGGCAGATCCACTCGGATAGACATGAGCCTACCGAGTGCTTTCCACCCACTAGGGTTAATTGAGTTATTTGCTGCGGGATGATTCGGGCAAATTCACTCGGACGAGCATGAGCTTGCGGAGTGATGAGGTTGCTTTAGCTTGAGCTAAGCATCTACATAAGAATGATTTTTTATAGTTCTTGACTATATGTTTAGTCTATTTTTGACTAACCACATAGTCGGGGGCTACACCTAATTAGGTGCATCAGGAGATGCACCTAGATATTTATTTTTGAGAATTTTTAAGATATTTTCTAGCCCTTCACAGTCTTTGGAGCCCCTTGGGAAGATTCAGGCAGAGATGATGGAATCACTCGGCGCTAGAAGCACTTGGCCAAAAAGATTTTTGGCTGCGTACTGTTTCGGTTTAAAGCTAAGTTGTCTCGTCGACTGAAAAGGACTCGGGGGCTACTGTGGAGATTATGGCAATCGGGTATCTACATGGCAAGCTTATCCGATTGGAGGTAGGGATAGATTGCGCCTGCCATATCTATAAACCAACTACGACTTGGGTATTACGTTGCCGATTATATAAGGCAACGGCTCATAGTCATAGTTTGGTAAGATTGAGGAAACCGATTTAGAGTAAGATAGGGTTTCCGATCTGTAATCCCGCCTCCCAAGACTATATCAGGGGGTAAGGGGCGTCCCTTGAGGGATATCTTAGGCGATAGCAGACTTCATAAGCAAGAGCTTTACATTCACGAGATCACGAGATCAATAAAGACACTCGGCGGATCGAATCCACCGAAACAGGAGTAGGGTATTACCTCACGAGAGGGCCTGAACCTGTCTAAATCTTCTTTTCCTACTAACCCATTATGCTTGGCGATCTTGACTGCACCCCCAATTTTCTATTGCCGAAACCAAGTTTCGACAGAAGTGGTTAAGGACCTCAACACCGGGGTGGTGAAATGACACATTTTATGGGACGGAGGAAGTAGCCAGTTTTCTTCTTTCTGGAGCTGCATTTGTGAGTAATGCCTTGTGGGCAAGTTTAGCCTGAACATGGCGCAGATTCTCTCAATCGTGCCCAAGGCTCCAAGTTCAAGACCCTTGGTATGCTTGACTTTCTCCAACTTTGGCATTTCCACATCTGCTCCTAGATCCCAAAAATTGCTCTGTTCGCCAATGGCGTCAGTGAAGCCACGCACTGCGAGCTCGCTTGCCTGGGCCCGACCATGCTCATTATTAGCGTTGGTGGTGGCCTCAGCATTGACTACGGCAGAACTCACTCTGCGTAGACTAGCATATCCATGGCATACATCTTTGAGGAGCTCCAGGCATTTGTGATGGCCGCCATTGGCCGAATCTGTGACCGCAAGAGGGTCGTGTGCCCCATCAACTCCAATTAAGCAGGGCATCGGGGTTGCTGCATGTGGCAACTAGCGAGGCAGCTCATGGTGAGCAACAGCTTCGGCTTGGAACTTTCCTCTAGGATGAAGTGCAATGCCTCGCTAAACTCTTGTCATTGGGAGAGAGGGCGACGTGCCATGGGAGAGAGAGGAGAGAGGGAAGGTGAAAGGGTCACTTAGACCTAGAGGGGGTGGATACGATAATTTAAACTTGAGTATAAATAAGGAAGCTAGCAACACTTTTTGAATATATATTTTCAAAAATCACAGAGCAAGCACGATGCACCTAGAAAACTGGATCTAGTTAGACACAAATAAGAGGAGCTAGCACAAACAACAGCTAGACTAGTAGCGGCACAAGCAAACAAAACTAGAGAAAGGAAAGTGGGATATGACCAACGTTCTTGCAAGATAAGGTATTGCTGAATTTTGAATCATTGAGGGAATTCTAGTCTTTGTTGCGGAGCTCACAATTACCAGATCTTCACTAACCTTTTCCTCTATAGATTTGCACAAATGCACCACTCATTCCATTGAAGGAATATCTTTTCTTGGGGCAAGATCTGGCCTTCACAAACTTTGCCCGGCCAACCAAGATCGGTGGCTCAAAAGCGATACCTAGCCATCAAGGAGTCCTCACTACTACAAAAACAATCTTTCATGGCATTTGGAAAAACTTTTCTCTAGCGGCTACGAGGTGAAACCGCCAGCTCAAAAGATAGGGGGTGGGGGTCTCGGGCCGCCGGCGAAAACACATCTTGGCGGCGGCCCACTAAAGGCGGCCGCCAAAGAAGATGTGGTATTTTCTCGGCGGCCATCTTAAGACCCCGAGAGAAAATATCACATCTTCTCTGGCGGTAAGGTGAGGTGGCCCGCTAGTGAAGATTCCTACATCTTCGCTGGCGGCCCACTTAAGCCGCCGCCACCCCTAAATATTTTCTATGGCGGTTCTATGCAACCAACATATGTTGACCGCCAGGGAAAACACCATCACCTATACCACCAGTGCAGCTAGCAGCCATGGCATTTGAGCATGATTTTCTCTCTCTTATGAACAAATACATAGGGGGAAGGTTTTGATCTTCAATCTTTTGAAAGATGTACTGCACCAGAGGTTACATATACTTTCTCCTACTCTATTTGTAAAGTTTTTTTCATTTTTATTGGTTGTTTGTTGAGATTTTGCATAGCAAAAAGTATGTGACACGGGGAAAGAAAAGTATTTTTTATTTGTTATTTGGAGCTTAAAATGGGCAAACTTTATAAGAAATTGAAGGGTTATGCGGAAGCTACGCTAGCCGAAAACAAAAAATTTTCTACCGCGCAAACCAGGAACACTTGCAAGTAAGGGCCGATAGATCGTTACCGATTGGAGTAAGCGTGCGAAGCAGCCAATCGGTGCTATCCGATCGGGAAGCGTGCGGCTGATGACGGCCGATTCTGCAAGCCGATAGCCAATTCCACAGGGACAGCCGATTCACCAATCAGCCGCTTCGTCGATGTAGCCGATTCGCCGAGTCGTCTGACCGCATTCTCACGCCTCGCTCTCATGCGCTCGACCGCAGCCGATTCCACCACAGCCGATTCGTAGCCAATCAACAGCGCGCAACGTAGCAGCGCCTCTACCGGTATCCACACGTCCGGGGACAGAACACCGAACACCCGTGTCCTAGCATGCGATGCAAGGCTAGGGTTTGGCTCGAAAGTGGGGTGGGTTTCCGTGGAGATTGATCTCGGCGAGTTCTGTTGCGGATTCGGATCAAAGCGACACAGCAACTCTCCACCCCTCGCCCCTTTATATAGAGTTGGCCGACTGGGACTAGTGGCCGATCAGGACTCTATTTTAAATCGGATCCTATCCGAATCTCACAGAGTTGGCCGGTCGTAAGCCCATAGGACTCTATCCGATCGGATCCCTATCCGATCGAGCCATATCCGAGTCCAACTCGAATGCCTGTTCTTATCCCCTTAAGCGTGCGACCCTGTAGGTTTAGGCATACTCGGTTTCGGCTATAGTCCAACTTAGCCGATCGCCGGCTCGAGTCCAACTCAGCCGACCTGTCAACAGCGGTGCCTAGCAGCACATATTGACATCATAGTATACAAGAATATAATATCGGCTCTGAACCTGTAATGTGTACACAAATCCCTTTGCCTCACGATACCAGTTAAGCTATAGGCAAGATGTGTGCCATCCCTTCAATAGCTTAACCATTCACTCGAACCGTATTGGATTATCTATCTGTTGATTGACTCCTTAATCAACTTAGCATGGCCATGCATTTCCATAATCCATTACCTCGAGGGGCCCAGAGATATCTCTCCAAAGGAGGGGCAAATTCCATCTTGATCACTCACATCCCACTCCATGTTTCATAGCAAACCCGAAAACTACCTTTATAACTACCCGATTACGGAATAGCGTTTGGTAGTCCCAAAGTAGGCTACTACACATGTTGGAATCCATGGTGATCTCAGGTCTAAGGACTTTGTACCAACACTACATGAGACCAACTAATGGCACATTAATTCCTGTAGTGTCTCATGGTGGGTCTATCCAACAATTTGTTCTCTAACACATATGTCCATGTTTATTGATTTGGTATCTCCATGCCCATGATCTATGAGACATGATCATCAATCAATAAACATGCCGATCTTAGAATCATATTAGTTCCAATAATATGATATATGATCAGGGATCATTTAGAAATAGATTCATACATATAGAGTCTCATAAATAAGTCATGTATTTATTGATCAATACAAGATGTCTATTTCATGGAACTGAATAACACTTTATTCATAAATACATAAATATTGACGTGATATCCAACATCTCCATGTTGCCTCTAGGGCATATCACTAACAGAAATATTGTGCATGATCGATGTTCCATATATATATATATAGTTTTGATATGTTTATTTGTAGCAGATCTATATTTTAGTTAACTGCAGAGAACGCTGAGAAGAATAGAAAAAGAGCTAGATTTTTGATTTTTTCTAGTTGTTTGTAGTTGTAGATTTTTGGCTAGCTTTAATTAGCTTGTCTAGATTATAGTGGTTATAAATATTAATTAGTATAATTTTAATGTGACATATATCAAAAATATATAAAGTGATGAAGTTGTACATATTTTTTCGCAAATAATGCATAGATGGCGGACAGAGCATGGATGTATAGACAGAGATACCGGTCCTCATACATTGAAGGAGTTGACATATTCATGAAAGCTGCTAATAAGAATGTTGCATCTAAGAAGACGTAGGAAATTGGAGTTTTTCGACCACGATGGAGTTTTGGCCTTGCCGGAGAACGAATGTCTGTCTAACTGGAGCAGGAGTATAATATAGACAGGTTTTACCCGTATGTATATCGGTCGGGTTGTAAGACATTCAACTACTTGTATATGTGGTGTTGTTCCAATATATGTGGTGCTTAGAAATTGTATATATATGTATATATTAATCTTCATATATTATTTCCGCGTGCATGTATATTAATCATCAATGGCGGCTGCACGAAAGAGAACATACTTTATCGATAGCTCGATTAGTTATATCATCCATGTGTGACTCTAAAATACATGAACTAAGGTAAGAAAAATAATATATAATATTGTTTCATTTTTTTATAAATATTGCATCTTCGCGGGCGGGCCATGTGTCAAAATAAGGACGATGTCCTATTTTTTGGCGGGCCATCTGTCTTTTCCGAAGCGATGGGCTTTTTTTCCTAGCGGGCCACGTGTCGTAAAAGAGTGTAAGCCGCCGAGAGAAGAATATTTTCGCGGTGGCTTCCTTAAGCGGCGGCCGGCGAAGATATGGCTTTGGCGGCGACGTGACGCCGCCATAAAAAATATGGCTTCGCTGGCGGCCGACATAAAGCAACCGCTAGCAAAGATATTTCTTTACTGGCGGTGTGTAACCGCTAGCGAAGATCTTGATCTTCACTGGCCTTTGCTTTGTGGCAGCCCCAATTGTCGCCAGCGAAGACCCAAAACGGCCGCCACGAAAAACTGTTTTCGTAGTAGTGCCTCAACCACCAAGAAAAAAGATGAAGCAAGGATCTGTTGGGGAAAAAAGCAAGTGCTCAACGAATCTTCACAAAATCAACACCAAGCACTCGCATAAACACAAATTCAAGACTCTCACACACACGAAGTCCAAACTTAAAAGATCGGTATTGAGAAAATATGAGAAAGCAAGCCTCAAAGTAGGTCTCAATGCAAAGCTAACCAAGGACATAAATTTTGATGGGAACAAAGCTTGGACTTGGAAAAGGTGAGAGCTATCACTGGTGGAGAAACCCACTATTGTCCCGATTCGTAACCCCCTTTAGTCTCGGTTCTAGAATCAGGACTACGAATCCGAGACTAAAGATTGCTATCTTTAGTCCTGTTGAAACTAATATGGTAGACGTGGAATAACCGGGAGTAAAGGTTTTTTATTTTTTTAATTTGCTCCTGCTATAGCTTCTAGCTTGCTACCTATATATTACACATATATACTATATTGTGCATACATATTTTACACACATATATTTATACATATATATGCAACATGCATATATATGTATAAATATATAATTTACACACATATAAATGAACTTAAGAAAGGAGATATATATATTACCAAAATATATACACACATACAGTATCCATATATATTTCGTAGCTTACAAAAAATTGTCTTTAATCTACTTTGTGGATCCAGTGGTAAAGTTACTCAAACTAAAGTAGAACTCTCCCGCGGGATCAATGATCTGCTCGTTTATAAATCCCATCAATTCTTCGTGAGCAGCTTGTATGAAAGTCTCGTGGGGGAGGTTGTCTCTTACTTGCATAAGTTGTCATTAATTCGAATAAACGAGAAATAAATATATGAAATAAATAAGAAATCGAGACGTAATGTATGAATGGTTGTTATACATACATCTATATCGTCAAGACTATTGACTTCGGTAACAAAGCGGTGAATGTAGTCGCAGACGTAGTATCCGCATAAGTTGTTGCCCTGCGTCTGTTTTGCACACTAAAGGAGAAACGATGACAGATTTAATATACATTTTATATTTTAGAACAAAGTAATGATTCAATACAACTTTGGAGCATGCATGTTACTCACTGAAAAGTTCATCCTCACAGAGAGCTTATCTTTTCAATTTCCGTGAACATTCACCCGAAGCCGTTCCCATGCCCTACGTGCAGTTGAAAGTTAGCTAGTAATTATCCGAGAACCGCATATATGCAATAGAAAGTAAGATGGCATTACCTATTAAACAGTTCAAATATCTTTGAGTACGTGGACTCTGGTTTATCCATTGAGTCAAAGACATGGATCCGCGAGTGATCCATGTCAATTACTAACAAAACCCAATGGAATCTGTAAATTGGTTTAGATGACACATGAAACTTTATGTATGCACGGGATTGAAATTGGTACGGAAGGAAGAAAAAACTTACGCAGTGTTGCAGGGCAGAAGAATAAACGGCCTGAAGCGGTGCTGCACCAGCGCATTGTATATGTTATCCACTGTTGGATCAGGAAATTGATCAACCAATGCGCCGTTGATTTTTCGTGGATCCATGAATCCATGTTTGGTACAGTCGTGCTTGTTGCAATATTGGATTGCCATTCTAGAACGGTTAAGAAAAATTTTAGTCAGCTAAATACAAGGAGGTAAGAAACAAAATAACAGAACGATACTTACAGAACCCGCATGGCTAGAAGTGAGACGTCGAGGGCATCAAGCTGGTACAGGTCGAATATGTCTTCAAATTAGATAAAGAAGTTGTCACCTCCAACGAAGAAATAGTCCAGTGAATATCTGCCCGATACCATCTCACCACCCACCTGGATTCTTGCATGTACCACTTGTGGAAACGGTACATCTGTGTAGGTAGCTTTTTCACTTGATCCGGCTTTACAAGAGGCTTTCCAAGTTTGAACTTGTATTTCAGCGGAGCCTTCGCGAGGGGAGCACGGCCGGATAATTGATCCATTGAAATCCCAGCATATTCCATAAATTGTCTTAACTTCGTTCTAACATTTGGAACCATGCTAAACTTCAGAGGTTTCTGAGGCTACATGCCGAGCTGGCGTACATATCTGCCTGTTCTCTTCGCCTTGCCAGCAGCCATCCGGATAGTTCTGTCGTACTCGGACTGCGGTTGAGGTTGCGGTTTAGGCCGTGGCGTTAGATACGTCTTCGTGAAGAAGTCCTTGCTTTCCTGGGGGATTTAAGGAGGCTTCTCATGAGACTTCTTTCTGAAGTGGGCCTTGACTTCAGCTTCGACGGTCTCGTGCAGCTCCTCATCAGTCTTCTCATATGCGAGCTTTTGTGCGGGTGGCGGAGTCTTCTCAATTCTTTGAAGCTTTCTTCTTGGGAGACCACTTGATATTGACCGCACGCCCTTAGGATCCGACGGAGGCGGAGGAGGATGAGATGTTGCCCGTTTAGGAGTCGGTGCTCGTTGTGGCGACGGAGGAGGCTGAGAAGGCGGTGGAGTTGGAGACAACCGTTTAGGAGTCAGCGCTCGTGGAGGCGACGCAGGAGGCCGAGGAGGCGGAGGAGGCTGAGGAGACGGTCCACGTGGAGGCGACAGCGGTGGAACGATAGGAGACGTTGTTCGTCCTGGAAATATGATGAAGGGCTTGCTCCAAAGAAATATTCCATGAGTTATTTCTCCTAACGTCATCTCCCTGTCTCCTCCGAGGATATCCAGCTCGAGATCTTTGTAGCCGCGTTCCACCTGTTCAACTTCCACTTTTGAGTACGCAGGTGGAACAGGCCTGCAGTGGTAGGTGCCGTCTCGTTCTACTGGAATCGCCATGCCCGACGCAACCTGTTCGGGAAGATTGCTTATTAGTTAGTAATGAACCTTGATTGTCAAGTTATTCAAGGAAATATACAACATAAAAGTACGAACCTTTATTGTTATGTTCTTGAGCAGAATGTGCAGCTCACACAGTGTCCACTGCGTGATATCATCCACAGGGCATGGCGGACACGCTTGAGCTTGTGGGGCCAACTCACTTTCATTTCCTGTTGACACGCAGCTGCTGCGCTGCTGCTGTAGTTGAGTCGTTGTTGCTGAATCTGGCTGTTGGCTAACCCAGTGACTCCGCTCCTTTGCCAACCTTTCGTTCAGCCTTTGGTCCACAATCTGATCAATCTGCGAGAGCCGCATCTCCATTTCTACGAAGCTCGCATCCGTCTCTCTCTTCGACCTCATGCGGCCCCTGTATGTCTCGACGTCCACTTGAAACCCGTATTTCCAAGGAATGACGCCTTTTCCTCGTGTTCATCCCGGATGCTCTGGGTTCTAGAGTGCGAGCATTAGCTCGTCCTTCTCTCTATCGGGCATGAACGAGCCCGAGGCAGAGGCCTCCAGCGCTTCCTCTAATCTTCGCCCAGCTTCTTGGATTTCAGCGCTGAAGATAACTAATCCATCTCCAAGATTAAGCGATTTCCCGTGAGCATAGAACCAATGCTTTGATAGTTTGGGCCATTTGGCTGTTCCCGGAACGATACCTCGCGCTTCCATCTTCTCCCATTTTTGCATTCCCTTCTGATAGTCGCCCGACCCAAGCTTATGATGGTATTTCTTCTTGGCTGCGTTGGCCTTGTTCTTTTCAATTAGGGCTTGCGCTTCTTCCCCAATCTTATATTCCACGAAGGCCTCCCAGTGATCTCTGAGCTTTGGGAACTTGTCGAAGTCTGGGGTTTGGCCCTTCAGGACGTATTTCTTGTGTAACTCCTTCTTATAGTTCCTGAAGCGCTCAGCCATCTTCTTTAACGTCCAATCCTTGACCTTTGCCTGATTGGAGTCTAGGATGGTGAACGTCTGCAACATTGTCGTCCAGAGCATCTCTTTCTCTGTGTCCGGGAGATAGCTCTCCTCATCTCCTCATGCCCTTGATCGCCTCTAGTTGACAACGCTGATGGGCACGTGATCCCTCACCACCCATCCGCTATGTGCCACAAACTTCCTTGCAGCGTCCACTGGGGCACTTGGTCGACCGTCCGGTGCACTTCTGTTATGACGCGTCGACCCTCAATGAGTTTGCTGACTCCGCATTGCCCGCGTGCCCTCTTCTGTCCAACTGATGAGGAGCCCACATTCCCCTCCTCATTCCCCTCCTCGTTGAGGTATTGATCTGGATCCTCGGTCCCCTCTTTAGTGTTAGTGATATGCCCTAGAGGCAACATGGAGATGTTGGATATCACGTCAATGTTTATGTATTTATGAATAAAGTGTTATTCAGTTCCATGAAATAGACATCTTGTATTGATCAATAAGTACGTGACTTATTTATGAGACTCTTTATGTATGAATCTATTTCTAAACGATCCACGATCATATGTCATGTTGTTGGAACAAATATGATTCTAAGATCGGCATGTTTATTGATTGATGATCATGTCTCATAGATCATGGGTATGAAGATACCAAATCAATAAACATGGACATATGTGTTGGAGAACACATTGTTGGATAGACCCACCATGAGACACTACGGGAATTAATGTGCCATTAGTTGGTCTCGGGTAGTGTTGGTACAAAGTCCTTAGACCTGAGATCACCATGGATTCCAACATGTGTAGTAGCCTACTTTGGGACTACCAAACGCTATTCCGTACGGGTAGTTATAAAGGTAGTTTTTGGGTTTGCTATGAAACATGGAGTGGGATGTGAGTGATCAAGATGGAATTTGCCCCTCCTTTGGAGAGATATCTCTGGGCCCCTCGAGGTAATGGATTATGGAAATGCATGGCCATGCTAAGTTGATTGAGGAGTCAATCAACGGACGGATAATCCAATACGGTTTGAGTGAATGGTTAAGCTATTGAAGGGATGGCACACATCTTGCCTATAGCTTAAGCGGTATCGTGAGGCAAAGGGATTTGTGTACACATTACAGGTTCAAAGCCGATATTATATTCTTGTATACTATGGTATCAATATGTCTTGCTAGGCGCCGGTGTGACAGTCGGTGAGTTGGACTCGAGCCGACGGTCGGCTAAATTAGACTATAGCCGAAACCGAGTATACCTGAACCTACGTGGTCGCACGCTTAAGGGGATAAGAACAGGCATTCGAGTTGGACTCGGATACGGCTCGATCGGATAGGGATCCGATCGGATAGAGTCCTATGGGCTTACGACGTATGGGCAGCCAACTCTATGAGATACGGATGAGATCCGATTCAAAAATAGAGTCCTAATCGGCCACTAGTCCCGTCGGCCAACTCTATATAAAGGAGGGAGGGTGGAGAGCTGCGACATGTCAATTGCAACAGAAGTCGTCGAGATCAATCTCCACGGAAACCCTCCCCACTTTCGAGCCAAACCCTAGCCTTGCATCGCGTGCTAGCACACGGGTGTACGGCGTTCTGTCCCCGGACGTGTGGATACCGGTAGAGGCGCTGCTACGTTGCGCGCTGTTGATCGGCTTCGGATCGGCTGCAATCGGAGCGATCGGCTGTGGTGGAATCGGCTGCGGTCGGGCGCATCGGAGCGAGGCGTGAGAACACGGCCGGACGACTCGAATCGGCTGATTGGCGAATCGGCTGTCTCCGGGAATCGGCTACACTGTTCCGGATCGGATTGCCCTAATTGGCTATTCCGCTGCACTCTACTCCAATCGGTAACGATCTATCGGCCCTTACTTGCAAGTGTTCCTGGTTTGCGCGGTAGAAAATTTTTGTTTTCGGCTAGCGTAGCTTCCGCGTAACCCTTCAGTGGTATCAGAGCTAATCTTGCTTAGTTCGGGTTTTAGATTGGATCTGGAACAAGTTTTGCGCACGGGTTGATTAGATCAATCGGTTTTATGGGATCTGTTGAGGAGAGTTAATGGTAATTGCGTTCCTTGATAGTGTATCGGAACGGCGTAATGTGATTACGTCGAAGCAATTTCCATATAACTCGGTTTGAGTTGGGTTCGAGATAGCGTTCCTTGATAGTGTATCGGAACGGTATAATGTGGTTATGCCGAAGCTATCTCGTAGTCCGATCTTGTTAGCTGCCTCGCGCCTATGCAAACCATCTCCCTTGATAGTGTATCGGGACGGCATAATATGATTATGCCGACGTGGTTTCGTAAGCGAATTCATAGATTGGATCTATGAATTTCGTGTGGTGTACCCCCTTATAGGTCGTCTCGATGCCGTAGCTCTGTGATAAGTAGAAAACGTTTCTACGCCTAACTTGTTTTTGCGAGAGAATGCTTTGAGATGGTATGGCCCTATTGTATGTATGAGATGTATGAGATGCATGTGATGCATGTAATATTCTTTCATATGTGCAATCCCTGTAATATTCTTTCATACGTGCAATGCTTGTAATATTCTTTCACGACTGCGAGTCGATGTAATCTTCAATTAGAGCTTCTATAGTAGTAGCTTAGTTTGAAGAAATCAAGCATTCGACACTCGAAAGAACGGTGATGAAGATGGAGATCCTGTACACGGCATGGAGGTGGAGATCACCATGTGAAGGGGGCCATACTATTTCACTATATGCTATTCTTCTTGCTTTCATATGTGATATGTTTGTTTGATAGGATAGCATCCCTTGCAAAATTAAGTAGTAATGATGCCCTTCCAAATGTCGCACCCGTCACCGTTATGCTCGTCAATGGTGGGTCTGCCAAAGCGAGTGCCATTCTCTATCATAACACGAGGGGTATATGTCGACATATACATGCGGGAACATTTGGTTTACTTAACAAGGCTATCAAAACAGTTTTGGTCCTTGGTGCATAGGTTGGGGCCGGGGCATGGAGATGCCACACCAACAACAAGAGTCACATAGAGATGTGATTAGCAAGGAGTTGCTTACCGATGTTATTAATCTTCTAGCGGTGATGCCAAAGCTCACTAGAAAATTAGTTAACATGTGGATCTTGACCCAATACGTAACCTAGAGGGAAGGTGGAAAATACGTAATGGGAGTCTTATGTTAAATTGTTTAACAAAAAACATGGCATAAACATTGTGCTAAACTTTGCTTTTTCGTTGTAGAATAAATGGCGGCAAATACTACACCCAGTACCTTTAACTTGCGATCTATTCTCAAAAAGGAAAAATTAAATGGAACAAACTTTATGGATTGGTATCGCAACTTGAGAATTGTTCTCAAGCAAGAGCGTAAGGAGTACGTTCTTGAAGTACCTTATCCGGAGGATTTGCCTAATAATGCCACGCAAGCGCACGGAGAGCTTACGAGAAGCACACTAATGATGCCCTAGACATAAGTGTCTCATGCTTGCTACAATGTCCCCCGAGCTTGAAGCAATATGAGAGCAGCGATGCTCACACTATTATTCGGGGTTGCGTGGCATGTTTGAGAACCAAGCTCAGGCCGAGAGGTTCAACACCTCAAAGTCCTTGTTTGCGTGCGAGCTTGTTGAGGGAATCCCGTCGGTGCATGTGATAAAGATGATTGGCTACATTGAGAGTCTGGAAAAACTAGGTTTTCCCCTTAGCCAAGAGTTGGCTACTGATGTGATTCTCCAGTCGCTCCCTCCGAGCTTCGAGCCATTCATATTGAATTATCACATGAACAATATGGATAGGACCTTGGCTGAATTGCATGGGATGCTAAAGACAGTGAGGAGAGTATCCAGAAAAACGGTCATCATGTGGTGATGATGCGAAGGCTAAGCGCAAACCACTGTCAAGAAGCTTTGCACCAAGAGGAAGTTAACTCCCGATGAGATCGCGAGTGCCTCTAATGCAAAGAAGGGCAAGAAGGGGTCGGCGGCATCAGATGCCGTTTGCTTCTATTGCAAGGAGACATGCCACTGGAAGAGGAACTGCAAGAAGTACATGGAGGATCTCAAAAAGAAGCAAAGTACGACTTCTGCTTCAGGTATTAATGTTATAGACATTAATCTTGCTACTTCACCTACGACTCTTGGGTATTTGATACCGGATCGTAGCTCATATTTGCAAATCGTTGTAGGGAATGAGAAGAAGTAGAGGCTTGAGAAGGGGAGAGGTGAACTGCGCGTCGGCAATGGAGCAAGCGTTGCTACGATTCTTTGTCGGCACCATACCACTTCATCTACCTTCAGGATTAGTTTTGGAATTAAATAATTGTTATTGTGTTCCAACACTATGTCAAAACGTTATTTCCGCTTCATGTTTGCAAGCGGAAGGATATGATTTTAGATCAATGAACAATGGTTGTTCAATATATCTCGAGATATTTTCTATTTTCATGCTCCATTGGTGAATGGATTATACGTTTTGAATCTTGAAGCATCTCCCATCTATAACATTAATACGAAAGGCAACTCTCTAATGATATAAACCCCACGTTTATCGGCATTGTCGCTTAGGCCATATAAATAAGAAACGCATGGAGAAGCTCCATAAGGATGGACTGCTTCACTCTTTTGATTTTGAATCATTTGAGACATGTGAGTCTTGTTTACTTGGTAAGATGACAAAGGCACCTTTCACGGGACATAGTGAGAGAGCAAGTGACTTATTGGCACTCGTACATACGATGTATGTGGACCAATGAGCTCAACGGCCGGAGGTGGTTATCGTACTTCATTACCTTTACCGATGACTTTAGTAGATATGGTTATATCTACTTAATGAGGCATAAGTCCGAATCCTTTGAAAAGTTCAAAGAATTCCAGAATGAAGTACAGAATCATTTAGGGAAAACAATCAAGTTTCTACGATCGGATCGTGGAGGGAATACTTGAGCCAAGAGTTTGGTAATCATCGAAAGATTGTGGAATTGTTCCACGTTGACTCCGCCGGAACTCCACAATGGAATGGGGTGTCCGAACGGAGAAATCGCACCTTGTTGGACATGGTGCGGTCGATGATGAGCCAAAGTGATCTTCCGTTATCCTTCGGGGATATGCTCTTGAAAACATTGCGCTCACACTAAATAGAGTTCCATCTAAGTCGGTTGAAAAGACACCATATGAGATATGGACAGGGCAACCCCCTAGTTTGTCTTTTCTCAAAATTTGGGGATGTGAGGCTTATGTAAAACGTTTACGGTCGACAAGCTCACACCCAAATCGACAAGTGCTTCTTTGTGGGCTATCCTAAGGAAACTAAGGGATATTACTTTTATAATCGGGAACAAGGCAAAGTGTTTGTCGCCCGACACGGTGTCTTCTTGGAGAAAGAGTTTCTTTCAAGAAGGGTTAGTGGGAGCAGGGTGCATCTTGAAGAAGTTCAAGAAACACCGAAAACGTTTCAGCGACCACGAGACCACACAACGGAGGAACAAAGTGTTGCGCCACCGGTTGTAGATACACCGGCCCACGGAGGTCCGAAAGATCACGTCGTGTGCACAGTACAGTGCGGAACAACGTGATATATTGTTGTTGGACAACGATGAACCTAAGACCTATGAGGAAGCGAGGGTGGGACCCGATTCCAACAAGTGGCTTGGAGCCATGAAATCCGAAATAGAATCCATGTACGACAATCAAGTTTGGAACTTGGTTGATCCACCGATGGTGTCAAAACAATTGAGTGTAAATGGGTTTTTAAGAAAAAGGCCGATATGGATGGAAATGTTCACATCTATAAGGCGCGATTGGTGGCGAAAGGTTTTAAACAGATACAAGGAGTTGATTATGATGAAACCTTCTCGCCCGTCGCAATGCTTAAATCTATTCGGATTATCCTAGCGATTGCTGCATATTTCGATTATGAGATATGGCGGATGGATGTCAAAACGGCTTTCCTAAATGGAAACCTAAGCGAGGATGTATACATGATACAACCTCGGGGTTTTGTCGATCCGAATCGCCGGAAAGATATGCAAGCTACGAGAATCCATTTATGGATTGAAGCAAGCATCTCGGAGTTGGAATATTCGTTTTGATGATGTAATCAAAGGGTTTGGTTTCATCAAAAATGAAGAAGAGGCCTGTGTTTACAAAAAGGTCGGTGGGAGCGCAATTGTATTTCTAATCTTATATGTGGATGACATATTGCGATTGGAAATGATATCCCTATGCTTGAATCCGTCAAGTCTTCATTGAAAAATAGTTTTTCTATGAAAGACTTAGGGGAGCAGCATATATATTAGAGCATTCGGATCTATAGAGATAGATCCAAGAGGCTAATTGGATTAAGCCAAAGTACATACATTGACAAGGTGTTGAAAAGGTTCAACATGCATGATTCCAAGAAAGGTTTCTTGCCCATGTCACATGGCATTAATCCTAGCAAGAATCGGTGTCCTCGGACACATGATGAGCGGAATAAGATGGGTATGGTTCCATATGCTTCGGCAATTGGATCCATCATGTATGCCATGCTTTGTACACGCCCGAGATGTCTCGTACGCTTTGAGTGCTACGAGCGAGATACCGATCGAGATCCAGTGAAGGTCACTGGATGCGTAAAGAATATCCTTAAGTACTTGAGAAGAACTAAGGATATGTTCCTAGTCTATGGAGGTGAAGAAGAGCTCGTTGTGAGTGGTTACACCGATCCTAGCTTCCAAACAGACAAGGATGATTATAGATCACAATGCTGGGTTCGTGTTACTGCGAACGGAGGCGCGATCATGGAAGAGTTCCAAGCGGGATATTGCTGATTCTACAAAGGAGGCCGAGTACATTGCTGCTTGAAGCTGCAAAGGAGGCTGTTTGGATCAAGAAATTCGTTTCGAGCTTGGTGTGATGACTTGTACGACTGGTCCAATGTCTCTCTATTGTGACAATAGTGGAGCCATTGCGCAAGCCAAGGAGCCGAGGTCACATCGAAGTCCAAACACATACTTCGGCGATATCATCTCATCCGCGAGATTGTGGACAGAGGTGATGTCAAGATATGCAAAGTGCACACGGATCTCAACATAGCCGATCCGTGACAAAACCTCTCCCTCGGCCGAAGCATGAGGCGCACACAGCAATGGGTATTAGATACTTACATGATTGACTCTAGTGCAAGTGGGAGATTGTTAGTGATATGCCCTAGAGGCAACATGGAGATGTTGGATATCACGTCAATGTTTATGTATTTATGAATAAAGTGTTATTCAGTTCCATGAAATAGACATCTTGTATTGATCAATAAGTACGTGACTTATTTATGAGACTCTTTATGTATGAATCTATTTCTAAACGATCCCCGATCATATGTCATGTTGTTGGAACAAATATGATTCTAAGATCGGCATGTTTATTGATTGATGATCATGTCTCATAGATCATGGGTATGAAGATACCAAATCAATAAACATGGACATATGTGTTGGAGAACACATTGTTGGATAGACCCACCATGAGACACTACAGAATTAATGTGCCATTAGTTGGTCTCGGTAGTGTTGGTACAAAGTCCTTAGACCGAGATCACCATGGATTCCAACATGTGTAGTAGCCTACTTTGGGACTACCAAACGCTATTCCGTAATCGGGTAGTTATAAAGGTAGTTTTCGGGTTTGCTATGAAACATGGAGTGGGATGTGAGTGATCAAGATGGAATTTGCCCCTCCTTTGGAGAGATATCTCGGGCCCTCGAGATAATGGATTATGGAAATGCATGGCCATGCTAAGTTGATTGAGGAGTCAATCAACGGACGGATAATCCAATACGGTTCGAGTGAATGGTTAAGCTATTGAAGGGATGGCACACATCTTGCCTATAGCTTAAGCGGTATCGTGAGGCAAAGGGATTTGTGTACACATTACGGTTCGAGCCGATATTATATTCTTGTATACTATGGTATCAATATGTGCTGCTAGGCGCCGTGTTGAGTCGGTGAGTTGGACTCGAGCCGACGGTCGGCTAAATTAGACTATAGCCGAAACCGAGTATACCTGAACCTACGGGTCGCACGCTTAAGGGGATAAGAAAGGCATTCGAGTTGGACTCGGATACGGCTCGATCGGATAGGGATCCGATCGGATAGAGTCCTATGGGCTTACGACGTATTGGCAGCCAACTCTATGAGATACGGATGAGATCCGATTCAAAAATAGAGTCCTAATCGGCCACTAGTCCCGTCGGCCAACTCTATATAAAGGAGGGAGGGGTGGAGAGCTGCGACATGTCAATTGCAACAGAAGTCGTCGAGATCAATCTCCACGGAAACCCTCCCCACTTTCGAGCCAAACCCTAGCCTTGCATCGCGTGCTAGCACACGGGTGTACGGCGTTCTGTCCCCGGACGTGTGGATACCGGTAGAGGCGCTGCTACGTTGTGCGCTCTTGATCGGCTGCAATCGGAGCGATCGGCTGTGGTGGAATCGGCTGCGGTCGGGCGCATCGGAGCGAGGCGTGAGAACGCGGCCGGACGACTCGAATCGGCTGATTGGCGAATCGGCTGTCTCCGGGAATCGGCTACACTGTTCCGGATCGGATTGCCCTGATTGGCTATTCCGCTGCACTCTACTCCAATCGGTAACGATCTATCGGCCCTTACTTGCAAGTGTTCCTGGTTTGCGTGGTAGAAAATTTTTGTTTTCGGCTAGCGTAGCTTCCACGTAACCCTTCACTTAGTGTGAAACTGTGTGCTACCGTGTGCGATCTCATCAAGGAGAAACTGTTCGTCGTCATGATCAGCCATTTGATTGTTGTGGGTTCAAGGACTTAATCAAATAATTCTGAAAAGGAAAAAATTATTCGGTTAATACATGTATAAATTATTCAGGGAAATCATGTATGTCTACGTAGAAAAAAACATAGACAAAAAGAAGAAGATGGAAAAATAGATGAAATCCGGCAGACACTATGTTCTATATTTTCCTTCTTCTTCTCTTTTGTTTCTCTAACCCTAACCCTAACCCTAACCCTAACCCTAACCCTATTCAGGAAGAGGAGAGGATAGAAAGAGGACGTTGCATGCCGAGCTACATTCGTTTGACCGTACAAACGACCGTACGAACGATCGAACGACCGAACGACCGACCGGCCGAACAAAACTAATTCGTCCGTTCGTTCATTCACGTCCGTTCGTTCTATCGTCTGCAGGAGAGGAAGATAAGAGGAGAGGAGAGAAAGAGAGGAGGATGACGTGAGGGAGATAAGGTGGAGAGGAGTGCAAGTGGAGAGGAGAGGATAGAAAGAGCACATTGCATGCCGAGCTACGTTCGTTTGACCGAACGAACGAACGAACGAATGAACAAACTCATTCATTCGTTCGTTCACGTCCATTCGTTCGAAATACAAAATTCACATTCACAAGTCACATTCACATTCAAATTTAAATCTATTCATGCATTCAAATTTAAATACACATCCAAAATTCAAAATTCCAAATTCACAATCTTCATGCATTCAAATTTAAATAAAAAGTCCATTTATACATAAAGTCCATTTACACATATATAAACACACAAAATTCACACAAATAAATTTACAAACATATAAAAAATCCATTCACATATAAATTTAATTCATTCTAACATACACATACATACATTCAAATTTGACAAATTTCCATTCCATATGCATTCAAATTTGATACATTCATACACATACATAATTTGACAAATTTGACAAATTTCATCAAATCCATTCCATAAAATCCATTTCATGAAATCCATTAATTTCATCAAATCGGCTGTGGCACAGAGGGGAGGCAGAGGGCAGAGGACGACGGCAGCGGGCCGAGGAGGCAGAGGGCGGCGTCGGCGTGTGGGGGAGGCAGCAGCGACTGCGTCGGCGTGTGGGGGAGGCAGCAGCGGTGGCGTCGGCGTGTGCGGGAGGCAGCGGCGGCGTGTAGGGGGAGGGCAGGGGCCACGGTGGCGGCGGCGTGAGGGGACATGCAAGGGGCGGCGGTGCGGGGGGCATGAAGGGCGACGATGGCGGCGGCGATGCCGCCTCGGCCCGAAAACCCTAAACCCTAAACCTGATCATCACACATGAGGGGATCAAAAGAGGGGTGGCGGCTAACCTGCGGTGTGTCCCCGGCGACGGCGGCGCGGCGGCTTCCGGCCCGTGGCGATGAAGACGACAGTGCGGCGGCGGCGTCCTCGGGCTTGAAGGGCGACGACAACGAAGACGACGAAGAAAACAGCTAAATGTTTGGATCTCCGAGGCCCGCTATATATAGATACGGGCTCTTTTGTCCCGTTTGAAGTCATGAACCGGGACTAAAGATACATTAGTCCCGGTTGGTGGCTTCAACGGGACAAAGATATCTCTTTAGTCCCGGTTGGAGCCACCAACCGGACTAAACATGGCGGGGCGTGGCCGGGTAGGTGGGCATCTTTAGTCCGGTTTAAACAATCAACCGGGACTAAAGATGTTTTTCCGCCCATCCAAATTCATCTTTACTCTTGGTTTGTGTTAAAAAGCGGGATTAAATATTTCAACGGTGTCCTATTATAATGTATTTTAAATTATAATAATCATATTCAAAACTATCTTAAATTTAAATAATAATATATAATTAACATATGGCCTATTTGAAAAATATTATAAATTTAAATAATAACATATAATTAACAATTGTCATATTCAAAACTATTTTAAATTTTAAAAATAATTATACATATTGCCTATTTGAAAAATATTATAAATTTAAATAATAACATAGAATTAACATATTGCCTATTTAAAAAATATTATAAATTTAAATAATAATATATAATTAACATTTGTCATATTCAAAAATATTTTAAATTTAAATAATAATATATAATTAACATATGACCTATTTGAAAAATATTATAAATTTAAATAATAACATATAATTAACAATTGTCATATTCACAACTATTTTAAATTTAAAAAATAATATATAATTAACATATTGCCTATTTGAAAAATATTATAAATTTAAATAATAACATAGAATTAACATATTGCCTATTTAAAAATATTATAAATTTAAATAATAATATATAATTAACATTTGTCATATTCAAAACTATTTTAAATTTAAATAAGAATATATAATTAACATATATACTATTTGAAGACTATTATAAATTTAAATAATAACATATAATTAACAATTGTCATATTCAAAACTATTTTAAATTATAAAAATAATATATAATTAACATATTGCCAATTTGAAATTCTAACAATCATATGGCCTATTTTAAATATGACAATTTTACAATAATTTACAATAAGTTCAAATGATAACAACAATATTCAATAATTCAATTTAATTTACATCGTCCATACATAAATTTAGCTAAGTGACATTTGTCCTCACGTACTTTCTCCGCACAATTGTTCCTTCGTTATGATCGTTGTGTGAGTAAGGGGTGTCCTCATTTGATAGGATGATACTCGGGTCAACCGCCACCGCGAACGGAGGTTGCCCGTCAAACTGATCGTAATCTTCATCGGTTCTATCCTCGACTCCCACGATTTTTCTTTTGCCCGGCGAACCACATGATGCTTTGGCGTGTTAACGACCAAATTTGGTAACCTAACTCCTGGGTTTGAAGCGAGATCGAAGCGGAATTGGAGAAGATACACGATCGAGAAGAGATGGAAGCAGAATCGGCTAAGTCCGAATCAGCTATGGAGCCCGTCGGCTGAGAGCAAATCGGACTAGGATAGCCGATAGCCGATTCTAAGTCAGGGTGAAGTGGGACCAATCCCGATGGAAAACGTAGAGATAAGGAGTTGGATTCGGTTCTCAAATTGCGCATTAAAAGATATTGCCATCTACGGATAGAGTCCGTAACGGCAATTATATCGTAAATTAGGAATTTGTTTAGATTTCCTATTGTAATGCGGCATGGAACCATGTCCCGGGATATTGTCGTATCATGTATAGTAGATTAGACAGAAACTGTGTCTTGCACGGGTAGTTTTATTCTTGGGTATAAATAGGGCCCGAGACCCCTGTACAATTCATCACATACAATCAATACAACTTTCGGCGCATCGCCTCCTATTTTCTTCAGACGAACACTTGATCCGGCTTCGGGCTGCATCGTTTCGATGCCCGATTAAGGTAAATGTTTGTCATTTGTGGTGTATCTCGTCGAATTTAGTGCTTCCATCGCTATGATACTCTAGATTCAATGATTTATGTTGCGCTAGTTATCATATATCACATATAATCTAGAACAATGTCTAGATTTGTCTTGCCATCGGCCTGTTTCTGTTAAGAACCAGCAGCCGATAAAGCTAGATTTAGGGGTTGGCCTAGATTATATGCGATATCCACTGTCTCGATGGATTTACATCAGCTATAATAGATCTGATTGTTCTTTTTATACTTAATGCTACATCAATTTGACCTATTAAGTCGTTCTTAGAGCTTTTATGATCTATTTGGCTAGATGTATATGTTTAGAGACAGCACCGGGGTTTCTGCCGGCCTTATCTGTTTTAATATTCTTTTGGTATGTTTACTGTTAGATTTATTAAAACCGCCTCTTATATTAAGATCTTGCTCTAGTTAAATGCCCTAAGCCAGAATCAGCCTGTCAGCCACAGCCGACAGCCGATTGATCTAGGTTTAGCGCATTTAGCTTAGATCTGTATCCTTTTATAAGATGTATCGGGGTAGTAGCCGATTCACGGTTAATCTTATAGTATAGGCTAGGCTGCTAATACTGTTGGCACCTTTTTTGGCAAAAGGCACGAACACGATCGAATCACCTAAAGCTTTGCGGTGGTTCTTGGTACGTAGTTGCCAACCACTTCGATCTAGCAAAAACTAGAGCAAAGTGCGTTTTGTAGATTAAATCGGCTAGCGTAACCGATTTAGATGGATAGATTGATAAACACCCGTCTCGTGGGCGAACGGAAGGTTTTCAGGACAAACCTACAAAGAATTATCGCACTCTCGCAGCGGCGGCGGACGGTTTTCGGTGCAAACCGACAAATATGGACTAACCTAGGGCAAAGTAGAAAATATGGCTGAAAAATAAAGAAAATGATTCAAATAAATTGATTGTATGTTGTGTTGGTTGTTTTTTACAATTGAACCGGCCTTGGCCCTTATATAGGGGTTGGTCTTGCCCTCCACAGGCCCTTCTCCATGTCCAATTTGGGATAAACATGTCTGGAAACCCAAGATACACCGTATGGAGAAAGGAAACCCGAGTACCGACAAAGTCGTCTAGGTTTCGGACTCTCCCGGTCAGACCGGCCACATGCCTCTGGTCTGACCGGCCCCACTGCCCGGTCTGACCGGCCTATACACGGCGGTCAGACCGGCCTCTCCGAAGGAAACTGGCAGATTTCCAAATATTGGCAATCTTCCCTATTTTGATTTCTACGTGCTAATTTTGGGTGTAAACACATGCCCCCTGCCTTTTACGATGAACATCGTGAATCTAAAAGCACATGACATGTTAATACTTAGGACAATAACTCAATTATCGGCCACGATGAACATCGTGAATCTAAAAGCACATGACATGTTAATACTTAGGACAATAACTCAATTATCGGCCACAAAACTCCCTAAGCATCTTGCCAAATACTCGGGAAGTATTTCTTCAGATATTTACCATTGATAGCTCGCTAAAACCGTTCTCCTTGAACTGTCTCCAAGAAATACGCATTGCCCCGAACGATTCCGTATATCCGATAAGGTCCCTCCCAACTCGGCGACCACTTACTGAATTCTTTAGATCGGGAACCCAAAGGCAAAATAGTCTTTCATACTAGATCTCCTACTTGAAACGTCTTATCCTTCACCCTTTTGTTGTATGCTTTGGCCACCCTCTTCTTTTCTTTTTCTATTTCTTCCAAAGCCTTCAAACGTTTGTCGACCACTTCATCAAGATTATCACCCATCAAGGACTTGTAGTCTTCGGCTGACAAATTGTCCTGCTTTATATATCGAAGAGAGCCAAGATTTACCTCAACTGGTAAAACGACTTCTTGTCCATAAACCAGCTCAAAAGGGGTCACCTTGGTAGCACCATGCTTGGATATCCTGTGCGCCCATAAAGCTTCAGAAAGCACCTCATGCCACCTTCTTGGATGTTCCTCGATTTTTTTCTTGATTAGCTTCAACAATGTCTTATTACTAGACTCGGCTTGCCCATTAGCCTAAGCGTAGTAAGGAGACGAACTCAAAAGTTTAATACCATAAGATTCGGCAACATTCTTCACTTCTTTAGACATAAAAGAAGCCCCTTGATCCGTAGTTAATGTTTGAGGAATGTCGAATCTATGGATAATATGCTTCAGAATAAAATCAATTACCTCCTTATGTGTCATATTCCTGAGCGGCACGGCTTCGGCCCACTAGGTGAATTAATCCGTTGAAACCAGCACGAACCAATGCCCCTTTGAAGACGGAGGATAAATCTGACCAACAAAATCTAAAACCCACCCCCGGAACGGCCATGGTTTAATAATAGGATTCAACATCGAAGCAGGTGCCAATTGGACATTGCCGAACCACTGACAAGCTTCACAACCTTTATAGTATCTGAAGCAATCATCAATCATTCTTGGCCAATAGAACCCCGCTCTCCTAAGCAACCAGTTCATTTTATGGGCCGATTGATGAGTCCCGCAAATTCCCTCATGAACATAACCCATAGCAACTTTAGATTGATCGGTATCCAAACATTTTAATAGCACACCATCTATATTTCGGCGATATAGCTTTTCATCAAGCAAAATATATTTATACGCTTGCCGCTGAATTTTCCGATCAACCCTAAGACTAGGATCCTTCAAATAGCTAATCAAAGGAATTCGCCAATCATTTACTATTTCCAGGGCACACATGTCCGAATTTTCACTTAATTCGGCCCCTGTATTAAGAAGATTGTGCCCCCAGCACCTTCTGTGAAGTCGGTCTGACCGGCCAAGCAACGTCGGTCAGACTGAAAACCACCCGTGGTTAGACCGGCAACAGAACGCCGGTCAGACCGGATGCCATCCATGGTCAGACCGGCGACAATGCACCGGTCAGACCGCCTACGGTCTGCCTCTTTGCCAATTTCGCCCAAAAAACTATACCCAAGCATCGGTTGATCCAATAAGAAAAATAAACCTCTTTTGATGCTATAACCAGATGCTTGTTGAGCTAAGTCATTTGCCCTAGAATTTTCATTCCTAGCAGTATGCTTATTAGTAAATTCATCGAAACTAGCAATAATATCTAGGCATTGATCTAAATACTTGTTCAATGATCTGTCGAAACACTTGTAGACCTCGGCAACTTGTTGCACCACCAATTCCGAATCACCGAATGCTTCTACGTGTCTAGCTCCAACGATCTCCATTACTTGTAAACCGAATAACAAAGCATTGTATTCGGCTTGATTATTTGTACAATAATATTCTAAACGAACCGATGCTTCAAAGCATTGACCATTGGGCGAAACTAAAACTAGACCTATGCCTTGACCCTCCTTACACGAAGAGCCATCAAAATAAATTTTCCAAGGTGTAACACTGACTAAACGGACTTCATCTCCACAATCAACGTCTATATGGTGATCTACTATAAAGTCCGCTACAATCTGGCCCTTCATAGATTTCAACGATTCATAGGCCAAATCATATTCAATTAATGTATACGCCCACTTGCCAATTCTAGCACTTAGAATTGGCCTTTGCAGTATGTGCTTAACTACATCGGTCTGACAAGTAACTATGCATGTACTAGATAACAAGTAATGACGTAACTTGGTACAAGCATAGTATAAGCAAAGACAAAGCCTTTCTACAAATACATACCTCGTTTCGGCATCCAGAGGACGGCGACTTAAATAAGTAATTATCTACTCTTTGTCGTCTTCTTCTTGCGTCAAAACGACCCCAATAACTTTGTCTTCAGCAGCAATATACAGCCGAAACGGAATTCCGACTTTAGGAGCTCGCACCACGGGCGGAGTAGATAAATATTTTTTCAAACCCTCAAACGCCTCCTATTGTGCTGCCCTCCAAGTAAAATCGGTTCTTTCTTCAAGCGTAGAATAGGCACAAAAGCATCAATTTTACCTGTTAGGTTAGATATGAATCTTCTCAAATAGTTTACTTTACCTAGCAACCTCTGAACTTCCCTCTTGCATGTCGGCGCTTTGAAGTCTTGAATCTTCTCAACCTTCTTAGGATCGATCTCAATCCCTCTCTCATGCACCATGAATCCTAAGAATTTTCCCGCCGACACACCGAAGGCACACTTGAGTGGGTTCATCTTCAAACCATACCGACGCATCCTCTCAAAAGCTAACCTCAAATCGGCCATATGTCCATCCATATCATCCGATTTGACTACAATATCATCAATATAGATTTCTAGGATAAAACCTAACTAATCATGGAAAATTAGGTTCATCGCTCTTTGATATGTTACGCCGGCATTCTTCAACCCGAATGCCATGACTACCCACTCAAACAGCCCAACAAATCCTGGACATCTAAAGGCTGTCTTATACATATCTTCTTCTGCCATGAAGATTTGGTTGTAGCTGGCATTGCCATCTAAAAAACTAATCACTCTATGACCTGAGGCATCATTCATTAGCATGTCGGCTATAGGCATAGGATACTCATCTTCAGGAGTGGCTTTATTTAAATCTCTAAAATCTATGCAAACCCTAATTTTGCTGCTCCCCTTCTTTTCTACCGGTACTATGTTAAACACCCACTCCGCATACCGGCACGGCCTAATAACCCCCGCTTTCAATAACCGGTCTATCTCTTCTTTGACATGATCATATATAAGTGGGTTAAACCGACGAGGAGGTTGTCTATAAGGCCTAAATCCTGACTTTATCGGAAGCTGATGCTCAACAAGATCACGGCTAAGTCCAGGCATTTCATGGTACTCCCATGCAAAGCAATCACTATATTCTCTAAGCAACTCGATCATCTTAACTCTATGATCGGCTCTCATGTTTTTATTTATGAAGGTCGGTCTTGGTACGCTCCTATCTCCTATATCTATTTCTTCTAATGGGTCGGCTGATGTGAACCCTTGACCGAGCTTCTCTACCTCATCAAAATCCTCTATAGTCTCTCCAATATCGTTCTTTGTTGCCGATATTCTTGAACCCTCTTTTGTAACCATTCCAAATTGGTTGTTTTATTCATCATATAAAGTAATGTCACCAAGCCGTGCTAAACTAGCCGGCTTTACAGAAATGGGTACAAAGCCTTCTTTGGAAACACTAATAAAATCAAAACTAGAAAGATCTAGCCCTGATAAGCACTGCATGTCTCCATGTTTCCATCCTATAGAAACATCGGCCATTGCAAACTCAGCCGATGTATCCGCCTAAAATACTTCAACCTCATCACCATCCCACTGTACTAGGCACTAATGTAAAGTAGAGAGAACGCAGCAGTTTGCATGAATCCAACAACGCCCCAAGATGACACTATAGTTACCTTGTACATTGACGATGAAGAAGGCGATAGGCAATGTCTTGTTCCCCACCGTAAGCTCCACGGACAAGATCCCCTTCGCCTACGTTGACTCGCTGTTGAAGCCGTTGAGAAGCATGTTGGTCTTTTTCAGCTCCGCTTCTTCATGACCCAACTTCTTGAAGAGAGAGTAAGGCATTAGGTTCACCGCCGCGCCTCCATCCACTAGCATCCTCGAGACCGGCTTCCCATCAATGTGGCCCTTCAAATAGAGAGGCTTTATGTGACGATTGGACTCGTCGGGCTTCTCGAAGACCGCATCCTTCGGACCTAGTGACATTTGAGCGACCTCGGCCTCGTCCATGGCGCTAAACTCCATGGGCAACATGCAAACCATGTTGATATCCATGTTCTCGTCGGACGATGCCTCCACAGCTGGTTGTTCATCCTTTTGAACAACTCCTTCGTGGGCGGTGGTCGCAACTCATCGAACTCCCTGTCTCTCCTCTCTTTGGTTTCCTTCTCCTTTAACTCAGAAACACGAAGACGCTGCAACCTCCTTTTCTGGGTAGCCGTTAAATCCTCAAGCATCCACCTAGGATTCGGCTCTGTTCCAGGAGGCAAATAATGTCCCCCGTTGCCTTTACCCGAAGAGGGAACTGCCCTAGTGTTCTTCTTACCAGAACAAAGCGGTTAGACCGGCCCTGGTGGCCGGTCATACTCTTGTACCTTCGGTCAGGCCGGTGGCCTGTCAGTCGAGCCGGAGCGAGTATCGGACCGGCCGGATGGTGCGGTCGACCACTCACAGGTGCGGCGGGCGCGAAGGATCGGTCGGACCGGCTGCGAGCTATGGTCGGACCGGCGGAAGGTTCGGTTTGACCAGCTGCGAGCTGCGGTCGGACCGACCAGAGCGTCTGGTCTGGCTGTTCTCCTGCGTGGCAACTTTTGCGGCTTTGGTTCGGGGGCCAAATATCAACTTAGCCTCCTTGCCAAATGGCACCGGCACATCATACGATCCTATCTTGATAGTGATCGCCTCCGAAGTCCTCTCCTCGGGCTTGACACGCTTGTATGCCCTTTTCTCGCCATCAAACCGGTCCTTTGTGGGGAACCGGCTTCCACTAGAGGTATACGCATGCCCTTGCGGCGATCTCCTCTCCCTCCTCCATCTTTGGTGACCCTGCATCGGAGGCATGTTGTACATAGGCAGGGGTGCCCCCCAAGGCATAAAGTAAGGGAACGGATAACCTGGAGGCGGCATTGGGCATGGTCCCCATGGCATGACTTGAGGGCAATGGGGAAACGGTGGCTCCAAAACCCTTGACGAAGGACCAAATCGCTCCTTAGGGGACGATCTTGGTCTCTTTCCCTTGGTACGCTCCTTATCGGCGCTCTTCTTGTACTTGTCAAGGAGCATGTCAAAGGTCACCTTGGGCTTGTAGGGCTTCTTCGATGTGGATGCCTTGGCCTTGTTTTGCTTCCATGTCCCAACCTCTGGGCTCTTTGGCACAAGCATCTTGGGCCTAGGCTCCCCAATTACAACCTCCTTTCCCTTAGCCGATTCGGCTTGCTCCGGCCGAATCAACACCTTCTTGCCATCAAGGTCGATGGTATTCACCGGGAAAGGATCACTATCAAGTTTCATCTTCGGGCCCTCGGTGAATTTCAATCGTCCTTCCTCTATGGCAGATTGAACCTGTCGACGAAAAACATTGCACTCATTAGTAGAACGAGAATAAGACTCATGCCATTTACAATAAGAACGGCGCTTCAATTCTTCTAATGAGGGTATGATGTGGCCTTTAGGTAATTTGATCTGTTTTTCCTAAAAAAGATAGTCAAAAATCCTATCACACTTGGCCACATCGAAACTGTACTTAACCTCACTCTGCCGATCCTTGCGAGGAGTCGGCGTCAAGCTAGAACAAACAAAGGGCTTGTTCTTGTTTGTCCAAGACCACTCAGCGACGTACATGTCATGGTCGCCCTCATCAGAATCAGAATCACTATTAGGACAGTCGACCATGCGAACATGAGGTTTCTTATCACTGGGCCTAACAAATTTCTTAGCATCTCTGACTCGGCTTTCCTAAGCCAGAGCCTTCTGCATTACTTGGCTAACATCAAGAAATTGTTGGCCATCTAACCTCTCTTTAATGGGAGAGAGCAACCCATTGAAAGAAAGGTCGGCCAAGTCTCTCTTAGTTATACTCAAGCTAAAACATCGGTTTCTAGCATCTCTAAACCTCTTAATGTAATCTGTAACAGATTCATTATATTTTTGCCTTACCGATATCAAGTCACAAAGTCTAAGCTCAGTCTCATCAGTATAAAAATAATCATGAAATTTCTATTCTAGCTGAGCCCAAGTATGAATAGAGTTAGCCGGTAAAGATGTAAACCAAGTAAAAGCAGTACCGGATAAAGATAAAGAAAATAAGCGCAATTTAAACGCATCCGAAGTGCCAGCTTCCCCATATTGCGCTAAGAATTGGCCGATATGCTCCCATGTGGTCCTATTATCATCCCCACTGAATTTGTTGAATTCAGGGACTCTATAACCATGAGGATATGGGATGTTATCGAAATAGTCAGGATACGGCTTTTGGTAAACCTTAGCACGATTCTTGGGCTCAATTCCGAATGACTCTCTAATGATGTTCCTAATTTGTTCCTCCAAATTTTCAGGCCTAGGCGGGTCGGGCACGACCGGCGGCCTAAAAGGTGGCTGTTGCGGTCCAATACCTCGTGTCGCGCGGATATCCCCTATTAGGATCATTGTATCTATTGGGGACATGCGGGGGAATTGCTGCATGAACAGTAGCCACAAGGGAATCATGTGCAGGAACGTGGTATAGAACGGAGTTGCCCGTGATGGGATCTATCTCCTGTACTGGCACCAAAGCGCCGGTTTGACCGGCCAAGGGCCCGGTTTGACCGACTAGGTAAGGCGTGGTCTGACCGGCGAGATAGCCGTCGGTCAGACCGGTGTAGTATGGGTGCGGGCCGGCCTGACGGCCGGTCTGACCGATGTAAGGTGAGCCGGTCAGACCGATGTAAGGTGACCCGGTCAGACCGGCCATAGGGCCGGTCAGACCGCCGTATTATGTTTCGGTCAGACCGACCGTCGGGCCGGTCAGACCGAGATGCGGTGGGCCGGTCGAACCGGCCATAGGGCCGGTCGGACCGACGTAGTGAGGGCCGGTCAGACCGGCCGACCGGCCGTAGGGCCGGTCAGACCAACAGAGGCGGCTGAACTACTTTCGCCGGGGCCTTGGGAAATCGCCCTATCGGTTTTACTGAATATGTGGTTCACAGGGGGCTGGCTCCCCCCTGCAATCGAGGTAGGCGGCCAATCGGTCGCGGGAAGACCAGATTTACCGCTCATGTGCGCTTTAAACAACCTATTAAAACAAGCCTCCATAGCGGATTCAATCTTATGTTCACGACGGCGGTAATGGACTCATCCACCGTACTAGCAACAAGTTTTTGAATAGGCATAGAGATTTATTGTATGTTGTGTTGGTTGTTTTTTACAATTGAACCGGCCTTGGCCCTTATATAGGGGTTGGTCTGGCCCTCCACAGGCCCTTCTCCACGTCCAATTCGGGATAAACATGTCTGGAAACCCGAGATACACCGTTTGGAGGAGGAAACCCGAGTACCGACAAAGTCGTCTAGATTTCGGACTCACCAGTCGACCGGCCACATGCCTCCGGTCGACCAGCCCAGCGGCCTCTAGTCGACCGGCTATACACAGCGGTCGACCGGCCTCTCCGAAGGAAACCGGCAGATTTCCAAATATTGCCAATCTTCCTATTTTGATTTCTAGGTACCAATTTTGGATGTAAACAAATACATATATTTATTATCTCTTTATATATTTGGATTAAGTGGTTAATATTGTCTCGGTGTAGCCGATCTATCTCAGTCACTTAGTTTAAATGCACTTTGGGATAGCATATATATGTAAATTGATTCCCTCAGTCGATCCAGTAGGATCTAACCTAATCCTTAACGCATACATCTTTGTTTTTCTTGTAGGTGAACAGATCAAATCAACTAGCACGCCCTGTATTTCACAGGTAGCCGAGAAGGACCTGCACTGGACCTAAGCAGATCTCCCAAGCCAGCGTGTGAGAGAAATTTCTCATCAACACGCTTCTTGGCACGCCCAGAGGGACTATCTCTATCAACTCGGCTAGGATGCATCGACGCCGCTGACAAGATGGTCGACATCAAGAGCCCCAGCGTTTCTCAGGAAAATATTGTGCCTGTGAAGATGGACAACTGTCGGCTGAACAACAAGCCGACTACAAAAGGATGGTAGAAGAGCTCATAGCCAACTACCTACAGTCGTTCACCCAGACAAGGTCTGGGGCTATGCACCAGAAGTATAAATTCAGCATGGACAAATTCAAGGCGTCCTCCTCCAGCGGATCAAAGGACAAACAGAAGGCGGAGGAGCCGACTCAGGAGCAAGATGATTCAGGTTTGCATACTTTGCAAGACCAAATTGATTCGGCCGTGCACCATGCACTGGTCAACCAAAGTGGCATTCTTGTCAACACCCTATCCAATATGATTGCCACTGTGGTCGACGCCAAGATAGCCGACCAACTGCAGCGGGGGCCGGCGTACTTCACGGACAGCCAGTTTCCTGGTTACAGGACATTGGCCACCCAAGATCGGCCGATCCCACCACCAGCACAGCCAGGGCCGCAAGGAGGGATCCTCAACCAGCCGAATCCGTCTGGATCGGCTTCGAGACCGGTAGTCACCATGCTGAACCGACAACAACCACTCCCCCAGGACCAGATCGCCAACATGTTCAACAACAATCGGCAATTGGAGCCGGTTGTCCAGATCGGCTTGGAAGGACAGTACAACGCCGGTGGCCGACAGCTGTTCCCGGATCCACCGACACCACCGCCGGCGAATCGGCCGCCTCCTGCTGGCCATCCACACCAGTACCAGTACCAGGGAGGCCATCAAGATCGGCACTACAGGCCCCAGACACCGCCACCTCTGTATCGGCAAGCACCCGTGCCACATGATCAATATGAGCCGATACAGCAAGACAACTGGACGTGGGCCGATTTGAATGCGGACATCATGCGCGATCAATTCGGCCTCAAGCCAAAAGACTCGGGAAACATGTACCGGTACCCCTATCCGGAGCACTTCGAGCGGGTTCCATTGCCCAACCAATGCAGATGCCTAGAGGGTCCCAGACTTTTCGAAATTCTCAGGGCAGGACAACGTGTCAACCTACGAGCATGTCAGCCGATTCTTGGCGCAGTGCGGCGAAGCATCGGCTACAGATGCCTAGAGGGTTCGATTGTTCTTCTTGTCTCTTTCAGGATCGGCCTTCACCTGGTTCTCTTCATTGCCATACAACTCGATTCAGAGTTGGGCCAATCTCGAAAAGCAATTCCATAGCTACTTCTACACCGGCAACCATGAAATGAAGTTGTCGGACCTCACCAGCATTAGGGAGAAGCACAACGAATTGGTTCAGGACTACATTCAACGTTTCAGAGAAATGAGGAACCGATGCTACAACCTGGTGCTGTTGGACGCCCAGCTAGCTGATTTGGCCTTCCACAGCCTGATCACGCCGATCCGCGAGCCCTTCTCCACTCAAGACTTCAACAGCTTGGCACATCTTGCGCAGAAGGTGACAGCCCACGAGCAGAGATTTCAAGACACCAGGAAGGCCGTCAAGAACGTAACTCAAGTCATCGTCGAATCAGCCTTCGGTTCGAGCGACGATGACGCAGAGGTCGCGGCAGCCGAATGGGCCAAGGATAAAAAGGCCATCATCTGCCAATGGCTGCTGAAGACGGCTAAAGAGAAGAAATACGATTTTGACATCACCAAAGCCGATAGGATCTTCGATTTATTACTCAAGGAGAAGCAAATCCAGCCTCCCGAGAACCATGTGATCCCATCGGCTAACGAGTTGAAAAAGAAGAAGTAATGTAAGTAGAACAACTCTACATCCCATGCCACTAATGATTGTAAAGTCTTCAGGCAGCAGATCCAGTCGGCAATAGAAGCCGGGAAGCTCAATTTTGCCGATTCCACTCGGCCGATGAAGGTAGACGGCAGCCCCTTTCCGGTCAACACGGTTCAAGCCGGCCCCAGGCAAGCTGATCAGTAGCACAGAATGACGTAGAACTTAGCCAAGACATTAAAAGAGGTCAAGGCAGAGGGCAAGCCGACGGAGAAATAGCCGCGCTAATCAACATGGTGCGCCCCATTGTCTGATCGGCTGACCGACGGTCGAACAACACAAACGGCCGACGCTGCTTCCAACAGCGATCCTGGCGTGAAGGAGATGTTAGTGATATGCCCTAGAGGCAACATGGAGATGTTGGATATCACGTCAATGTTTATGTATTAATGAGTAAAGTGTTATTCAGTTCCATGAAATAGACATCTTGTATTGATCAATAAGTACGTGACTTATTTATGAGACTTGATATGTATGAATCTATTTCTAAATGATCCCTGATCATATATCATATTATTGGAACTAATATGATTCTAAGATCGGCATGTCTATTGATTGATGATCATGTCTCATAGCTCATGGGTATGGAGATACCAAATCAAATAAACATGGACACATGTGTTAGAGAACACATTGTTGGATAGACCCACCATGAGACACTACAGGAATTAATGTGCCATTAGTTGGTCTCAGGTAGTGTTGGTACAAAGTCCTTAGACCTGAGATCACCATGGATTCCAACATGTGTAGTAGCCTACTTTGGGACTACCAAAAGCTATTTCGTAACTGGGTAGTTATAAAGGTAGTTTTCGGGTTTGCTATGAAACATGGAGTGGGATGTGAGTGATCAAGATGGAATTTGCCCCTCCTTTGGAGAGATATCTCTGGGCCCCTCGAGGTAATGGATTATGGAAATGCATGGCCATGGTAAGTTGATTGAGGAGTCAATCAACAGACAGATAATCCAATACGGTTCGAGTGAATGGTTAAGCTATTGAAGGGATGGCACACATCTTGCCTATAGCTTAATTGGTATCGTGAGGCAAAGGGATTTGTGTACACATTACAGGTTCAGAGCCGATATTATATTCTTGTATACTATGGTGTTAATATGTGCTGCTAGGCACCGCTATTGACAGGTCGGCTGAGTTGGACTCAAGCCCACGAGCTGGTGTACGTCAATTGATGTCAATTGCGCCGAAATCAATCTGATCACACGTGGCTTTAGAAGTCGACGAGATCAATCTCCACGGAAACCTTCCCACCTTCGAGCCAAACCCTAGCCTTGCATCGCGTGCTAGCACACGGGTGTTCGGCATTCGTCCCCGGACGTGTGGATACCGGTAGAGGCGCTGCTACGTTGCGCGCTATTGATCGGCTACGGATCGGCTGTGGTGGAATCAGCTACGATCAAGCGCATCGGAGCGAGGCGCGAGAACGCGGTCAGACGACTCAGCAAATCAGCCACATTGGCGAATCGGCTAATTGGTGAATCCGCGCGTAACCCTTCAGGAGAGGCTCAGCTCGAAGGACCTCGTCGACGCGAGCCGGAGATTAGTGGCCACAGATACGACAGCGATCACAGTAGTGCCGATCCTCATGGGCATTGTGCATTCTTCAGGCATTGCTGGGAGTTCGGAATGAGGCTGCCGACGCTACACAACTGCCCAGCCTGTAGCGATTACTGTGAGGACGAACGCAGGAGCCCACCAATCACCAGCCCAACTCGGTTCGTCCCTAGGGCCATACAGCTCAACCAACGCCGGCAGTCCGTCCACGATCGGCTAGGGCCGATCCATGAAGACTTCTTCGACGAAGAGGATGAAAACAATGACTACTGCAACGAAGAAGAGGTCGACGATGAAGAATCGGCCAACCCCTAATGGTGCCCTTCTGACCACTTCACAAAGACACAGAAGCGAAGAATTCAGAGGCTGAAGCGTGAAGGAAGGGAAGAAGAAGTCCGGCAGATGATCGAAGAACAACGCCGTCGGCTGGGTAAAATCAAAAGACGATGGAGCCCCAAAAAGAAAACTGCCACAGCCGACGAAGAACAACCCAGAGAGAGCTCAGCCGATCAAGCCAAGAGGGCCGCCAAGGGGAAAGGAAAAGTTTCTGCATTGGCCAATATGGTATTCATATTGCCAGCCGAATTTGGCGCCCCTGAGGCCGATGCAGACAACATCGAAGATGCCTTGACCAAACTAGCACTGTCCCCAGATCAGGCCCTTTTTGACAAGCTAGAGGGGACCGAAAATCGGCACCTTAAGCCGCTGTATGTGAAAGCCTTCGTCAACGGCAAGCCGATGTCGAAGATGCTAGTGGATGGGGGAGCAGCAGTAAACCTGATGCCTTATGCAACATTCAGAAAATTGGGTAAGGGAGCAGAAGACCTGATCAAGACTAACATGGTACTTAAGGACTTCGGTGGCAACCCATCAAAGACCAAGGGCGTGTTAAATGTTGAGCTGACCGTCGGCAACAAGACCCTGCCCACAACCTTTTTTGTCATCGATGGGAAGGGGTCTTCAGCCTGCTGCTCGGGAGGGACTGGATACATGCCAACTGTTGTGTCCCTTCCACCATGCACCAGTGTCTGCTTCAATGGGACTGCGACAAGATAGAGATTGTACCAGCCGACAAGTCAATAAGCGTCGCCAGTGCCGATTTGCCACTCTGGGAAATCGATGGCATTGATTGTTTGTCCGGGAAAATCTGGCAAGTCGATTTTCTAAAAGTGTCCGATTCTGCCATACAGCCAATTGGAGATGACAAGCCACAACTGCTGCTTTGAGCAAGACGTCGTGGAGGGCTCAAGCGTCTATGGCATGGACACCGCGGACGAAGACAATGTCAAGCTTGGGCAAGGTTTTACATCGGCAGACGAATTAGAGGAAATAGACATAGGCTCTGGAGACAGGCCTAGGCCGACGTATATTAGCAAAAATTTATGTTCTCATTATAGATACCAGCTTATTAATTTGTTAAAGGAATGTAAAGATTGTTTTGCTTGGGAGTACTTTGAGATGTCTGGTCTTAGCCAATCTATCATTGTTCATCAACTGCCAATCAAGGCAGGCTATCGGCCATTCAAACAGCCTCCCAGGAGGTTCAAAGCCGATATGTATGATGCGATCAAAGCCAAAATAACTCAGTTGTATGATGCTGGATCCATTCGCCCTTGCCGATACGCTGAGTAGGTCTCAAACATTGTCCCAGTATGGAAAAAAAATGGTAAACTTAGGGTGTGCATCGATTTCAGAGACCTAAATAAGGCTACCCCTAAAGATGAATACCCATGCCTATAGCCGATTTGCTCGTGGATGTTGCTTCAAGCAACAAGATCATCAGTTTTATGGATGGCAATGCAGGTTACAATCAAATCTTTATGGCCGAGGAAGACATCCACAAGACTGCTTTTCGATGTCCTGGAGCAATCGGCTTATATGAATGGGTTGTTATGACATTTGGGCTAAAAAATGCTGGGGCAACATATCAACGGGCCATGAATTATATCTTCCACGACATGATCGGCTCTCTAGTGGAGATCTACATTGACGATGTTGTTGTCAAATCCAGGAGGTAGAGAACCACATAGCCGATGAAGGTGTTTTGGAGCGGACAAGAAAATATGGCCTAAAAATGAATCTGTTGAAGTTCGCGTTCAGCGTGTCGGCCGGGCAGTTTCTAGGGTTTCTTGTTCATGAAAAAGGAATTGAGGTCAGACTAAGGAGCATCAACGCTATCAAGACGATACAGCCTCCAAAGGACAAAAAGCAACTTCAATCATTGATCGGCAAAATCAACTTCATCAGGTGGTTCATAGCCAATCTTTCAGAGAAGAAGGAGCCGTTCACACCACTGCTTCGGCTGAAAGCCGATCAAGCATTCACATGGGGGCAGAGAAAGATAAGGCCTTCGACAACATCAAGAATTACTTAAGCTCACCTCCGCTTTAATGCCTCCACAAAAGGGATACCGTTTAAGCTGACTGTCGGCCGACGACAAGTCAATCGGCTCACCCTAATCCAAGAGATTGAGGGCAAGGAAAAAGCTATCTTCTATCTCACCGACGCTGTTGGACGCTTGAAACAAGATATTTACCAGTGGAGAAGCTATGTCTGTGCCTATATTTTTCATGTACGAAGTTAAGGCATTATCTGCTATCCAATGAGTGCACAATAGTATGTAAAGCCGATGTAGTCAAATACATGCTATCGGCTCCAGTATTAAAGGGGCGAATTGGAAAATGAATTTTTGCCTTGATAGAGTTTGATCTGAGGTATCAAGCACCCAGGGCAGTTAAAGGACAAGCTATAGCCGATTTTATCATGGAACACAAAGACGACTCAATCGGCTCAGTTGAAATTATGCCTGGGACATTGACATTTGATGGCTTGGTGTGCACCAACGACTGAGGTATCGGATTGTTCATCATTCCGCCTAGAGGGCAAGCTTTGAATTTGCTTTTTCTATCAACCCCCATGCTACAAACAACCAAGCCGAGTACGAGGCCGTGCTCAAAGGGTTACATCTGCTCAAAGAAGTTGAAGCTGACACCATCGAAATAATGAGAGACTCACTGTTGGTCATCAGCCAGTTGTCAGGAGAATATGAATGCAAAAACGATGCGCTGATGGTCTACTATCAGCAATGCCGAGAATTGATGGATGGTTTTCGGCTAGTTAGTTTAAAACATATCCCAGGGAGCAGAATATAGAAGCCAATGATTTAGCTCAAGGGGCATCGGGCTACAGGCCGATGATGAAAGACATTGAAGTGGAAGTTGCTGCCATCACAGCCGATGATTGGAGGTTTGAAGTCTACAGCTATCTACAAAATCATTCTCAATCGGCATCGAGCAAATTGCGATACAAGGTGTTAAGATATGTTTTTTGCTTGACGAAGATCTTTATTATCGGACGATCGATGGAGTGCTGCTAAAATGCCTTGGAGCCAATCAAGCCAAAGTGGCTACCAGAGAAGTTCATGAAGGGATTTGCGGCATGCATCAATCGGCTCACAAGATGAAGTGGCTACTTCGAAGAGCAGGGTACTTCTAGCCGACGATGCTGGAGGACTGTTTCAAATATTATAAAGGTTGTCAGGACTGTCAAAAATTCAGCACCATACAAAGAGTATCAGCATCGGCTATGAACCCGATCATAAAGCCTTGGCTAAAGGATGGGGCATCGACATGATCGGCTAGATCAATCCACCCTCAAGAAAAGGGCATAAATTCATTCTGGTAACAACGGACTATTTTACAAAGTGGGTGGAGGCAATTCCTTTGAAGAAAGTTGATTCCCAGGACGCAATCGAGTTTATAAAAGAGCATATCATCTACCGATTTGGCGTCCCACAAACAATTACAACATGCCAGGGATCTATCTTCATATCAGAAGAGTTTGTTCAGTTTGCCAATGGCATGGGGATCAAATTACTTAATTCTTTGCCATACTACGCACAAGCCAACGGGCAAGGAGAGGCTTCAGACAAAAGTCTGATCAAGCTGATTAAGAGCAAGATTTCCGAGTACCCAAAGCAATGGCACAACCGATTAGCTGAGTCACTTTGGGCATATCGGATGGCATGCCACTGATCCACCCAAGTCCCTCCATACAAGTTGGTGTATGGACACAAAGCAGTACTGCCATGGGAAAATATCATCGCCTCAAGACAGATTCAGCTAAAAGATCAGCTCACAGCCGATGATTACTATCACCTGATGGTGGATGAATCAGAAGACCTTGTTTTATCACGGATGAGGGCCTTGGAAAAAGTAACAAGGGATAAGGAACGAGTAGCCCGCCATTATAACAAGAAAGTTTTGCCTAAATCTTTTGAAGAGGGCGAGCTCGTTTGGAAATTAATATTGCCGATCGATCGAGAGATAATAAATTTGGCAAATGGTCACCAAATTGGGAAGGGTCTTTCAAGATCCACAAATGCATCTCTAAAGGGGCTTACATGTTAGAAGGTTTGGACAGAGAGGTATTTGGAAGGGCTCTAAACGACAAATACTTGAAAAAATACTACCCAAGCGTTTGGATCAACTCATGATTCGGCTCTATTCATTTCAGCCGATTCGTGCTAGCCGATGTCTTGTCTTGAGCAAGCATCGCCTTTAGGTCATTTGCAAGCCAGGTTTTTCCCCCAGTTTTCTATAATCGGTTGGTGTTGGCCGACAGTTACGACAACGAAGCGCAAGTGTAAAGAGTTCATAATTTTGTCGACATCAAAGACATCAACAAAATTAGGGGCATGTATGTACAACAATCGTGATCAAGAAGGCAGACATCAGACATCAGCAAAATTTTTGAGTTTTCAACGCATTTTGAAGCTTTCAGAATCGGCAATCGGGATGTTATATATACACAAGACCTAAGCCGATTATAGAAAGGTGGTGACCTACGCCGATTACGCAAAATTTCTTCAGTTCTGAACCGAAGTCTATTACATCGGATCAGCAGCTTAAGCTGATTATACAAAATCTCTCCAGTTCTGAGCAAGTCGATCACAAGGCCAAGAATGCATCTATGGCCGAAATGGCAGTAGTTTGGATTGCCTTTATTTCGTCGACTACCGCTTGATCTTCGGCATTGGAGCCGGGGATTACTTTAGCCAATCTATGTAGTTCTTTCAGATGCTTGATACTGGCCGTCAGTTTGTTTCTTTGGTTTTCAGTAGCCTTCGGCAAATTGGCCAGCACCTGTTCCTCGGCCGCAATGTTGGCTCCGCATTGTTCTAGCCACCGCATCAAATCGGCTTCTTCGTCATTCAAGCTAGCAATCCGGGCCTGAGAAGTGGTTGGACTGGCCTTTAGTTCATTCAAGTTCACTTTTTTTGGCCTCCACATTCTTGACAGCGTCTTGGATCTTCGTGGTTATGTCAGCTTGGGCAAGCCTTTCGATCATACGTTGCATTGCGCGCCCAAGCCTTGGCCGATGCAGATCGATGCAGACAGCAGCAGAGACCTTGGGGGCTAGATCTTCAGGGAGTTGGCCCTCAATCTCAAAGAATCAAGACTTGGCCAACCCGCACTCTTCCATCAGCCTGTCTGTGTCAATGTCCAGCCAACGGCGTATGTCTTGAAGTCTCTCTTTGAGTTCGTCGGCTAGGGCTTTGTCGTCCCCCTCTTCATCACCAAGGAATTCATCGATGTCAAAGGAGAGCAGGTTGGCCAAAGGCTGCACAGAGGGAACGACGGGGTTAAGCTGTGATTAAAATGGTCGTTTGTTCGAGGTATTATGAGAAGAAAGATAGGGATCAACTTACTCTTCCTGCAGGCATTGGGTCGGCTTCTTTTTCAGCTTTGGCCGGGTTGACGGGAGCGGTGTCTTCTTCAGTAGGATCACCGGTTGGGGTTGCTACACCAGCTTGTTCGTCGGCCGGCTCTGTGACATCCCCAGCCTCTTGGCCACCTACGGCCGACGCCGTGTGTTCGCTTGACACCTGGGGGGCAGCTGACTGGGGGGCAGCCGATGGAGATGGAGAAGGCTGCAAGAAAAGACAAGTGTTAGGTGTCAAGTCAGCTGGGGTCAGTAAGTTAAAATGTAAGCTGAGGAAGATGGTTATTGTTGAGGCGCGACGCGGAGGACGGCGAGGCAGCTTTTTGACCTATGCAAGATACATTTGGTTGAGTACAAGCTGGTGTCATGTTAAAACCGAATATAACAAGACAAAGAATTACCAGCTGTTTCTTCGCAGGAGGGATTGGAGCTGGTGGGCTGTCGGCTGGAGGATTGAGCAAGTTGTGGCTCGAATTGCTTGATTCAGCCGCTGCTCTGATGGTCACTGACATCTCTTCATCTGCAACCTCCTCGTTTAGGACTTGGTCGACGCTGGGATCCACTGATGGGAGGTTGTCGGCTGGCGCGATCAGCTGCTTCTTTGATTTCTTCGTAGGTGCAGCCGATGGTTTTGTGCTTGGAGCAGCTCTTTTTTGCCGAGCCAGTGGCTGGCGCGTCTATCCATGCAGCAAAGTCTTTAGTTTGGGTGCGTCCCAGCCAATGACCGATGGAGCTAACCCGCACCCGTTCGGCGTAACGCCCGGGCGGTATTCGATGGGGATGCCCGAGTTGCTCATCGTCGACCGTTAAGTTTCGATCACCCGCAAGAAAATAAAAGAGAAAATTTTTTTCAAGTGTTAGCAGATTAAATCGGCTGATGATTTAAAAGTAAGAGTAATTTGAAGTGCGAGACTTACTGAGGAGATTTCATCTGGCAGCAGACAGAGTAATGTAGTGAGAAGACCGCTCGTGAAAGATATGATGTTTGATCTCGACCCACCAACGGTCATAAGTTGTGCTTTTCTTGTAGACTAATACCATATCGCCAATACTGCCAAGGGGAGGACCGGCTAAGTTCATCAATTTTCTCATGATTGGGGCCTGGTCCACTATTCCCCTTGTCTTAATCTTATCGGCATAGTAACACCCAATGGGCAGTTGCCCAAGTCTGAGTTGCCTGGCAGCCGACATAGGTAATAAAATTCATAACTCTGGGTCACTGATCGGCCCTGGTGGATCCCAGTGGGCAGGATGCAACGACTGATGGCAGTTGTGAACAAATCTCTGCACTTGGGGTAGCCGTCCGAGTTGATCTCTTCCAGGTTAAATTCGATAGGGAGCTCGAATAGTGGCCGATCCATATAGAAATACCAGATGCGGTTGTTCTTTGCAAATCCGTCATAGAAGGATACGAACCACTCGGCTAGCAGTTCGGCCGATTGCTTTGACCCGGCGTGCATGGCTGTGGCTTCTCCGTAACTCAGACACCTGTTGGTGGTTATCTCATTTTCCCTCATCGTCTTCGATCGGCTCTAAACGCGGGAAGCATGCTTCTGTCAAAGGTGGCCAACCATCTTTTTTTGGGTCATCAAGACCAGCCAGATCTGAAGGAACGACCAGGGACCCTCGGTATTGACAGAAGCATTGGCGGCTATCTTAGCAACTGCTTGATGGAGGGTTTGATATAGGTAGCCGAGGAGGTACTTGCCCAAAGAGATTTTCCGTTTTTCCACCAAGGCCTCGGCTACGATCTTCCAGCTTGGCGGTCGGCCCACGGCTTGAGCCACGAACAGAATTTCTCTAACCACATCATGAGAAATGTGGCATGTTCCCTAGGGCCGACTGGTCCTTCCTTCATGTTCATGGCCACGTAGCCGCTCCATCCTCCAATGGCCTTTGTTTTGAATTGGTGTTGGCCTTTCCTAGACAGTCCTTCAGGTTAGCCGACGACGGGATATCTAGCGCATGGTCAAGACTACGTCGGCCAGGGTGACTGTCATTGGGCCTTGTTGAAACATGAAGGCGTTGAAGGTATCATTCCAAAAGTAGCTTGCAGCCGACATCAGTGGTTCATCTTTTTGCATATCGGCTATCAACAGAGCTAGACACTGAGCTATTCCTACCTCTTCCCAGTGGGTTTGCTTGACCGATTGCATCCTCTTATACCATTAAGGCCAAGATTTGTCCATGGATGGCCAAGACTTACAAGTTCTAGACCAGTGGCTCAGAGAAGGTTTCTTCATGTGGTAGGGCGTCCTATCGGTTTCGGCTATTATTATCTCAGTGAGGTCCTTATTGCCGATAGGCCCTAAAAAGTATTTATTGCTCTGGACAAGGCTGAGAATAGCTATTTGATGGGACAAGTGCTATAATCAGAAAGAACAACAGATTCATAAATCAAAAAGCCTAGAATGCAGATCTATAAGTTTAGACGGAAAAGAAATGGTTTTGAGCCGATTAGGGCGTACCTCAGGGAACTCAACAGGTGCGGCGGTCGATGCAGCGGCGGCGGCGGCATAAGAAGCCATTGCGTGAGTGGAGATCGTCGGGTAGAGGAACCGCCGGTGCAGGTCTTAAGAGCTGTACGGGTCGCCCGAGAGCTCGAAGGTTGCTGAGGTGGATGTTTGTTTGTGACGGCGTGACACGTGTGGCGGCCGCGGGGGCGGTATTTAAAGAGTTTTGCAACGGCCGAAACAGAATCATGCTAGGATCGTGCCCTGGGTTTGAATCGCCTAAAATCCGCAACATTGCATATCGCGGATTTGGGGGGCATGTGTTAACGACCAAATTTGGTAACTTAACTCCCGGGTTTGAAGTAGAGATTGAAGCGGAATTGGAGAAGATACGCGATCTGAGAAGAGACGAAAGCAAAATCGGCTAAGTCCAAATCGGCTACTGAGCCCGTCGGCTGAGAGCGAATCAGACTAAGACAGCCGATGGCCGATTCTGAGTCATGGTGAAGTGGGACCAATCCCGATGGAAAATGTAGAGATAAGGAGTTGGATTCAGTTCTAAAATTGCGCGTTAAAAGATATTGCCATCTACGGATAGAGTCCTGTAACGGCAATTGTATCTGTAAATTAGGAATTTGTTTAGATTTCATATTGTAATGCGACATGCAACCATGTCCTGGGATATTGTTGTATCATGTATAGTAGATTAGATAGAAACCGTGTCTTGCACGGGTAGTTTTATTCTTGGCTATAAATAGGGCCCGAGACTGTTCGGCGCATTGCCTCCTATTTTCTTCAGACGAACACTTGATCCGGCTTCGGGCTGCATCATTTTGATCCCGATTAAGGTAAATGTTTGTCATTAGTGGTGTATCTCGTCAAATTTAGTGCTTCCATCGCTATGATACTCTAGATTCAATGATTTATGCTGCGCTAGTTATCATATATCACATATAATCTAGAATAATGTCTAGATCTGTCTTGACATCTGCCTATTTCTGTTAAGAACTAGCAGCCGATAGAGCTAGATCTAGGGGTTGGCCTAGATTATATGCGATATCCACCGTCTCGATGGATTTACATCAGCTATAATAGATCTGATTGTTCTTTTTATATTTAATACAACATCAATTTGACATATTAAGTCGTTCTTAAAGCTTTTATGATCTATTTGGCTAGATGTATATGTTTAGAGACACACTGGGGTTTCAGTCAGCCTTATCTGTTTTAATATTCTTTTGGTATGTTTACTATTAGATTTATTAAAGCCGCCTCTTATATTAAGATCTCGCTCTAGTTAAATGCCCTAAGCCAGAATCAACCTATCAGCCACAGCCGACAGCCAATTGATTTAGGTTTAGCGCATTTAGCTTAGATTAGTATCTTTTTATAACATGTATCGGGGTACTAGCCGATTCACGGTTAATCTTATAGTATCACCTATGTTGTTAATACATATATTTATTATCCCTTCGTATATTTGGATTAAGTGGTTAATACTGTCTCGGCGTAGCCGATCTTCTCAGTCACTTAGTTTAAATGCACTTTGGGATAGCATATATATGTAAATTGATTCCCTCAGCTCATCCAGTAGGATCTAACCTAATCCTTAACGCATATATCTTTGTTTTTCTTGTTGGTTAACATATCAAATCAACTGGCACGCCCTGTATTTCACAGGTAGCCGAGAAGGACCTGACAGGAGCTAAGTAGATCTCCAAGGCCAGCGCGTGAGAGAAATTTCTCATCAACAGGCTCATCGAACCCTTTCCCCTTCTTTGCTTTGCTAGCCATGTCCTTGACATAGAAAACTTGTCGTACATCATTGGCAAGGACGAAGGGTTCGTCTGAGTACCAAACCATGCTCAGGTCGACCGTTGTCATCCCACTTGCATCAATGGTTACACCTCCACCACTGAGCCTAACCCACTGGCATTGAAACAGAGGGACCTTTAGAGGTCCATAGTCTACCTCCCATATATCATCGATGCTGCCATAATATGTGCTAGCCATACCGTCGTATCCCACCTCATCGATGCGAACAACGCTGTTCTAATTCATGCTCTTTAAGTCTTGGGCCCGTGTGTAAAAAAATTTGTACCCATTGATTTCATATGCCTGGAATGTGGTTATCGAGCAAGATGGTCCCCTCGCCAAGAAGGCTAGTTGTTGGTCAATACTCGCGTTGCCCATGAAACGTTGTCGCAACCAAGCAGGGAATGCATCGATATGATGGCATGTAATCCAGGCATCTGTCCTACCGATGTTTTCCGAGTGAACAATCGCCAAGTGCTCCTCGATGTAAGGAGCCACCAAGGAAGATTGTTGCAACATGGTCCAATTTGCTTTTCTGTACAAGTCATTGTCTATGTTCATTATTGCCTTCCTTCCAAGAGTTCCCTTCCCCCGTAGTCTACATTCATGGCTTGATTCAGGCACCCCGATGGGACGAAAGTCTTCAATAAAGTCAATGCAAAACTCAATCACCTCCTTTGTTCCGTATCCCTTTGCAATGCTGGCCTCGGGACGAGAACGGTAACGGACGTACTTCTTTAGAATGCTCATATATCTCTCGAAAGGGAACATGTTTTGTAGGAATAACGGACCAAGGATACGGATTTCTTTGACAAGGTGGCATAGGAGATGAGTCATGATATTGAAGAAGGAAGGCGAAAAGATCATCTCAAAGCTGACAAGACATTAGACCACATCATTTTGAAAATCTTCTAGTCTGTCCGGATCGATGATCTTATGTGAAATTGCGTTCAGAAAAGCACATAACTTTGTTATTGTTGCCCGAACATTATCGGGAAGGATACCCCGAATTATAACGGGAAGCAGCTGTGTCATTAGCATGTGGCAGTCATGGGACTTTAGATTTGTGAACTTCTTATCCTTCGTACTTATTATTCCCTTTATATTCGAGGAGTATCCAGCGGTACCTTGATTTTCTTGCATTCAAACATTATTTCCTTTTCGCCTTACTCAAAGTGTAGCTTGGACTTAGGTAGTGGGCTCCTTTCTCCTTTGGTTGCGGGTGAAGGCCGTCGTGTTGTGCCATATGTTTCAGATCGTTACGTGCCTCAAGTGTATCTTTTGATTTTCCGTATACACCTAAGAAGCCTAGCAAGTTTACGCAGAGGTTCTTAGTGAGGTGCATCACGTCAATTGCGTAGCGAACATCCAAGACTTCCCAATAGGGCAACTCCCAAAAAATTGACTTCTTCTTTCACATCGCCCGTGACCACCTTCACTTGCTATCGGTTGGTTGCGGGTCCCTTTCAAATACTACTTTGAGGTCTTTCACCATCGCAAACATGGCCTTTCTCATTGCGATGCTTTGAATTAGTACGATGGTCTGCCTTTTGATCAAAATGTTTGCCTCTTCTCCGGACAGGGTGGCTTGCAACAAGAAAGTGACGATGGCCCATGTACACTTCCTTCTTACAGTGTTTCAGGTACGTACACTCGGTCTCATCCATACAGTGGGTGCAAGCATTGTACCCTTGTTTGATGTCCGTATAGGTTGCCAAGTGCAAGCCAATCGTTGATGGTAACAAACAGCAACCCTTGTAGATTAAACTCCTCCTGTTTATCCTCATCCCACAGGGAACACCTTCTTTCTTCCATAACAGTTTTAGATCTTCGTTACCAAGTTGCTTCGGGCCTTGAATAAAATCGGCATCTCGAATGTACTTCCGCTTCATGCAAAGCCAATGCGGAGGTTGTAGATACACACGTTACAGGCCAAGTGCTATGCCCGCTGCTCATCTCTCCAAAAGGATTCATGTCATCCGTGCTTAAACGAACCTTAAGTTTCTTGCATTCTTGTCGAAGTCTTTAAATGTTCTGTCGATGTTTCGCCACTGTGACCCATTGGCGGGATGTCTTGTAGGCGTTCTTCTAGGCGCTGCCAGCCGCATCATCCTTGCATGCTCCTTGTTCCTGAACAGACGCTTCAGCCGTTGTATTATAGGAAAATACCACATCACCTTAGCAGGAACCCTTTTCGTTGAAGGTCGTCCCTCAACTTCGCTTGGATCATCTCATTTGATCTTGTATCGAAGTGCTTTACAAACCAGACATGCTTCTAGGTTCTTGTACTACATCGCGGTAGAGGATACAATCGTTAGGACATGCGTGTATCTTCCGTACCTCCAGTCCTAAAGCGGACTAACTTCTTATCCTCGTATATGGATTCTGGCAATTCATTTCCCTCTGAAAGAATGTTCTTCATGAGTTTTAGTAACTCGCCAAATGCCTTGTCACTGATACCATTTTTGACCATCCATTGCAAGAATTCCAGCGTGGTACCTAATTTTTGTGTCCCCGTTCACAACGTGGGTAGAAGGACGTTTTGTGGTCCGCCAACATACGCTCCAATTTCGCACCTCCTTTTCACCTTCGTAGTCACCCTCCAACGAGGTCATCGGAACCGTCGTTTTCTTCAAGCATCCCGCTCGCCTCGCCGTTGTATTCTCTTCAAACCACCGTATTGACCAGTGTGGAATGTTGTCGTCGTCTTCTTCATCTTCTTCGTTGCAACCCCCACCTCTCGGTGCGATGTCCGCAATTGTGCGAGGCATGAATCCCGATCGAAACAAGTGGACATGAATAATTCTTGATGTAGAATTACTCCTTCTCATTTTACACTTTTTGCATTGACAACATATGAAACCCTTCGCTTGTTGGCACGGTCACACTCAAAAATAATGCACATCTTGAATAAACTCTATCGAGTCAATCCGCGTTGTACATGCATTGCCGATTCATCTACATGGAATGCACAAAAATCATAAGAAAAATCCACGAAATTCAAAACATTTAAATATTCTTACAATAATTATATATATGTGTGTAATCGATTATAATTATATACTAATCCAACATACGTAATGTGTTGTTCTAAAAAATTAGAATTATTTTTAAAACGTCTTTTTGTAAACATGAGGAGAGAGAAATTTTGTTTGGACTAATTATTTTGCTAAGCACATTATATTGTGTTGAGAAAAAAAGTTGGGGAAATAAAGAGGAAGAAAAGTATGCTTAGCACGTAACATTTCTAGAAATTTAGTCCGTACAATTTTATCACAACAAATATTTATGGAAAATGATGAGAGAGAATCTTTTGGACAAAAAAGTTATAAAATAGATGACAAAGGACCTTTTAAAATAGATGCAAAATATATTAATTAATTTTACGTTTATCACTTTAAAAGACCTTTTAAAAATAATTCTAATTTTTTAGAACAACACATTACGTATGTTGGATTAGTATATAATAATTGTCTGATTACATATATATATATAATATTGTAATAATATTTAAATGATTTGAATTTCGTGAAATTTTCTTATGATTTTTGTGCATTCCATGTAGATGGATCGGCAATGGATGTACAATGCGGATCGACGGTCGAGAGAGTTTATTCAAGGCGTGCATTATTTTTTGAGTGTGGTCGATGCCAACAAGCAGAAGGGTTTCATACGTTGTCCATGTAAAAGTGCAAAAACGAGAAGGAGTATTCTACATCAAGAATTATTCATGCCCACTTGTTTAAGTCGGCATTCATGCCTCACTACAATTGCTGGACATCGCACGGAGAGGTGGGGGTTGCAATGGAAGAAGATGAAAAAGACGCAACGACAACATTCCAGACTGTGGTCAATACGGTGGGTTTGAAGAGAATACAGCGGGCAAGGCGGGCGGGGATGCTGAAAAAAACGACGGTGCCGATGACCTTGGTCAGATGTTGCGCGACGTACAGGGGGACTACGAAGGCGTAAAAGAGGTGTAGAAATTGGAGCGTATGTTGGCGGACCACAAAAGGTCCTTGTACCCAGGCTATGAACAGGGGCAAAAAAAGTTGGGTACCATGCTGAAATTCTTGCAATGGAAGGCCAAAAATGGTGTCAGTGACAAGGCATTTGGCGAGTTACTAAAACTCGTGAAGAACATTCTTCCAGAGGGAAACGAATTGCCGGAATCAATGTACGAGGCTAAGAAGTTAGTCTGCCCTCTAGGACTGGAGGTACAGAAGATACACGCATATCCTAACGATTATATCCTCTATCGCGGTGAGGAGTACGAGAACCTAGAAGCATGTCCGGTTTGTAAAGCACTTCGATACAAGATTAGACGAGATGATCCAGGCGAAGTTGACGAACGGCCCTCGAAGAAAAGGGTTCCTACTAAGGTGATGTGGTATTTTCCTATAATACCCCGGCTGAAGCGTCTGTTCAGGAACAAGGAACATGCAAGAATGATGCGTTGGCACGTGGAAGAACGCCTACAAGACGACATGCTGAGACATCCTGTCGATGGGTCACAGTGGCGAAACAATGACAGAACATTTGAAGACTTCGACGAGGATGCAAGAAACCTAAGGTTCGGCTTAAGCACGGACGGCATGAATCCTTTTGGAGAGATGAACAAGGGGCATAGCACTTGGCTCGTGACGACGTGTATCTACAACCTCCCGCCTTGGCTATGCATGAAGCGAAAGTACATTCAGATGCCGCTATTATTCAAGGTCCGAAGCAACTTGGTAACGACATCGATGTGTACCGAGATCGCTGATCAAAGATCTAAAACGGCCGTGGAAGATAGAAGGTGTTCCGTGTGGGATGAAGATAAACAAGAGCAGCTTTAACCTATAAGGGTTGTTGTTTGTTACCATCAATGATTGGCCTACACTTGGCAACCTATCCGGACAGTCAAACAAGGGGTACAACGCTTGCACCCACCTTATGGATGAGACTTAGTGTACGTACCTGAAACACTGTAAAAAGGTAGTGTACATGGGCCATCGTCGCTTTCTTGCTGCAAGCCACTCTGTCCGGAGAAGAGGCAAACATTTTGATCAAAAGGCAGACCATCGTACTAAACCAAAGCATCGCAACGGAAAGGCCATGTTTGTCATGATGAAAGACCTCAAATTAGTATTTGAAAGGGACCCGCAACCAATCTATAGCAAGTGAAGGTGGTCACGCGGCGATGTGGAAGAAGAAGTCAATTTTTGGGAGTTGCCCTACCGAGAAGTCTTGGACATCCGCCACGCAATCGACGTGATGCACCTCACCAAGAACCTTGCATAAACCTCGCTTGGCTTCCTAGGTGTATATGGAAAATCAAAAGATACACTTGAGGCACGTAACGATCGAAACATATGGCACAACACGACGGCCTTTACCCGCAACCAAAGGAAAAAGGAGCCCAATACCTAAGTCCAACCAGCAGAGAATTAAATAATGTTTAAATGCCTGGAGAGCATCAAGGTACCGTGTGGACACCAAAATTGGGTAATTGAATCCCGAAGTCCTGGCAAAGGTGAAGCAGAATCGGATCGGCTCATTTGGCAGAGAAATAGAGGCCGCATCGGCTAAGAAGCGATCGGCTGTGAGGCCAATCGGCTAAAGTTGGATCGGACAAGAGCGGCCGATAGCCGATTCTAAGATCGGAGAAGATAAAGCCGTTTCGGTGCAGCAAAGGTGAAGATAAATAGAAGATTCGGTTATTAGATTGCACGTTAAACAATATTGCCATCTGTGGATAGAGTCCTGTAACGACAATTGTATCTGTAATTTAGGAGTTTGTTTAAATTGTTCATTGTAATGCGGCGTGGGTCCTTCTGGGGATATCACCGTATTTTAAATAGTAGTTTAGATAGAGTCCACGGTCTGTACAGATAATTTTATCTTAGGTATAAATAGGACCCGAGACTCCCTATAATAAAACATTCACACAATCAATCAAACCTTCGGCGCATCATCAACTTTTTCTTCAGACGAGCAATTAATTTGGCTATGGGCTGCATCCTTTCGATCCCCAAAATCCAGGTAAATGCTTGTCATTAGTGGTATGATCTGCTGTTTCTAGTGCTTCCATCGTAATGACACATGTTTAGATCAATGTTTAGATCTATCCTGCCATTGGTCAGTTCTATCAAGAACCCGCAGCCAATAAGGCTAGATCTAAAGGTTGGATGGTTTATATGTTGTATCCACCATCTCGAGAAGAATAAATCAGCTACAATAGATTAGGTTGTTCTTTTTATACTTAATGCTGCATCAGAGTTGAACTATTAAGTCGTTCTTAGAACTTTTAATGATTTGTTATGTTAGATTTATACGTTTGAGAGACGTGTCAGGGTTTCAGCCGACCTTATCTGCCCTGATATATTTCTTTTAATATATATTTATTATTAGATTTGTATTAGGACCGCCTCTTATATTAAGATCCCATTCTTGTCGGACGTCATAAGCCGAAATCGGCCTGCTGTCAATAGCCGACGGCCGATTTCCTAGGCTGGTCGTATTTGGTTCAAGAATGATATCTTTTCATAAGATTCATCGGAGTACTAGCCGATCCATAAGTTAGCTTTCCAGTATCGGCTAGGTTATCAATACATATATTTATTATCCTTTACTGTATTTGTGTTAAACGGCTAATGTTGTCTCGGTATCGCCGATCCATTCTAGTCGTTTGGCTTAAATATATTTTAGGATAGCAAATATATGTTCGTAGATTCCCTCACCGATACAAAGTGGGGATCAAACCTAACACTTAACGCGTATTTCTTGTTTTTCTTGTTGGTTCACGATCAAACCAACGCACGCCCTACACAAAGACAAGTAGCCGAGAAGGAGCCGCACCGGAGTTAAGCAGATCTCCTGTGCCAACGCGTGTGAGAAATTTCTCATCAACACGCTTCTTGGCACGCCAAAGTGGGACCAAAGTAGCATCCCGGTCAACACTCTCAACAACATGATCACTACCGTGGTCGACGCCAAGATAGCCGACCGCCTTCAACGGGGCCAACGTACTTCACGACACGGCCGCTTCCCGGCTACAGTGACATTGGTCACCGACTGGCCAATCCCACCACCAACACAACAAGGGCCGCCAGAGGAGTCCTCGCCGGCCCAATCCAATCCGAATCGGCTATAAGGCCGCGATTACCATGCTGAACCGACAGCAGCCCGCCGCCCCGTGACTGTGTGGCTAATATGTTCAACGAGAATCGACGGTCGAGTCGATTCCTCGATTGACTCGGACAGACGGTACAACGCCGATGGCCGACACTGCTCCCGGACCACCAATGCCACCACCGGCACATCGGCCGCCTCCCGCCGGTCATCACTACCGCATCAAGGGGGCCGCCAAGACCATCACTACTGTGTCTCGGATGCCACCACCGCCGTATCGCAAGCACCCGCGTCATATGACCCATACAAGCCGATATAGCAGACAACCGGACTTGGGCCGATCGATTGCGTATGTCATGCGAGATCAATTCGGCCTTAAGCCAAAAGATTCAGGGAACATGTATCGGTATCCCTATCCAGAGCACTTCGAGCAGATTCCACTGCCTAACCGATACAAGATCCCAGACTTTTCAAAATTCTCAGGGCAAGACAATGTTTCAACTTACGTGTATGTTAGCCGATTCTTAGCGCGGTGCGGCGAAGCATCGGCTACCGACAACTTGAGAGTTTGGTTGTTCCCTCTGTCTCTTTCATGCCCTACAACTCAATTCAGAGTAGGGCCAATCTTGAAAAACAATTTCACAGCCTACTTCTACTCCGGCAACCACGAGATGAAGTTGTCGGACCTCACCAAAGATCGTGCAAAAACACAATGAATCGGTTCAAGAATACATCCAACGCTTTAGGAGATGAGGAACCGATGCTACGCCTTGGTGCTATCGAACGTCCGCCTAGCTTATTTGGCCTTCCACGCATGATCGTGCCGATCCGAGAACGATTCTCTGCGCAAGACTTCGACAGCCTAGCGCACTTGGCGCAGAAGGTGACGGCCCACGAGCAGCGATTCCAATACACCAAGAAGGCCGTCAAAAACATAACTCAGGTCGTCGTTGAATCGACTACGAGTCCGACGACGATGACGCGAAGTGGAGCCACCGAATGGGCCAAGAACAAAAAGGCCATCGTCGCCAATGGCCACCGAAGACGGCAAAAGAAGAAAGGTATGATTTTGACATCACCAAGGTCAACGGATTTTCGACTTGCTGCTCAAGGAGAAACAATTTCAGCTCCCCGAAAATCACGTGATCCCGTCGGCCGAGGAATTAAAAAGAAGAAATATTGCAAGTGGCACAACTCCACATCCCATGCCACTAACGATTGCAAAGTCTTCAGACAAAGAAATCCAATGACGATCGAGGCCGGGAAATTGAAGTTTGCCGATTCAAATCGGCCGACGAAGGTAGACGGCAATCCTTTCTCGATCAACACAGCTCAAGCCGCCCCGTGCAAGCGATCGACGCAATGTAATGCGCCACGAATTAGTCAACGCATCAATCGAGGCCAAGCAGAAGACGAACCGACTGGACATCACGCCGCATCAATGAAGCTCCTCGCAATGACCGACGGCCGACGGCATGAGCCGGAGACCCAAAGCCGCCGATACGAGGTAAACTGCAACAGTGCCAATCCGCATTGGCATTGTGATTTTTTAGGTATTGCTGGGAATCCGGTGATGAGGCTGCCTACACCGGACGATCGCCCGCCGTGCAATGATTGCTGCGACGACGAGTACAGAGAGCTCATTGGCTGCAAGCCCAGCCCTGTTCATCCCTAGAGCCGTCCAACTAAATCGAGGCGGCGGTCCGTTCATGATCGGCTCGGCCCAATCCACCAAGACTTCTTCGTCGACAAAGACCGCAACGACAACAACCGCAATGACGAAGAGGCCGTCGACGAGGAATCGGCCAATCCCCAATGGTGCCCGTCTGATCTCTTCACAAGGACACAGAAAAGAAGAATTCAACAACTCAAGCGTGAAGGGAGAGAAGATGAAGTTCGTCACATGATCCAAGATCAGTGCCGTCGGATGGGCAAGATCAAAAGGCGATGGGTTCCCAAAGAAAAAACCGCCGCAACCGACGAAGGGCAAGCCCAGGAAAGTTCAGCCGATCAAGCCAGGAGGGCAGCCAAAGGGAAAGGCAAAGTTTCTGCATCGGTCAACATGGTGTTCGTACTGCCAGCCGAGTTCAGTGCTCCTGAAGCCGATGCAGACACCATCGAGGATGACCAAGTGAAACTAGCAATCTCGTCGGACCAAGCCATTTTTGACAAACCCGAGGGGACCGAAAATCGGCACCTAAAGCCGTTGTACGTTAAAGGATTCTTCAACGGCAACCCAATTTCCAAGATGCTAGTTGATGGGGAGCTGCAGCAACCTCATGCCCTATGCAACATTCAAAAACGGGCAACTGAGCCAAAGACCCGCCGCTCGGAAGGGACCGGATACACGCCGCTGTTGCGTTTCTTCTACAATGCATCGATCCTGATCCAATGGGATGACGACAAGATTGAGATCGTACCAGCCGACAGTCGGCCGCCGTCGTGCTGATTTGCCACTTTGGGAAATCGAACGCATCGATTGTTTGTCCGGAAAAATCTGGCAAGCCGATTTTCTAAATGTGTCCAATTCCACAATACAGCCGATTAGAGATGACGAGCCGCAGCTACTGCTTTGAACAAGACATGGTGGAGGGCTCAAGCGTCTTCGGCATGGACACTGCAGACGAAGACGATGGCAAGCTCGGGCAAGGTTTCATGTCGGCCGACGAACTAGAGGAAATTGACATCGGCTCTGGTGACAAGCCGAGGCCGACGTATATTAGCAAAAATCTATCTCCTCATTGTAGATCCCAGCTTATTGATTTGTTAAAAGAATATAAAGATTGTTTTGCTTGGGAGTACTTTGAGATGCCCGGCCTCAGCCGATCAATAGTAGTCCATCAACTGCCGATTAAGGCAGGCTATCGGCCAATCAAACAGCCTCCCAGGAGGTTTAAGGCCGATATGTACGATGCAATTAAAGCCGAAATCACTTGGCTATACGACGCAGGATTCATTCAGCCTTGCCGATACGCCGAGTGGGTCTCGAACATTGTCCCAGTGTTAAAGAAAAATGGTAAACTTAGGGTGTGCATTGATTTCGAGATCTAAACAAAGCCACCCCTAAGGACGAATACCCAATGCCGATAGCCGATTTGCTTGTCGATGCCTGCTTCGGGCCACAAGATCATTAGTTTTATGGACGGCAACGCATGTTATAATCAGATATTTATGGCCGATGAAGACATCCACAAGATCGCTTTCGGTGTCCCGACGTAATCGGCTTGTACAAAAGGGTGGTAATGACATTCGGCCTAAAGAATGTTGGGGCAACATATCAACGGGCCATGAACTACATTTTCCACGACATGATCGGCTCACTAGTAGAGATCTACATTGATGACGTGGTTGTCAAGTCCAGAGAGATAGAGGGCCATATAGCCGATCCGAGACAAGTGTTAGAACGAACGAGGAAATATGGCCTCGAAGCTGAATCCACTTATGTGTGCATTCGGCGTACGGCCAAGCGCTTGGGATTTCTTGTTCATGAAAGAGGAATTGAGGTTACACCAAGAAGCATAAATGCTATCAAGACAATTCAGCCTCTGAAGGACAAGACACAACTCTAGTCATTGATCGGCAAGATAAATTTCATCAGACGGTTCATAGCTAATCTCTCAGAAAAGATGGAGCCCTTCACACCACTGCTTCGGCTGAAAGCCGATCAAGCATTCACATGGGGAGCAAAACAGCAAAAGGCGTTGGACAACATCAAGGACTATCTGAGTTCCCCTCCAGTTTTAATGCCTCCACAAAAAGGGATACCGTTTAAGCTGTACCTATCAGCCGATGACAAGTCAATCGGCTCCGTTTTAATCCAAGAGGTTGAAGGCAAAGAAAAAGCCATCTTCTATCTCAGCCAACGGTTACTAGATGCAGAAACAAGATATTCGCCTGTGGAGAAGTTATGCCTATGCCTCTATTTTTCATGTACAAAGTTAAGACATTATCTGTTATCCGAGAGTGCAACAATAACTGCAAAGCCGATGTAGTTAAGTACATGCTATCGGCTCCAAGTTTGAAAGGAAGAATTGGGAAGTGGATCTTTGCGCTAACAGAATTTGATTTGAGGTATCGGCACCTGTGGCGTGAAAGGACAAGCTATCGCCGATCTCATTGTGGAGCACAAAAATCATTCAATCGGCTCGTGGAAATAATGCCTTGGACTTTGACGTTTGACGGCTCGGTTTGCACCAACGGCCGCGGTCGGCTTAGTTATCATTTCACCTGTGGGGCAAGTTTCGAATTTGCTTTTGCTATAAACCCCCACGCTACAAACAACCAAGCCGAATACGAAGCGGTCCTTAAAGGATTACATCTACTTAAGGAAGTTGAAGCCGACGCCATCGAAATAATGGGAGATTCATTGTTGGTCATCAGCCAATTATCAGGAGAATACGAATGCAAAAACGATGCGCTGATGGTCTATTATCAGCAATGCCGGAATTAATGGATGGTTTTAGGCTAGTTACTTTGAGACATATCCCCGACAAGATAACACGTAAGCTAATGATTTAGCTCAAGGGGCATCAAAGCCATCGGCCGATGTTGAAAGAAATTGACATAGAAGTCGCTGCCATTACAGCCGATGAATGGAGGTTTGAAGTTTACAGCTTATCTCAAAAACGCCTCTCAATCGGCTACAAGGAAATTACAATACAAGGCGTTGAGATATGTCTTGCTTGATGAAGACCTCGTACTATCGACGATTCATGGTGTGTCGCTCAAGTGTTTGGGAGCCGATCAGTCAAGGTGGTCATCGGAGAAGTGAATGAAGGGATCGTGGCACGCATCAATCGGCCCACAAAATGAAGTGGCCGCCGAGCGTAATATTTCGGCCGACAATGTTGGAGGATTGTTCCAAGTATTACAAGGGCTGCCTGGATTGTCGAAATTCGGCGCCATACAACGAGCACTAGCGTCGCCTATGAACCCAATTATTAAGCCTTGGCCGTTCGTAGGATGGGGCATTGACATGATCGCCGATCAACCCACCTTCAAGTAAAGGGCATAAATTTATTCGGTGGTGACAGACATTTCACAAAGTGGGTGGAGGTGATTCCCTCAGAGAGTGGATTCTAAGGACGCAATCGAATTTGTCAAAGAACATATTATCTACCGATTTGGCCCCACAAACGATAACAATGCATCAGGGATCTATCTTTGTATCGGATGAGTTTGTTCATTTGCCGATGGCATGGGGATCAAGCTACTTAATTCTTCGCCATACTACGCACGTGCCAACGGCAAGCCGAAGCCTCAAATAAAAGTTTTATTAAGTTGATTAAAAAGAAAGATCTCTCGAGTGTTCTAAACAGGGCATGTACCGATTAGCCGAATCACCGTGGGCGTATCGGATGGCATGCCACGGATCAATTCAAGTCCCTCCGTACAAGCCGGTCTACGGGCATGAGGTAGTGCTACCATGGGAGAGCGTCGTCGGCTCAAGGCGCATTCAGCTACAGGATCAACTCACACCGACGATTATTATTACTTGATGGTGGATGAATCAGAAGACATAGTTTTATCTAGGATAAGGGCCTTGGAAAAAGTTACGAGGGATAAAGAACGAGTAGCCGACATTATAATAAAAAGTGGTGCCTAAATCTTTCGAGGAAGGTGAACTCATTTGGAAATTGATACCGCCGATTGATCTAGAGATAACAAATTCGGCAAGTGGTCACCAAATTGGGAAGGGCCTTTCAAGATCCACAAATGCGCCTCTAAAGGAGCTTACATGCTAGAAGGGCTAGATGGAGAAGTATTTGGAAGGGCTCTTAATGGAAAATATCTGAAGAAATACTACCCAAGTGTATGGATCAACTCATGATTTGGCTCTGGTTGCTTAGCCGATTTATGACAACCGATGTCTTGCTTCAACAAGGCATCGCCTTTAGGAATTTTTATGCAACATTTTTCCTAAGTTTTCCATGATCGGCTAACGATTGGCCAATAGCGACGGTAATGATGCGCGAACGGCTCGAATTCATAATTTTATCGACACCGAAGCTATCAACAAAATTTGGGGGGCATATACGTACACGAGCCGATTGCAAAATTGGGCGTTAGAAAATTCTAAATTTTTAAGCATCGCAATCGGCAGTTAAAGTGAAAGCGTTGGAAGTGTTTGGGGTCGACGGCCGTAATTCAAGTGTTAAGATCGACGGTTGTTGTATGGTTTCGGAATCGGCGAACATGACACAGCATGGACGGCTAGGGCCGATTTCAGCATAAGCAATTCAAGATACTACGTGCGGCCGAAGTCAATCTCATCCACGAGCACAGTTGCAAAAGGTTGATAAACTATATTACACAAAAGCCGAGCAAATTACAAGATTTGAATAGTCGATCGAGTTCAAGCCCGTTACAAAAGTTTGACAAATATATTACATAAAGTAGTAGCCAATCTCGAATGTTGCAATATTACAAATTCATTGTTTCAAGAAATCAGCTATGGCCGACGCCGCCGTCCGCCTAATCCGATCCACCACCTCAATGGCCCCGACGTCGCCGGCCTCGACCCACCACCGGCCGGATGCCCTTCACTGTGTTCCATAGATGTGCCACAACCGCCTTTATACTTTGGCGTTGAGCTTCGATTTCGGCTGGTAGGCTGGCCATGTACTCCTTGTGGATGTTGATCTCATTCGTGACTTGAACGAGATCGGCCATCATCTCGATCTTGGCGTGAGAGGAGTTGCTCAAGCTTGGCCGCCGCTCGCCTTCAAAGCGGTCGAAGGCAGCTTTCTCTCTCGATGGCATCCTTGGTCGACCGGAGGGTGGCCGACCACGTTTGGTTCTCGCGACGATCGGCCATCCACCGCCGTGCCCGCCGTATTTGAGTTGATGGGCTTCCAAGAAGGTAGCCAGCACGATGGCATCGGCTAGAGCTTTCGACCGGCCTTGAATTTCCTTAAAGCATGTGCGGATTGAACCGCCGTTGACCACTAGCGCGCCCAATGAGGGCTGCAGCCGCCGCCGATGTCGCCGTGGTGGCTCTCGTGTCCTTGGCCGACGTCACCAACGCCTCCTAACCGATCTCGTCGGATTCCTTGAACTCCGACAAGTCAAAATTAAGGAGGTCACCTATGTTCTACAAAAAGAGAAAAATGATTAGAGAATGCCGAGTTTGTAGAGCCGATTACAAAGTTCGCCGCTTACCGTGGGCACCGGAGTCGGAGTGACCGGCTCAATCGGTTCGCGCCGGTAGCCGCCGGGCCTTGTCATCGACGCCGCAGCGCCGCCCGCAGCAGCCACAACGTGCTTGCCGGATGCCCTGGGGGCGCCGACGGAGATCGTGGGGCTGCAAAAGAAAGGGTTAGCGGTCAAGTCGGCTAAGTTTTATAAAGCAAGTTGCAAGAGACGGTTACCGATGGTGCGTGACGCTGGGTGCGGCCGCCAATTTCTTGACCGGGAAGAATTGTTCGGTCGATGCAAGTGATATCATCATAAGGCTGAATTTGAAGAGATGAAGGATTACCGACCAATTTTTTGTGGGGGACTTGGAACCGGTGGGACGTTTGTCGGAGCATTGACGGATTCATGGCGGAGCTCTCGTGTTCAGCCGCCACTTCAACACTGCCGCCGCATCTCCTTGCCGGCGACGCTGCCGAGGAATTGCGCGATGGCCGCGTCCAAAGGAGGGAGACTATCACCGGCGCCGCCGGTTTCTTTTCTCCTTCGCCTTCTTCGGGTAGGCGCGGCCGATGGCCGTACGAGAGGTGCGGCTCTTTCTTGTGGGCGATCGTCTCGCGCACTTGCCCCGCAGCAACGACGCCAGCTTCGGTGCTCCCCACCGATCGCCGATGGAGCAAGGCCGCCCCATCCAAAACACCTAGACGGTATTCGATGGGGCGTTCGGAGTTGCTCACCGTCGGCCGCTCCATCTCCGTCTCCTACAAGTCAAGGCAGTGTGTTAATCAGCTATATCAACCGATGATAAGAAGAAGAAAATCAGTTGGAATTCAAGGCTTACCGAGGGGATCTCTTCAGGAAGGAGCAGATCAACGTAGTACGATGACTGCTGGTGGAAGATGTGTCGCTTGATTTCGGCCCACCATTGATCGTAGGCCGCGCTTTTCTTGAGCGCCAGGGTCATCTCGCTGATGCTGCCGAGGGGAGGGCCGGCTATATTCAGCAGCCGATGCATTATCGTGTCTTGGCTCACCACTCCCTCGTTTCAATCTTGTCGGCATAATAGAAGCCGACGGGCGCTGCCCAAGACCGAACTGTCTCGCAGCCGACACCGGTAGTAAAATTCATAGCTCTTGGCCACCGATCGGCCCCGATGGATTCCAACGACAGATGGGGGGACACAGCGGCAACGAACAACTCCCTGCACCTTGGGTTGTCGGCCGAGTTGATGTCTTCCCAGTCAAAATCGACCGGCAACTCAAACAGTCCCCGGTCCCGGTAGAAGTACGAGGCGCGGTTCTCGCGAGACAGCTCGTCGTACAGGAAATGAACCATTCGGCCAATAGGTTGGCCAATTGCTTGAGCTCGCATGAGCAGCCATTGCTTCTCCGTAGCTCATGCATCCGGTGGTGATCCGGTTGCCGTCTTCATCCTCGATCGGCTCCACTTTGGGAATACAAACTGCCGAGGGAGCCGACCGGCTATCTTTTGGGTCGCCAGCACCAGCCAGATCTGTAAGAACCACCAGGGGCTGCCGGTGTTGATTGGGGCGTTGGCAGCTATCTTTGCGCGGCCTAATGCAAAGATTCGATACAAGTAGCCGAGGAGGTATTTCCTCAAAGGCAAGCTTGCCCCCATCGGCTAGGATTCGGCTAAGACCTACCCGGCTGGCGGTCGGCCCGGCTCGATCCACGTAATAAGAATTTCTCAAGCCACATCATCGAAACGCGGCGTGCTTCCTTTGGCCGACCGATCCATCTTTCATGTTCTGAGCGATGAAGCCGCACCACCCGCCGATGGCCTTGGTTTTGAACTGATGCTGCCCCTTTCGGCTTAGGTTGCTGGGGTTGGCCGACGCCATGATGTCTAGCCTGGTCGTCATGTACACGTCGGCCAATGTGACTATCATCGGCCCTTGCCGAAAGATGAAGGCGTTGAAGCTATCATTCCAGAAATATGTTGCAATGCGACGTAAGCGGCTCATCCTTTTCCATGCCGGTGATGGACAGTGGCCAAGCACCGGGCAATCCCGGCTTTCTTCCCACCGAGTGTACTTGGCCGATCGCACCCTTTTGTGCCATTCGGTCCAGCCGCGTCCGTGGTCGACCATGATTTGAAGGTCCCATTCCAAAGGCTAGGATGGCTTGTTGGTGTTTAAGGGGACCCCGTTGGTTTCGGCTATGATGACATCTACCGGGCCGATATTGACGATGGGTCCGAGAAAGTACCTCGTGTTTGGGTCAAACTGGGATGACCACTTGATGCGACAGATGCTACAGTTTGAAAGAAGAAGAAGTACTAGTCAAGAACGGCTAAAAGCAGGATGAATGCAACAAGGCCGGAAGCATGGCTGGAAACGTAAATCAAGAAAAGAAGTTATGGATCGACGGGTGTACCTCGTGGAACTCGACGACGACGGTGGCGGCGCACGGCGGCGGCACATGCCGGAGCGGCGGCGACGGCCAGTGACGGAGGCACCTGACGCGGCGGCGGTGTTGGAGGCCATCGGAGTTGCTAGAGATGAAGATGGGTCTTGATTTGCGAAGGACGCTGAGATTTGATGAAGGATGTCGGTGAACCGCCGGGAGAAGAGAGGAAGCGAAGGCTTGTGTGCGAAGTGTTTTGAGTGGGTTTTGAAAGCGTAATCGTTTGGCTGAAGCGAAGGGCTATTTAAAGGGCACTCAGTGGCAGCCGAAGCGGTTTAGGTCAAGAAAAGAGCGGGAATTTGAAACAGCAACAAATCCATAACACTTCGTATCACGGACTTGGGGGCATGTGTTAACACCAAAATTTGGTAATTGAATCCCTAACTCCCGGCAAAGGTGAAGCGTAATCGGATCGGCTGGTTTGGCGGAGAAACAAAGGCCGCATTGCTGAGAAGCGATCGGCCGTGAGGCCAATCGGCTAAAGTTGGATCTCGACAAGAGCGACCGATAGCCGATTCTAAGATCGTAGAAGATAAAGTTGTTTTTGGTGCAGCAAGTGTGAAGATAAATAGAAGATTCGGTTATTAGATTGCACGTTAAACAATATTGCCATCTGTGGATAGAGTCCTGTAACGACAATTGTATCTCGTAATTTAGGAGTTTGTTTAAATTGTTCATTGTAATGCGGCGTGGGTCCTTCCGGGGATATCACCGTATTTTAAATAGTAGTTTAGATAGAGTCCACGGCCCGTACGTATAATTTTATCTTAGGTATAAATAGGACCCGAGACTCCCTATAATAAAACATTCACACAATCAATCAAACCTTCGCGCATCATCAACTTTTCTTCGTACGAGCAATTAATTTGGCTACGGGCTGCATCGTTTCGATCCCCAAAATCCAGGTAAATGCTTGTCGTTAGTGGTATGATCTCGCTGTTTCTAGTGCTTCCATCGTAATGACACATTAGATTCAGGGGTTTATACTGCGTTATTTATCATATAGCGCATATAAATTAGACAATGTTTAGATCTATCCCGCCATTGGCCGCTTCTATCAAGAACCCGTAGCCAATAAGGCTAGATCCGAAGGTTGGATGGTTTATATGTGTATCCACTGTCTCAAGAAGTATAAATAAGCTGCAATAGATCAGGTTGTTCTTTTTATACTTAATGTTGCATCGAGTTGAACTATTAAGTTGTTCTTAGAACTTCTAATGATCTCGTTCTAGATTTATACGTTTGAGAGACAAGCCGGGGTTTCAAGCAGCCTTATCTACCCCGATATATTTCTTTTAATATATTTATTATTAGATTTGTATTAGGACCGCTCTTATATTAAGATCCCATTCTTGTCGGACGTCATAAGCCGAAATCGCCCGTCACAAACCGACGCCGATTTCCTAGGCTGGTCGTATTTGGTTCAAGAATGATATCTTTTCATAAGATTCATCGGAGTACTAACCGATCCATAAGTTAGCTTTTCAAGATCGACTAGGTTATCAATACATATATTTATTATCCTTTACCGTATTTGGGTTAAACGGCTAATGTTGTCTCGTATCACCGATCCATTCTAGTCGCTTGGCTTAAATATATTTAAAGGTAGCAAATATATGTTCATGGATTCCCTCACTGATACAGTGGGATCTAACCTAACACTTAACGCGTATTTCTTGTTTTTCTTGTCGGCCACGTATCAAACCAATCGGCACGCCCGCACAAGACAAAAATGAGAAGGACCCGCACCGGAGTTGCTGCATCTCCTGTGCCGCGTGAGAGAAATTTCTCATCAACAGCCCTTCGAGAGGAATATGGGCATTCTAAAGAAGTACATTCATAACCGTTCACGTCCGGAGGCCAAAGATCGCCAATGGATATAGAACAGAGGAGGTGACTGAGTTTTGCGTCGACTTTATTTAAGACCTCCGTCCCATCGGGGTGCCCGAATCAAGCCATGAAGGTAGACTACGGGAGAAGGGAAACTCTTGGAAGGAAGGCAATAATGAACATAGACAATGACTTGTACAGAAAGCAAATTGGACCATGTTGCAACAATTTTTCCTTGGTGGCTCCTTACATCGCCTGAGCACTTGGTGATTGTTCGCTCGGAAAATATCTCGAAGACGGATGCCCGGATTACACGCTATCACATCGATGCATTCCCCGCTTGGCTGCGATAACGCCTCATGGGCAACGCGAGCATTGACCAACAACTAGCCTTCTTGGCGAGGGGACCATCTTGCTCGATCACCACATTCCGCATATGAAATCAATGGGTACACATTTTACACATGGGCCCAAGACTTAAAGAGCACAAATCGAACAAATACTGCTCGCATCGATATCGTGGGATACGACAGACGGCTAGCACATATTACGACAAAGCATCGATGACATATGGGAGCTGGATATGGACCTCAAGGCACATCTGCTTTCGGTGCCGTGGGTTAGGCTTAGCGGTGGAGGCATAACCATTGATGCAAGTGGGATGACAACGGTCGACCGAGCAAGGTTGGATACTCGACGAACCTTTCGTCCTTGCCAATGATGTATGGCAAGTTTTCTATGTCAAGGACATGGCTAGCAAATCAAAGAAGGGGAAAGGGTCCGACGAGCAAAAGCGCCACGTGGTTCTCCCAGGCAAAAGGAAAATTGTGGGAGTTGAGGATAGAACTGACGAAGATTACGATCAGTTTGACGGGCAACCTCCATTCGCGGTGGCGGTTGACCCGAGTATCCTCCTATCAAATGAGGACACCCCTTACTCACGCAACGATCATAACGAAGGAACAATTGTGCGGAGAAAGTACATGAGGACAAATGTTACATAGCTAAATTTACGTATGGACGATCTAAATTAAATTGAACCATTGAATATTATTGCTATCATTTGAATTTATTGTTAATTATTGAATTTGCTGTAAATATATTGAATATATTGAATCTATTATTGAATCGCCGCCACCAGCCTCCGCCGGCGGCCACCATATGAGAGATTTCTTCTGCATCGATCGGCGAACGGCAATGCATATCCGTGCTCAATCGCTGCCTCACTGGATCCAATGATCCATAGGTAGTAGTAGTATTGGTATAATCACTCAATGTTGATGTAACAGAGGTTTGTGTAATCACTCAATGTTGCTCACCTAGGAGTCTTCGTAAAGGACGGCGCCGTCGACATGCTCCATACTCATAGAAGATCTTAACTTGTGGTCGGGACAATAATGCTCTAATAGCTAATGCTTATGTGGCAATTCACGAGAATAATACAGAAGGCATTAGCAACGAGAACTTGAACACAAGTACTTCAGGAAGCGGCTTCGTCTATCGCGAGCTACAACATCAGCTCCATGTGTTTGCTAACCAAACAGAGAACATGAACCGCTTAACATGAACGGCTTTGTATATGTTATAGGGAGCGAAGAGTAAAAACAGCAAAAAGGCTACTACGATGGATCATGACATGTTGAAGAGACCAAGATCGGTGAAGAAGGTAGGAAGAAGGCGTCGGGGCCTCTCCACGGATCATCAGGAGCAGCTGGATGCGGATACGGATGAGACGACTAAGATAAGCTATTCCAAGTTGGATAGAGATACACGAGTACTGTTACGCCACCATCACGGAATGAGGTGGTTGTCAGATTATCTAAGAAAGAGCAAGAAAGAAAGATTATGAAGCAAAGGGAGAAGAGCAAGAAAAAAGAAGCACTGCTTTCATTCTCCTTGACTTCAGGAAGCGGCTTCGTCGATCGCCAGCTTCACCATCTTCTCCATGTGGTTGCTCATCGCCAGTAGAACATGAACCGCTTAACATTCTCCTTGACTTCGTGAAGCGGCTTCGTCTATCGCCACTTCACAATCCGCTCCATGTGTTTGCTAACCAGCGCAGAGAACATGAACCGCTTAACATGACCAGCTTTGTATATGTTAGGGATCAAAGAGTAAAAACAGCAAAAAGGCTACTACGATGGATCATGACATGTTGAAGGGACCAAGATCGCTGAAGAAGGTAGAAAGAAGGCGTCTGGGGCCTCTAGACACCAAGCAAAAGGCAAACCTGTTGGCAGGTTTTGCATGCTACGCTTCACCAATAAGGGGCTACACAAAGACAGTGGAAGCTCATCTCGAAGCCAAAACGCGCAACTTCCAAGCGCCTAGCCGATATCGATTCTTTGCGCCTGATATGGTACAAATCAGCTATATGTTTTTGTTCACCTCCCGTGGTGGTAGTGCCTATCATGCCCGTCTCGGAATGGCGCGATGACGTCTCCGAGCTCGTGTTGTATTGGCTTGAGTACCGTCGGCTTGAGTAAGCATGCGGTGTCGAGGCAACATCATCGGCCGGCAAATTTTCATAGCCTCGAAGAGCTTCTCCGTCCTCCGTCCGGGTGAGACCTTCCATGACTAGGGCTTGCTGGTCCGTAGTCATAGGAGTGATATCTTGATGAATAACGATCAGCACTGTGAGGGCCTCTATCACGTTGTTCTCTTGAATCCAAGGAATGGTAGCGCCCGAGCACCGAGGCGAGTGTTGTCCCGAGCAGCGGTCACCATTTTATGGAATGGGGCCATTTATTCCAGGAATTCTACCATCTTCTTTTTCCGAGGCGAGGATGGTTCACCTTGATCCGGAAGTTCTTCCTCCTCAAATTCTTTTGGGTCCTCATCTCCAAATATGGTGATACCGTAAGGTTTGTCTTCATCGTCAACCACATCTAACAATTGCAATAACAAAACAAGACTTAGAAAACCATGACATTAAGGGGGCAAAGGGGCACGTAAAACGTATACACAGCTTGAAGTTTCTTAAACGGACACACATGAAAAGAAAAACCGTAAGCATGAATTCTCTCATTGAATGATCGGGTAACAAATTATTTAAATTTAAAATAGTTTTAAATATTATAAATGTTAATTATATGTTATTATTTCAATTTAAAATATTTTTCAAATAGGTCATATGTTAATTGTATATTATTATTTAAATTTTAAATAGGTTGGAATATGACAAATGTTAATTATATGTTATTATTTAAATTTATAATGTTTTTGTTAATTATATGAACATATGTTAATTATATATCAACATATGAACATATGTTAATTATATATGAATATAAATATATCAACATATGAACATTATAATTATATATGAATACAAAATACAATATAATAGGGCATCAGTAATAATTAGTCCCTGTTTGTAAACAAACAGGACTAGAGGTGAATTTCAGTTGGCGGGAAAACATCTCTAGTCCCGTTGGTGGCTCCAACCGGGACTAAAGATGTCCACCTACTCGCGCCACGTGATCGCCTCGCACCTTAGTCTCGGCTGGTGGCTTCAACCGGACTAAAGATCATATCTTTAGTCCCGGTTGTAGCCACCAACCAGACTAGTATCTTCCGTCCCGCTTGTTGGCTTCAACCGTGACAAAAGATGCCGTGACTATATATAGCAAGGGCCTCACTCGGGGATCCAACACTTAGTCGTTTCGCACTTTGCAACCGCATCGTCTTCGCTTCGTCGCCGCCGCAAAGCCCCGTGACGCCGCCGCAAAGACACCGTCTCCGTCGCCTTCGCCGCGCCGCCGCCGCCGAGGACCGCCGCGCCGCCGTCTTCGCTGCCGTAGGTTAGCGCCGCCGCCACAAAGAATTCCCCACATTATGCGCTAGGGTTTGGCCGCCCGACGCCATCGCCATCGCCGCCATCGTCGTGGTCGATGCCGCCGCAGCCGCCGCCGCCGCCGCCGCCGACCCTCCCCACGCCGCCCACTCCTTGCGCCTCCCCATGGCCCCGAGCGGGCTGGCCTCTAAACCCTAAACGGCTACACGTCGCCCTCCACCCACGCCGCCGCCGCCCTCTCGCATCCTCGCCGCCACCGCCGCCGCACTCGTGAATGTTTAATATATGAATTTTGAATATATGTGTATTTTGAATATATGAATTTTGTATGTACGTGTATTTTGAATATATGAATTTTGTATGTAAATGGACTGTTATATGTAAATGGATTGTGAATGGACTGTTGAAATTTGAATGTGTATGTGTGAATTTTGAATTTTGAATATGTATTTAAATTTGAAATTTGAATGTTTAATAGTATTGTGAATTTTGTATCTTCGAACGAACGAGAACGATAAAATCAACAAACGGACGTAAACGAACGGATGGACGAACGAACTAACGAGTGTTCGTTTGTTCGTGGACGAACGAACGAACGGATGAACGAACGTGGACGAACGGACGAACGGACGAACGGACGAACCAATGGACGAACGGACGAACGAACGGACGAACGGACGGACGGACGGACGAACGAACAGACATTGACGAACGGACGGACGGACACTCGTTCGTTTGTTCGGTCGGTCCTTCGGTCGTCTCCTCCTTTCCTCTATCTCTCCTTTCCTCTCCACTTCGACTCCTCTCCTTCTTATCTCCCTCACATCATTCTCTCTCTCTCTCTCCTCTCCTCCGCATGATCGTACTCACGGACGTGAACGAACGATAGAATGAACGGACGATAGTTTAGGGTTAGGGTTAGGGTTAAGGGTCTGAACGAACGGACGTGAATGATAGAACGGACGGTTGGTCGGTCGTGTTCTAGCAAAGAGAAACAAAAGATAAGAAGGAAAATATAGAACGTGATATTCTTCAAAATTCTTTTCTAGGATGGAGATAATCTGTGATTCTGAATCCATCTTCTTCTTTTTGTCTTTTTTTTACGTAGACATACATGATTTTCCTGAATAATTGATACATGTATTAACCGAATAATTTTTTTGAGAATTCTTTGATTAAGTCCTCAACCCACAACAATTAAATGGCGGATCGTGACGAGGAACAATTTCTCCTTGATGAGATCGCACGAGGAACAGAGTTTTACAACGAGGAGGGGAATGAAGATACAAATCAATACCTCAACGAGGAAGGGAACAAGGGGGACGAGTGGGAACGATGAGGAGAATGAGGGCTCCGCCCGCGCTCCGCCGGATGTAAAAGGGCTTGCGGGCAACACGGCCTCAGCAAGCGCATGAGGGTCGACATGTCATAACGGAGGTAGAATCTCGACGGTCGCCCAATTGCCCTGAGGACGCCGCAAGGAAGTTTGTGGCGCACAGCAGATGGGTGGTGAGGGATCACGTGCCCGTAAGCGTTGCCAACCGGAGGCGATCAAGGACAGGAGGAGATGATCGAGCTATCTACCGGACATAGAGAAAGAGATGCTCCGGACGACAATGTTGTAGATGTTCACCATCCTGCACTCACAACAAGCAAGGGTCAAGGAATGGACGTTAAAGAAAATGGCGTAGCTCTTGAGGAACTACAAGAAAGAGTTACATAAGAAATATATCCCAAGGGCCGACTCGACTTTGACAAGTTCCCAAAGCTCGAGATCATTGGGATGCTTTTGTTGAACACAAGATCGGGAAGAAGCACAAGCTATCATAGAAAAGAATAAAGCCAATGCAGCTAAAAAGAAATACCATCGTAGGCTTGGGTCAAGCGGCTATAAGAAAGCAATGGAGAAATGGGAGAAAATGGAAGCCGACCTTGAAGCGCGAGGTATCGCTCGTGCACACCTAACCGGCCGAACGATCAAAGCATTGGTTTTATGCTCACGACTACGCACATTTAATGCCATCGATGGCACATTTATCTTTGGTGATGAAATTCAAGAAGCCGGACGGAGGTTAGAGGAGGCGCCGCAGCCACTTCCTGCGCGTTCAGGCCCGACAAAGAGAAGGAAGAGCTAATGCTCGCCCTCCAAAACCTAGAGCACCGTGGCGTACGCGAGGAAAAGGCGTCGTCCCCGGAAATACGGGTTCCAAGCCGATGTCGACACATACAAGAGCCGAATGAGGTCAAAGCGAGAGTAGGATGCGAGGTTCGCCGAGATGGAAATGAAGCTCGCAGATTGATCGATTGTGGATGAAAGATCGACCCTAAGGTTGGCAGAGGAGCGGAGCCATTGGGTTAGCTAACAAACCTGATCCAAAGAATAGTCGCCAACTACAAGAAGAAGCCAAGCAGCCTACGCTTCAATCGGAAATGAAGGCGATCCGGCCCCACAAGCTAAACCAGGTCCGCCATGCCCCGTTGATGATATCACACAACGGAACCCATGTGAGGTGCACATTCCGCTAAAGAACATAATGTATGTTCATACTTTTATGTTGTACGTATATTTCCTTGAATAACTAACTAATAAGCAATCTTCTCGAACAGTCGCGTCGGGCATGGCCATTCCAAGAATACCCTAAGGCACCTACCACTCTCGGCCCTGCTCCACCTTGTACTCCAAAGTTGAAATTAAACAGTAGAACGCTGCTATGAAAATCTCGAGCTGGATATCCCTGAGGAGACAGGAGACGACGCTAGGAGAAACAACTCATGAAATATTTCTCCGGAGGAAGATCTTCATAATATTCCACTGGACGAACAGCGCTCTCCTATCGTTCCACCGTCCTCGCTCCACGTGGGCCGCCTTCTCCGCCTTCTTCGCCGCCTCCGCTCCACGCTCCCGTCGCCTTCACGAGCACCGACTCCTAAACGGCCGTCTCCAACTCCACCGCCTTCCAACCTCCTTCCGTCGCCACAACGAGCACCGACTCCTAAATGGTCATCATCAAAGAGCGCGCCGTCAATATCAAGCGGTCGTCCAAGAAGAAAGATTCAAAGAATTGAGAATATGTCGCCACCCGCACGTAAGCTTTCGTACGAGAAGACTCCAGAGGAGCTTGAAGTCGTGGCTCACTTGAAAGAAGTCTCCCGAGAAGCCACCGGAAATCCCTGTGAGACCAAGGACTTCTTCTAGAAAACGTACCTAACGCCATAACCTAAACCGCAACCTCAACCGCAAACCGACTACGACAAGACTATTCGGAAGGCCGCCGGCAAGGAGAAGAGAACGGGCAAAGATGTACTCCACTCGCATACAACCGTAAACTCCTGAGTTCAAAGACAGCTCCAAATGTCATATCGTAGTTAAGACAATTTATGAAATCGCTGAAATTTCAATGGATCAATTACACGGCCGTGCTCTCCCGGCGAAGGCTCCGTTGAAATACAAGTTCAAACTTGGAAAGCCTCTTGTAAAGCTGGATCAAGTGAAAAAGCTATCTACACAAATGTACCGCTTACACAAGTGGTACATGCAAGAATCAAAGAAGGGTGGAGAGATGGTAACGGGTAGATATTCATTGGACTATTTCTTCGATGGAGGTGACAACTTCTATATCCGATTCGAAGACATATTCGATCTATCGCCTTGATGCCCTCGACGTGTCACTTCTAGCCACGTGGGTCTCTGTAAGTATAGTCTCGTTATTTCGTTTCTTACCTCCTTGTATTTAGCCGACAAATTGTTTTAACCGTTGTAGAATGGCGATCCAATACTACAACAAGCACGACTGTATTCAAACATGGATTCATGGATCCACGCAAAATCAACGCGCGTATTGGTTGATCAATTTCCCCGATCCAACAAAGGACAATATTTACAATGCGCCGGTGATAAACCACTTCCTGGCCGTTTATCCTTCGCCCTACAACACTGCGTAAGTATTTTCTTTCTTCCGTACTAATTTCAATCCCGTGTGCATATATAGATTTTCATATGTGTCATCTAAACCAATTTACAAATTCCACTGGGTTCTCGTTAGTAATTGACATGGATAACTCGCGGATCCATGTCTTTGATTCAATGGATAAACCAGAGTCCATGTACGCAAAGATATTTGAACTGCTAAATAGGTAATGTCATCTTACTTGCTATTGCATATATGCGGTTCTCTCGATAATTACTAGCTAACTTTCAACCGCACGTAAGGCATGGGAACGGCTTCGGCTAATGTTCGTGGAAATTGGAAAGATAAGCTCTCCGTGAGGATGAACTTTCCAAAGGAGCAACATGCTCCAAAGTTGTTTTGAATTGTTACTTTTATAAATATATATTAAATATGTCGTCGTTTTTTCTTTAGTGTGCAAACAACAAGCAGGCACCAACTTATGCATACTATGTTCGCGACTACATTCATCGCTTTGTGACTCGATGTCACAACTATCGACGATATAGATGTACGTATAACAAGTAATTCATACATTACGTCTCTATTTCTTATTCACTTCATATATTTATTTATCCTTTGATCGAATTAATAAATACTTATGCGAGTAAGAGACATCCTCCCCCATGAGACTTTCATACAAGCCGCTCAGAAGAATTGATGGGATTTATAAACGAGCAGATCATTGATCCTCGAGGGAAGTTCTATTTTAATTTAAGTAACTTAACCACCGGATCCACAAAATAGACAATGTTTTATAACTTACTTAAATATATGTGGATATTGTACATTTGTGTATATGTTTTGGTAATATATCATATATATATTTCCTTCTTAAGTTCATTTATATGTGTAACTTATATATTTATATATATATAATATATAATATATATGTATAAATATATGTATGTAATATATATATATATGTAATATAATATATGTGTGTAATATATAGGATGTAGTATTGCCGGAGAAAAAGTAAAAAATTAAAAAAATATAAAAAAATATTTAGTCCCGGTTAATGTTAATCGGGACTAAAGATACATCTTTAGTCCCGATTATTTCAACCAGACTAGAGATGGCGATTCTAGTCCGGATTCATAGTCTCGGCTTGGACAACCGAGACTACTAGGGTTTTAAAAAGACTAACGGTTTCTCCAAGAATGACAGATCATGAAAAGAATATATATACACTTCTCCTAACATTTTCATAGTAAAGTCCGTATCATGAATAAGCATCATGATAAAATAATGAGCTAGCTCACTCATAGATATAATAAAATATGATTACGTATTGTACATTAATGTAGCGTTGGTAACAGTATCCGCCGGCCATCACTGTCACCACACCTATTCTTATTATAAATTTTTCAAATTACCTTTTGAACTGTAAAAACAAATTAAAGTGAATATTTCCTATAAAAATATGGATAGCATATTTATTGCAAATATATTTTTATTTATTTTAAGCAATATTATAATATATATTTATTCATCTCTAGCAAAGCAGGAGCATCTAAATCTAACTAGTTAGATGAAACGCTGGCAGCGCACACGCATGCATGCAGGCCGGTGCAGCTGCAATTTAAAGTATTTTCCAAAAAAGTGATTTTGAATAAGTTGAAAACTATTTACAGTTTGTATGAGAAGTTATTTTTTATTTATTTTGAAAATTTGTTATTTCTTAATAATTTCAGTTCAAAATTTTAAAAGATAAAATTAGAAACGTTCAACTCATATTTTAAAACTTTTACCCCAACTATTTATTTGTTATTTTATCAGAAAAAATTACAAAGAAGCTAAGCATGGTTCCTTGCACTAATGATCATGATTAGCGTCAGCGACTCGGCGTGCGGTGCCGCGTGCGCGACTTGCTTGTCAACTAGCTGCCCCCTTTATTACTCCCTTATACTTCTTTTGTAGGGCTTAACTTCATAAACTTTTTTACTCACTTTACACATAACTACTATATATAACTGGGTCAACATTTCACTTAATTGTTTGTCACAGTACAAGTTGTCTTCTTTGCATGTCGAAAATTCAGGATAGAAGATGACATCATAACGACATTATTACCAGTTACGGAGTACTTACAATTTGTTTCATAATATAATTTTCATTGAAAATTTGGTTGAGAATATAGTGTATGTTATTGTTACGGCCGAAATGGCACCCAAAAACAGTATATACACACGGGCAAGTGAGTTGCACACTTTGCTACCATGGCGTTCTTCCTCGCTGTCGCATTGTCCCTCTTGCTCGCCGTCATCTCCTCCTACGTCCTCCAGCTCCTCGCCGACGCTCGCCACCGGCTGCCGCCCAGCCCATGGCCTCTGCCGCTTATCGGCAATCTCCACCAGCTGGACCACCTACCGCACCACTCCCTCGCGCCTCGCGGCGAGCCACGGGCCGCTCATGTCGCCCGACTCGGCGCCGTGCGCACCGTCGTCGTCTCGACTCCGGCGATGGCGCGGGAGATCCTGCAGAGGCACAACGCAGACATCGCCGCCCGGTCTATCGGCGACTCCATGCGCGCCGGCGGCCACTGCGAGAACTCCGTGCTGTGCCTGCCCCCGCGCCGCAGGTGGCGCGCCCTGCGGAGGCTGAGCACCGTCGAGCTCTTCTCGCCGCGCCGGCTCGACGCCATGAAGGCTCTCCGCCAGGAGAAGGTGGCCGAGCTCGTCCGCCACGTGTCCGACCACGCCGCGCGCGGCGAGGCCGTGGACTTGGGCCGCGCCGCACACGTCGCCGCGCTGGGCCTCCTGTCACGCACCATGTTTTTCCGTCGACCTCGACCCCGAGCCGGGGCGCGAGGTGAGCGACATCGTGGACGAGGCATCGGTGCTGGCCGCCGGGCCGAACGTCTCCGACTTCTTTCCGGCGTTCGCGCCGGCCGACCTCCAGGGCGTTCGCCGGAGGATGGCGAGGCTGGTGCGGAGGATGTACGCCATCATTGACGAGCAGATCGAGCGGAGGATGCATGGCCGCGCCGCCGGGGAGCCACGCAAGAACGACCTGCTCGACGTGACGCTGGACAAGGAGGGTGAGGATCAAGAAGATAGCAATGAAATTAACCGTGATGCCATTCGTGGACTTTTTACCGTGAGTACTGGTACAACTTGGTTAGCTTGCATGACTAATTTATTTAATTTAATTAAAATTATTGAACCAGCTTTCTAATTTAAATTTGGATTATAATTTTTCGTTTTGAATAAGTTTTGTAATTTAACTAAGCAAATTTCATTCATAATTCTAAACTCAAGTTTCATTTGCTGTAGGATTTGTTCACTGGTGGAGAGACGACTTCTCACACAATCCAGTGTGCAATGGCAGAACTATTGCAGTGTCCAAGCTCGATGAGAAAGGTGCAAGAAGAGCTCAAGAGTGTGATAGGCACCAAACAACAAATAGATGAAGATGATATTACAAAATTGCCCTATCTTCAAGCTGTCATCAAAGAAACCCTCCGGCTTCATCCTCCGGTGCCGCTGCCGCCATACGAGGCCGAAGCCACAGTAGAAATACAAGGTTACACCATTCCGAAGGGACGAAAGTGCTCGTAAATTTATGGGCGATCAATCGATGCACCGATGCGTGGACCGAGCCAGATAAGTTCATGCCAGAGAGGTTCTTGGGTAGTGACATTAGTTTCATGGGGAGGGATTTTCAACTAATTCCTTTTGGAGCTGGAAGGCGCATTTGCCTTGGATTGCCACTAGCTTACAGAATGGTTCATTTGATGCTTGGTTCATTGCTACACCGATTCACATGGACATTGCCAGCTGAGGCTGAGAAAAATGGAGTGGATATGAGGGAGAGGTTTGGGTTAGCACTATCATTTGTTGTTCCCCTCTATGTAATGGCTCAACAAATACAATAAGACACATGTGACCTTTTTTATTAGCATAAGAGTAGAAATAGAGGAGTATATATGCATATCTCTTCGGTTATTTTTTACTGCGATGGCAGTGACTGTAACTGTGTAATCAGACAATAAATTTTCAGATACACGAAGCTGTTGTGAAACAAAACGAGGAGATATCTGTGGCTTTTGCAAACCAGTAATCTCTGTGACTTCCTAGGAGCAGTTTCAGTTGGGTCCTTATTCAGAGTCCTGAAGTTCAATTTGGAAAAGTGGGCGGTAGCACTTGTAATGCACTCACAGCGGTCATAAATCCGCGTCGGTTTGCAAAATTCAAGATGGCCATAGTGAATGAACCTCGATTCAGACAGAGCTCGTGTGATCATTATTTGTTTGTTCGTTATACGGATTATGTTATGGTTATTATTTTTCTATGTATACAATATTCTAAAAGAATGCATTGTTAAATGGGAATTTTCTTCTTCATTTACACCTTCAGAAACAATCTTTAGAGCATTCAACAAAAACGGCTGAAACTTTGATCATCAATCCTGTATTAGAATATCCTTTTGATATTATGTCAATACTTTTCAAGAAAAATCTACACGTATAATTCTTTTCTATTATAAGTATTTAACAAATTATCAATAGCCAAAGTTTTAGACCAAATCTATACTTTTAAAAATGTTAGTTGTGGTGATGTCTGTTTGCACACACAAGACTTCTATCATTGATATTTAGATCTCACAATCTATATTATTACATCACCTCCAACGAGTCCTTCTCCGTTTCCCTGTTGGTTTATCTTAAACATCGAAATCACATATTTATTTAATAAGAAAAATTATAAAAGTTACTTTGACTTTGACTAAATACTAAATATTTGCTTAATTGACTTAATAAGCTATAAGCTTTTGTTACAACACATGCGCTCTTGGCTAGTCGTTTCGAATATTTACGACTGGGAAGTACTTCGGTTGGTTTTTACAAAAGAAAGCAGCGTGTGATCCTTCATAATTTGGAAAAAGGGAAAATTCAGGTATTCAATATAGCACAAGTAGTAAAGAGAACAATACTTAGGAATGCACCAGTGCAAGTACCTAACTGGATTTCATGAACTGAGTTCCCCTGTTTATACGATAGCTTATTCTCTCATCGAAGCAAGCATGCATATTGTACTTCCTACTGATATTTGTGATATTTGTTGAACAGAACATAACTCTGTTATACTGAAAATTATGCTAACTGGGCTGCACACGTAGATAGACCCACGGTAACAAGTAATTGAAGTTCTTTAAAAAAATAACTAAGAACACTGATAATTAGGTCAATACACTATGTATTCTCTGTTCTGTGCCTTCTCATATACGTGTTCTATACTAATTTTTTTACTCTAATTTTTTCTTTTAGATATTTTTGCAACAAATAAGTATCCACATATTTGTATTTTTACAATATAAGCTTTTTTTACTCTCTGTTCATCCACTTGCTATCTGATAATTTCGAAGGATTAAGAATGGATATAAAGATTATGACTCATGTCGATAAATAAGAGGTGATTGGGGTGGGAGAGAGGTTAGGGTACGATGGACAGAAAATTGAATGAGTGTTAGGAATCATGATATATATTTATAAGTAGACTTCATATCCTCATATTCCTGGATGATGGAAGTATTAAATTTCCTATATCCTACTATGCTAGAACGAAAATAAATGTTTGTGTGATAAATATCTAGTACTTGCACAAAACTCTAATATAAAATTGAATGTGAAAGGAATATGTACAACTGAATCAAGCTATCTGATCGTCCACTCTGAAATACATAAGAAAATGCGTCCACGTATGGTTGGAAGCAAGTACACGTCGTGTTAATTTTCTTTGCAAAAATATTTTGGAGACATCTACATCGAGGAACAGATCAATCACAAGTTCACAACAATATCATTATTAAACCCGGAAAAGTGTGTTTGATTAAGCCATTTGATCGTCAATCGTACGTAGAAAGCCACAAAATCCAAACTACTCACTGTTGGAAGAAACCATCTTTAATTAAAACGGTAAAAACCATAAGTCCCAATTAAAACTGTACCTTAAACTAAAAAATATTTTAGTACCAGTTTAAAAAGGCAACGGCTAGTTGTTCGCTCATATATAAACCGAGACTAAAGATAATCTTAGTCCCGGTTCAAATTCTCTCGAACTGTAGACTCGGATCTTTAGTCCCGGCTGGTAACACAAACCGACTAAAGATGCTACTTTTTGTCCTATTGTGTGTATCAATGGGACTAAAGATTATTTTAATCTTAAGTGCCGACTGTAATGTAAACCGGACTAAAGATAGATTTGCTTTTTATATTTCTTCCTCCTCCAGCCCGAGCCAACTTCACTTTTATTCAAACTTTGGCTCTATCTAGAGAGAGATGCTGCCAAAATTTTTTGTGATTTTGTTTTGGTGGTAATACACAAATATTTGCTATCTACAAGGTTAGCAACTACTTTCTCTTATGATCTATGCTTAGCACTTCGCTTTTTATGATTGTTTTATATACATTTTCATCTCTAGATTTTTATGCAAACATGAAGAGAGAGAAAATTTGTTTGGGACTAATTATTTTGCTAAGCACATTACATTGTGTTGAGAAAAATGTTTGGAAAATAAAGAGGAAGAAAAGTATGAGAAAAACTTTTGGTCAAAAAATTATAAAATAGATGACAAAGGAAAAATATAAAAAGTTTGATAGTAGATTAGAAAAGTAAGGTAATTTTAAGATTGTTAAAATAGTTAGAAAGACGTACAATGCGTACATTAAAAATAACTTGTAAAATAATTAATTAATTTTATGTTTATCACTTTAAAAAGACCTTTAAAAAATTCCTAATTTTTTTAATAACACATTACGTATGTTGGATTAGTATATAATTATTGTCTCGATTATATATATATAATTATTGTAATAATATTTAAATGGTTTGCATTTCGTGATTTTTGTTTTGATTTTTGTGCATTCCATGTGGATGGATCGGCAATAGATGTACAAACACAGATCGACGGTCGACAGAGTTTATTCAAGGCGTGTATTATTTTTTGAGTATGGCCGATGCCAACAAGCAGAAGGGTTTCATACATTGTCCATGCAAAAAGTGCAAAAATAAGGAGTATTCTACATCAAAATTATTCATGCCCACTTGTTTTAGTCGAGATTCATGCCTCACTACAATTGGCCGGACATCGCACTGAGAGGTGGAGGTTGCAATGAAGAAGATGAAGAAGACGACGATAACATTCCGAACCGTGGTCAATACTGGTGGGTTTCAAGAGAATATAGCAGCGAGGCGGGCGGGGGATGTTGAAGAAAACGACGGTTCCGATGACCTTGGTCAGATGTTGCACGACATACGGAGGGACTGCGATGGTGAAAAGGAGGTGCAGAAATTGGAGCGTATGTTGGCGGACCACAAAACGTCCTTGTACTCCGGCTATGAACAGGGCACAAAAAGGTACCACACCGGAATTCTTGCAATGGAAGGCTAAAATGGTGTCATTGACAAGGCATTTGACAAGTTACTAAAACTCGTGAAGAACATTCTTTCGAGGAAAACAAATTATCTAATCAACATACGTGGCTAAGAAGTTAGTCCGCCTCTAGGACCTGGAGGTACGTAAGATACACGCATGTCCTAACGATTGTATCCTCTATCGCGGTGAGGAGTACGAGAACCTAGAAGCATGTCCGGTTTGTAAAGCACTTTGATACAAGATCGACAAGATGATCCAGGCGAAGTTGACTCGACGGCCTTCGAAGAAAAGGGTTCTGCTAAGGTGATTTGGTATTTTCCTATAATACCACTGGCGAAGTATGTCTGTTCTCAGAACAAGGAGCATGCAAGGATGATGCGCATGGGCACGGAAGAACACCTACAAGATGGCATGCCGAGGAATCCCGCCGATGGGTCACAGTGGCGAAACATCGACGAACATTTAAAGACTTCGCGAGGATGCAAGAAACCTAAGGTTTACTAAGTACGGATGGCATGAATCCTTTTGGAGAGATGAGCAGCTATGATGACATAGCACTTGGCCCGTAACGATGTGTATCTACAACCTCCCGCCTTGGCTATGCATGAAGCGAAAGTACATTCAGATGCCTGCTATTATTCAAGGTCCAAGCAACTCGGGTAACGACATCGATGTGTACCGAGACCGCCGATTGAAGATCTAATACTGCTGTGGAAGCAAGAAGGTGTCCCCGTGTGGGATGAGAATAAACATGAGCAGTTTAACCTACGAGGGTTGCTGTTTGTTACTATCAACAATTGGTCCTGCACTTGGCAACCTATCCGGACAGTCAAACAAGGAGTACAACGTTTGCACCCATTGTTTGGATGAGACCGAATGTACGAACTGAAAACATTGTAAGAAGGTAGTGTACATGGGTCATCGTCGTTTTTTGTTGCAAGCCACCGTCCAAGAAGAGGCACACATTTTGATCAAAAGGCATACCATCGTACTAAGGCAAAGCATCGCAATAGAAAGGCCGTGTTTGCCATGGTAAAAGACCTCAAAGTATTGTTTGGAAAGGGACCCAGAGCCAACCTATAGCAAGTGAAGGCGGTCATGCAAGGCGATGTGGAACAAGAAGTCTATTTTTTGGGAGTTATCCTATTAGGAAGTGTTGGACGTCCGCCACGCAATCGACGTGATGCACCTCACTAAGAACCTTTGCGTAAACCTACCGGGCTTCCTAGGTGTATACGAAAATCAAAAGATACACTTGAGGCACGTAACGATCCTGAAAAATATGGCACAACGCAACGACCTTCACCCGCAACTAAAGGAGAAAGGAGCCCACTACCTAAGTCCAGCATACTACACTCTAAGAAAGGCGTAGAAGGAAATAATGATTGAATGCCTAGAGAGCATCAATGTACCGTCTGGACACTCGAATATAAAGGAAATAATAAGCACGAAGGATAAGAAATTCAAGAAACTAAAGTCTCATGATCTCACGTGCCGATGACATAGTCGCTTCCCGTTATAATTCGTGGTATCCTTCCTGATAATGTCCGGCATCAATAACAAAGCAATGTGCTTTCCCGAACGCAATATCACTGTAATGTTATCGATCCGGCATGTACTAGAAGACTTTCAAAATAATGTGGTCTAATGTCTTGTCGCCTTTGAGATGATCTTTCCGCCTTCCTTCTTCAATATCATGATGCATCTCCTATGCCACCTTGTCAAAGAGATCCGTATCCTCGATCCGGTATTCCTACACAACATGTTACCTTTCGAGAGGTATATGGGCGTTCTAAAGAAGTACGTCCGTAATCAAGCGTTTGGAGGCCAGCATCACCACGGAGATATGGAACGAGAGAGGTGATTGAGTTTTGCGCTCAACTTTATTGAAGACTTTCATCCCATCGAGGTGCCTGAATCAAGCCATGAAGGTAGACTACGGGGGAAGGGAACTCTTGGAAGAAAGGCAATAATGAACATTGATAATGACTTGTTCAAGAAAGCACATTGGACCGTGTTGCAACAATCTTCCTTGGTGGCTCCTTACAACGAGGAGCACTTGGCGATTGTTCGCTCGGAAAACATCGATAAGACGGATGCCCGGATTACACGCCATCACATCGATGCATTCTTCGCTTGGCCGCGAACAACGTCTCATGGGCAACGTGAGCATTAACCAACAACTAGCCTTCTTGGATGCAGGGGACCATCTTGCTCGATCACCACATTTTTGCATATGAAATCAACGGTACACATTTTACACACTAACTCAAGACTTTAAGAGCATGAATCGATCAGCTGATATGTCCGCATCGATGCCGTAAGATATGATGATATGGCTAGCATATATTACGATAGCATCGATGACATAGGGAGATGGACTATGGACCTCCTCAAGGTCCCTCTATTTCAAGTGAGTGGTTAGGCTTAGTGGTGGAGGCGTAACCATTGATGCAAGTGGGATGACAACGGCCGATTCCGAGCAAGGTTGGATACTCGGACGAACCCTTCATCCTTGCCAATGATGTACGGCAAGTTTTCTATGTCAAGGACATGTCTAGCAAAGCAAAGAAGGGAAAAGAGTCCGACGAGCCCAAGCGTCACGTGGTTCTCCCAAGCAAAACAAAAATCGTGGGAGTCGAGGATAGAACCGACGAAGATTACGATCGCTTGACGGCAATCTCATTCGTAAGTGGCGGTTGACCCGAGCATCCACCTATCAAATGAGGACACCCTTACTCACGCAACGATCATAACAAAGAAAAATTATGCGAAGAAAGTACATGAGGACAACCATCACTTAGCTAAATTTTTGTATGGACGATCTTAATTAAATTGAATTTTTGAATATTATTATAACCATTTAAATTTATCATAAATTATTAAATATTATTGTTAGAATTATATGTTATTATTTATATTTAAAATATTTTTAAAATAGACCATATGTTAATTATATTTAAAATATTTTTAAAATAGGCCATATGTTAATTATATTTAAATATTTAATTATATATGATTGTTAGAATTTAATTATATATATGTTAATATATATTATTTATTAAATTTAAAATACTATGTGATTATTATAATTTAAAATACATTATAATAGGGCATCGTTTAAATATTTAATCCCGGTTTTTAACACAAACCGGACAAAAATGAATTTGGAAAGGCGGAAAATATTTTTAGTTCTGTTGAAGCCACCACCCGGACTAAAGATTCTCACCTACTAGGGCCACGTGGTCTGCTCCGCCATCTTTAGTCCCGTTGATGGCTTCAACCGAGACTAAAAAGTTGTGTTTTGTCCCGCCTGAAGCCACCAACCGGGACTAATATAATCTTTAGTCCCAGTTGGTGACTTCAACCGGGACTAATATATCTTTTGTCCTAAGTTGGTGGCTTCAATCTGGGACAAAATAGCCCGATGGCTATATATAGCGGGGCCGTGGGGATCCAACACTTAGCCTATTTCGCATCCGCGCTTCTTCTTCTTGTCGCCGTCGCCGTACCTAAAGTCGCCTGGTCACCGTCGCCATCTTCACCGGCGCCGCTGCCGTCATCGTCGAGGAGCCGCCATCGCCTCCTTTCTCCACCGCCGCCGAGCAAGGTGTTAGTCGATCCGACCGATCTCACCCAATTTTCCTCTCGCACGTAAAGCCGCTTAGGGTTTAGGCTCCGCCGCCACCCGCCGCCGCCATCGCCGCCACCGCCACGGTCACCACCGCCCCCATGTCGGTGCTCCGCTAAACCCTAAACCCTAAGCCACCGCCGCCGCGCGACGCCGCCGCCCCCTCCGCTCCTCCTCCTAGCCGCCCTCGCTCCAATCGGCCGGTGCCGCCACGCCGCCTCCGCCTCCGTCGCCGCCACCGCAGCCCGCTGCCCCGTGCCCCCTTCATTAATAGATTTTTGAATGTATTGTTAGAATTTTGAATGGATGAATTTTAGAAGTTTGTGCAAATGAATTTTATATATGCAAAGAAAATTTTGAATGTGTAAATGGATTAATTTTGAATATTTATGTGTATGGATTTTGAATGTTTATGTATATGGATTTTCAATGTACATGTAAATTATGTATAAATGTAATTTTTATTTAAATTTGAATGCTTGAATAGATTGTGAATGTGAATTTTGAATGTGTAAATGTGAATGTGAATTTGAATGCAACTCATCCTACGTCGCTCCTCCATCGCCTCCTAAGCGCAGAGCTCAAGCCACGCGGTCAATGTCAACCAGTGGACCAAGAAGCAAGAGGCCTAAACTGGACCCCTTCCCACTAGACCCAAAGAAAACGATGTACGATAAGACTCAAGAGGAGTTGGACGAGGCCGTCCGAGCCGAGGTCAAGGCACATTTCAAGAAAAAGTCTCCTGAGAAGCCTCCTAAAATCGCCCACGAGACCAAGGACTTTTTAAGAAGACGTACCTAACGCCACACAGCCTAAACCGCAACCGCAACCGCAATCCGACACTATGGCAGGACTATCCGGAAGTGTGTTGGCAAGGCGCAAAGAAAGGGCAAAGATGTACCATAGCTCGGCATGCAGCCTCAAAAACCCCTGGAGTTCAACATGGTTCTAAATGTTTGAACGGAGTTATGAGAATTTATGGAATCTGCTGGAATAACAATGGATCAATTATCCGGACGTGCTCCCCTCATGAAGGCTCCGCTGAAGTACAAGTTCAAACTTGGAAAGCCTCTTGTCAAGCCGGATCAAGTTAAACAACTGCCTACATAGATGTACCACTTCCATTAGTGGTACATGCAAGAATCCAAACAGAGGTACAGTAGATGGTCACGGCAAATACTCACTCGACTATTTCTTCGATGGAGGTGACAACTTCTTTATCCGATTTAAAGACATATTCGACTGGGTACTGCAGCTTGATGCCCTCGATGTCTCTCTTCTAGCCACGGGTCTTGTAAGCATCGCTCGTTATATTTATTTCATTCCTTAGCTCTTTGTATTTAGTCGACTTAAATTCTTTTAACCGCTTGTAATCGGCAATCCAATATTGCAACAAGCAAGAAGGTCCCAAACATGGATTCATGGACCCACGAAAATCAACACCGTGATGGTTGACCAATATCCAGAGCAAACAGAGGATAACATATACAATGTGCTGGTGCACCACTACAAGACGTTTATCCTTCGCCCTAAAACACGACGTAAGTTTTTTCTACCTTCCGTACCAATTTTAATCCCGTGCATATATAAAGTTTCATATGTATCATCCGAACCAATTTGCATTCCACTCGGTTTCGTAATTGACATGGATCACTCGCGGATCCATGTCTTTGACTCAATGGATAAACCAGAGTCCATGTACGCAAAGATATTTGAACCGCTAAACATGTAATGTCATCTTACTTTATTATTGCATATATGTGGTTCTCTGATAATTACTAGCTATCTTTCAACTCGCACGTAGGGTATGGGCATGGCTCCGGTGAATGTTCGCGGGAATGGAAAGATAAGCTCTCTATGAGGATGAACTTTCCAGTGAATAACATGCTCCAAAGTTGTATTGAATCATTAATTTGTTCTAAAATATTAAATGTATATTTAATCTATCGTTGTTTCTCTTTAATGTGCAAAATAGGCGTAGGGGACCAACTTATGCGGCTACTGTACCTCATGTACTACATTCACCGCTTTGTTACCAAAGTCAATAGTCTTGACGATATAGATGTACCTATGACAACACATTCATACATTACGTCTCAATTTCTTATTCATTTTATATATTTATTTCTCATTTATTCGAATTAATGACAACTTGTGTAAGTAAGAGACAATCTCCCCACGAATTTCATACAAGCCGCTTAAGAAGAATTGATGGGATTTATAAACGAACAGGTCATTGATCCCGCGGGAGTGTTCTACTTTAGTTTGAGTAACTTTACCACTCAATCCACAAGTAGACATTTTTTAACATACGAAATATATGTGGATATTATACATATGTGTACATATTTTGGTAATATATGTATATATTTCCTTTATTGAGTTCATTTATATGTGTGTAAAATATATATTTATATATATATATATATATGCATGTTGCGTATATATGTATAAATATATATATGTGTAAAATATGTATGGATAATATATATAATTGAAAGGCAAAGCAGTTAGCGTTAGCGTAAAAAAAATTTTAAAAAATTTAGTCTCGAAGCAGTTAACCGGGACTAAAGATACATCTTTAGTCCTTGCTATGCATCTTTAGTCCTGGTTATTCCAATCGACAAAAATACCGATCTTTAGTCCCGTTCGTAGTCCCGATCCGACAACCAGACTACAGGTGGTTACGAACCTGGACAATAGTAGGTTTCTACCTTCCATCTCAAAATAAATTTATTTTTTTGTTCGTCACACAGATACCAATACAAAATTAAATAAATTAAAAAATACCTTTACTTTATTAAATCTCAATACAATAGTTCTTCTTGTATCTATTCTCAATTCATTTATCCACTACTTTCAAAAATTTCAATACAATAATTACTCAAAATTAAATTTATTTTGAGATAAATAAAAAAGCTAAAAATAAACTTAGACAAAGGGATTACAAATTATTGGATTGTGCAAAACATTGTCAGTAGTATATGATCAGGTTTGTTTGAAATAATACCGTCATATACGATATCAAATTATTACATAGACTTATCAGGATTTAAATCTTAATACTCATGAATATTATATATAATATTAATTAAAATTTTGATGAGATGTGCTGTTGGTTTTTTTTGAAACGTATGTTAGGGACGTCTTCGTGCGCATGTAAGTTCGGTGTTACGTTTGTATAATGGTGTGCGTTGCACACAATGAGTAAGTGAATAGATTATGTCAAAGTCTTGGCGTCAAACACGTACGTGCACTATTGTTCAATTAATGTGGCTTGCAATATGATTGGATATCAATTTCGCATTAAAGAAGAACCGTGCATCGAATTAACGCGAGTTTAGATATGGCCATATCAGTATCTCTCTATATTAAAGAGCTGCATGCCACGAGGCTCAAATCTGGAAGGTGAAGGTTGAGATGGCCACATCGCATGAACAAGCCAGCTAGCTATATCGTGCAATATCCAAAATTAATCAACTGACCAAATATAAGACCTAGTCTGAAAATCTCTCGCTCGATCCGTGCAACTGTACATACCCTGACTTATTTCCATCGTTCGTTTCTCATTGTTTTCTTCTCCATTTCATGTACAGCTCACATGATAGCACAGTCACCAACCACCCTGCTGTCTATTTGATGCACAGGGATAAAAGTGTCGGACACTCTTCAATTACCTTAGTAGGAGTGATTTTAATTACTGTTCTTGCGATATTTACAAGGAGTCAGAAAACATGAGGTACCTCAAGTTCCCTGAAAATCTAATCTGAAAATAGTTATTAGGCACTTGGGTCCCTGGGCACTATTCACTGCTACATAATCTTTATTGGTACCGGCTGGGAATCGCCATAGATGCCGGTTTCCTAGCCAAAACATCAATTTAACGGTACCAATGCTCAACTTATCAACCGTATAGGTGTCAATTTTAGAACCGTCGGTTCTTACTTCACAACCGACACATATAATATTCAATGAAATAAAAAAAAGCCCAATGAAGCCATTGCTGTCGCGCTAGACGCTCGTCATGTCCTCCACCGTCACCATCGCGTGGTTGGTAGCAGCGCACTACTGCGGAGGCGGAGCGACCACCACGTGGGAGTCGGCGCCATCGCCTGGCTTGGGCGCAATCGGGCCGGAACTTGAGCATGATATCCTCCCCATCTGGACGAAGAATCTCCCCTACCCTTCTCAACCTTGATCAAGATAAATTAAACACGGAGAAAAAGATAGATCAGTGTACATGACTTGGACAGTCATGGTGTTTATGAACAAAATCAAATCACTCTTTGGTGCTAGCAGATCCCAACCTCCCAACCCAAAAAAGAAGTTTTGGAATTCAACAGGCCAGATCTAAACGTGAGTGCGCGGTGCATCCGAGCCCCCAAAGTACTTTGGAAGAAATACTAATTACCACTTAAAATGAACAAACTGGAGAGAGAAAACAATATAGAGTTCGATTGCCCATGGCAAAACAAGGCCAAGACGAAACCCTAACTCGAAACAATCCAAAGAAAGAAAGAAAACAACCCAAAGCCCGGAGGATCTCCACTCTAACGCCAATCCGTGGGTGGACAAAGAAGAGGAGGAGTGCCAGTGAGATCACCGCTTGACCCGATGTGGTGGAGGGAGGCGAAGAAGGGATCTAGGAGGAAACAAAACCAATCGCCATCGGCCGCTGCTATCGCCCTAGGCACCTACGCCGACGAGGGCGAGGGTTGTCGCCGCCCTCGGCATGTGGGTGGGAATCAAGAGGAGAGGGAGGTGGCATGGGCGGAGGCCACCGCCACGTGGGAAGGAGAGGTGGCATGGATGCAGAGAGTAGAGAGGAGAAGGACGAAGAGGAGGAGCCGCGAGAGAGAGGGTGAGTGGATAAGGTGAGAGAGGAGGAGTGATTATAGTGGTGGGGCTTTACTCTGGCTCGGCTTAGGTGCCTGCTAAAAACAAGAGACCCCTATAGTTTATTATAGGTATTATTATTTATAAATATATTGATACTAATAAGTGTTGGTTTTATTAAAGAATCGGCACTATAGTTTTCGATTTTTAAAAGCCGACACCTATAGATGTCGGTTTTTATTTAAATTTTTCGTCCTATAGAGATAGAAACTAGTAATAGTATCGGTTTAGATAAACCGCTACCTATGAACCATACCTATGAGTTTTGAGGTGTTTTGTAGTAGTCATTCCTAATAAAGAGATATCAACATAATGTTTCCTTCCAGTTTAGATTTTTTTCTCTACAAAAATTGGAAATTTGTAGAAGAGCCTCGTCGTTTATCTAAAAGGATTTAGTCACAGGTAAAATTTGAATTTTAAAACTTAATTTTGGAATTGATTTTAAGATATTTTTAGCATATTTTTTCCAACATTGGCTTTTAAGCATGAGCGTATCCACCTATAATTCATGGTATTCACGTGAATATACCCATGAGTTTTAGAAAACAAATCAGTATATCTAGTATATATACATATATTAATGAAATTTATACCCATTAGAATGGTAATTCAGTAGTTCTTAAAAAACCCATCTAACATCCTCCCAGGCTGTCTATATACGCCAGACAATTTATCCATCTCAAACTAGGTTGGATTATACTATACGTAAATGGAATTTTTACCATTTTAATTTTATTTTTAAAAGATTTGCAAAGATAATTTGTGGTTTGAAAATATTGCAAAACCAGTCGCCTCGCCTCGGAGGGCGAGATTTAAAATCGCCCTCCCAGAGGGCGTTTTTCGCATGGCGACTCATTGTTGGCCGCCTGGTAATTTTACATTTTGGCCTCCTTTCGCCCTTATAAAGGATTTTTAAAAGAAGTGGCGGAGCTAGAATTTATTAAAATGGGTATTCAACTCTCCCTGCTTCAATTTACCTCGTCTTTTTCTGCACGCACAAAACGCCCTTGTGGCGGGAAGGTGGGCAAAATGCAAAATTACACGCTGCGCGATGCATACGCCAACGCCGTCCGTCACGTCGAAAAAGCCCTCTGGAAGGCGATTTTTAAATCTCGCCCTCCTAAAAGACGAGAGAGACGACTAGTTTTACAATATTTTTAACCAACAATTATTTTTGCAAATCTTTTAAAAATAAAATTAAAAATGCAAAAATTCCGTATATGAGGCTGTAGGTACATTCACCTTGGCAGTAAAAGCCTACTAGTTGCTTCACCTAATTTTGTTTTCCTATATTTTTCCGTGTAAATTCGTGTCCATAATAAGTCATCGTTAAATTTTATATACAAATGTATGTTTTTTATATTACTGAATTATGAATTTGTGCATACCGGTATGTTAAAATACTCCCTTCATTAAACGACAGGTAAATTGAGTTGAATACCCATTTTAATAAATTCTAGCTCCGTCACTTCTTTTATGTGGCTAAGTGCGTATATATATAAATTTTACGTACAAAATTATTTGTTTGTTGTCGCTAATAAGCCCCTTTGGTTTATAATCAGTGGCCAACCGATAAGACTGGAAGACACAAAAACTGCAATCCTTTTATATTGTGCAGAGTTTATATTTACATGCGTTATGTTAACTTAGATGATCACTGATACATGGAGACGGATAAACAGCAAAACTGAACTCTTGTATGTTGCTGTGTTGCAAGCTAGAATAATGGCCTTCTTCCACCTATGGATCTCGTCGCTTCTCCTCGTCTTCGTCGTCTCCTACATCTTCCAACCTCTCGTCGATGCTCGCCGCCGTCTCCCACCGGGCCCTCGGCGGCTACCGGTCATCGGCAACCTTCACAACATCGGCAAGAACCCGCACCGTGCGTTCGCTCGCCTCGCCGACCGCTACGGCCCGGTCGTGTCCATCCGGCTCGGTGGCATCCGTGCCGTGGTCGCCGCATCCACCGATGCCGCGAGGGAGATCCTGCAGAGGCACAACGCCGATCTGGCCGGCCGCGGCGGGATGGACTCGTGGCACGCCTGCGGTCACCACGCCAACTCCATCATCGCGCTGCCGCCGCGCCGGAAGTGGCGCGCCATGAGGAAGCTCTGCACGGAGGAGCTGTTCACGCCGAGGCGGCTCGGCGAGCTTCGCTCCGTGCGGGAGGAGAAGGCCAGGGAGCTCGCGCGCCGCGTATCTGACTCCAACGCCGGGCTCGCGCCGGTTGCCGTGGCGCGCGAGGTGTTCACGGCGGTAGCGGGCGTGCTGTGGCGGAGCATGTTCTCCGAGGACATGGACGCCGCGACGGCGCGGCAGCTGAGGGACATCGTCGAGGAGGCGGTGGAGGTCGCCGGAGCACCGAACTCTGTCCGACTACTTCCCAGTAATCGCGGCCGCCGATGTCCCTGGGCGAGTGCGCCGCAGGATGGAGAAGCTCGTCGGGTGGGTGTACGGCGTCATTGATGAGCAGATCGAGCGGCGGCGGCGTGGCCGCGTGGCCGGCGAGCCGTGCAAGAATGACTTGCTGGATGTGGCGCTTGACATGGAAGGAGAGGTGGAAGGCGAAGGATGGGTGATGAATCAGGAGACCATGAGAGGAGTGTTCATGGTAATACTAATACTGTGCCCTTGTCAGAGAAACTATTTTGATTTTTTGAGAGGATGTTTTCTCATTTGTTTAAAAACCATCTAAATAGTGATGAAAAAAATTGACAACAATCATATAACACATCTATATAACTTCATAAAATTTTAGCTCTAAACTTAACTCATACGTCGAGATATAAAAAAGACAAATTCACTGTATAAATAGTAGCGTACTTTACATCTAAATTTGTTTTTTATCTTGATGTGTAAGTGGAATTTGAACATATTGACCTACATATATCACTGTACTCTATTGTCAATTTTTTCAGAATTTTTATAACTATTTGTATCAAATTTAGAAGAAAAAGGTATATGAGGGGACATCCCATCGAGGGATTAGAATCCACTTCCACCCTTGTCATCTGATTTTGCAGATTTTCATTATTTTAGAAAGATAGTCACAGTTTTATTTCCTGAATAAGCAATTCTGCAAAATTTTCCAGCGAGTAAAATTTTATTGTTTAATAATCTCAAAAAGTTACATGATATTTTGCCAAAAATCTCAGTATTTAGGAAAATATGTAAATTTGCCTCAGCTTTATTTTGTTATAGGTGAATGAATATTTGAATTAATATGGAGGACACATCACACATGCGCACACATACGAAAGCATGCACATCACACTTACACGAAATATACTTTTTTACGCTTTTTTAATTTCAGGATTGTGACTCATTGCTGGAAGCGGATCGACCACGAGTACAATAGAGTGGGGCAATGGCAGAGTTACTGCAAAATCCAAAGTCAATGAAAAACTGCAAGAGGAGCTCAAAGGCCTCTTGGCACAAGAACTCATGTTGCAGAATCCGACATTAGCCAGCTCCCATATCTCCAAGCTGTCATGAAAGAGACCCTCCGGCTTCACCCAACTGTTCCAATAGCATTCAACAAGGCAGAGGCCACAGTAGAAATCTAAGGCTACAAGATACCAGAGGGAACAACTGTATATGTGAACATATGGGCAATTTGCAGGAGAGCTAAGATTTGGAATGATCCGGAGAAGTTCATGCCGGAGAGGTTCTTGAACAGAGATATAAATTTTGTAGGAACTAATTTTAAGTTCATACCGTTTGGCGCTGGACGACGCATCTGCCTTGGGATGCCATTGGCAGAAAGTGATGCTGCATCTGATGCTCGCATCGCTGCTGCATCGGTTTGACTGGACAATCCCTGATGAAGTTAAGGTTGATGGCTTGGACATGGCAGAAAAGTTTGGGCTTGTGTTGTCCATGGCTACACCACTTCGTGCTGTGGCCAAGAAAACATGAAAGCTAATGTAAAATGTTCAATAATGTGTTATGCAAACACGCTCGTTTCGCTTTTGTTTAGGTTTCCTTGAAATGATGAAATTTTTTATAATTGAACGAAAAATCTACCGTGGCAAGGATATTACTGATGCTAAAATTGACATGACAGGAAGGGCTCCGCGTTCCATCAGAAAAGAAAATGTTTGTCTGGGCAGTTCGTTGGCGGGCTGATTTTTCTCCTTCATGTGCTTAAGTTTCCTTTTCGGTTTCCCATATTTCTTTGTGTGGGCTAAAACTTTATTCCAGCATTTTCGATTGTTATTAGCCAGTGTTTGGTTCATGTAAAAAGTTGAGGATAGGATAAGAACATACAACTTCTACGTTTTGAAGTATAATACCACCTCCACCTTCATTGCTAGCACCATCACAGAACTTTCACTATTTGCCATTCAATTTGTAGGCTATTTCAGAAATTGCCATTTCACTTTTTCACTATTTGCCATTTCAGATTTTACCCCCAAGTTGTATATCACATGACAATTTTTACTAAAATCACATAAATGTAATTATTAGTGTAACTATAATGTAACTCGCATCTAAGTCTCATATAAATACACAAAACACTTTATAAATTATTTGACATATTTTCTAGTCAAATTACACCGAAAAACCAATGTATTTACGCTATAACTTTTTATACAATTACTTTTTCATCCCCTTTCGTTGCATGCATGAACAGCTTAACTAAGTCAGCCGGTCCCACTTGACCACTTGCCAGCCTGGTCGATAGGCCCTTTCTGGTACACGAGTAGCCTTGGTGATCAAACGACAAACGCAAGAATTAAAAAGTTAGAATGATCGGTCCCAGAAATTCACTTTAATTTCTAAACTAATTTATACATTAAATTGTTGTTAGAAATCAGTTCAGCTAAACAATCGACAATTTAAATAGATAGTACAAATAGAACTAATACGATAACTTACAAAAGAGACACTTTATCCTCATCGTGGAAGAAAACTATAGCAAAAAAAAAGCCTAGCGAAGTTTCAACTTATAGCTCAATCGGGTCTAAGTCAAAAGTATTCTTCTTCTAATCTTTTTCAACTAAGATTGATGATTATTGCAAGTGTGGGTATATAGAATACTCCACAAGCCACACAAGAATATGCAAGTGCATGGGATGAACAAAGGATAATAGGTTTATTTGCAAAGGCATCATCTAAAATTGTTGATTCTCTCCGATCAGCCCATATAATTTATAGGGTGCACTAGATCAAGGAAATATGGTGACACATATGTTTAGACCGATTTAGACTCTCGAGAGCTAATGCACACTTACTTCGCTGTATGCGTTTATTGATCTGTCTCGTTGTACGCGCATACGACGTAGATATAGCTCGTAGCATGTGTGTTCACTCTCTCCAATTAAGATTTCTGGTCCTCCTTATATAGACATAAAGGCAACCATAAATATGGTGGTATATCCCTTATAATCCAGAAACCCACCATCTATTTACGTGAAATAAGATCTATCACCTTATCAAGATATACATGCACCGACGGCTTAGCCCTACTCGCCCACCTCACGCTATCTCGGCCCAAAAGCCTGACCATGGGTACCAGTGTACCGTGTCCCTCATAGTAACCCCGAGTACTAAGCTTGATGATGATTCTTGTAGCTTGACGAAGTCAACCGAAAGTAACTAGACGGCTTGAGTACTAAAACCCGACTAAACCTTAATGCATCTCGCCCAACCTAGTAACCTCTTGCCGAGGGGCAATATAGACTTTATCGAGATAAAAACTTGCAAGCGGACCGAATGAAGCCTACCACTGTCCTCATAAATAGCCGCGAGGGATGAAGCAAACCCTACCCTTAATCTCGCATTTTTAGCACAAGAGTGTGCCCATTTGTCTTCTTCGTCGCCCGTTAGGTTTTCTCAGATCCAAACCAAGACAGAGTTCCTCAGTCCAGATCGCGAGCTCCAGATCCGTCTAGATCTAGAGTCCCATAGCTTTTCTCCTCCATCATGTCACAAACTTTCGAAGATTCTGGTGATGATTCCGGACCAAAACTCTTCTTAGGCGCCATCGATGGTGATAAAGAAGATGTCGTCGAAGGGCCGACGACGGGGTCTTGCCGCACCAGGTACCGATTCGATGGCCCAGCCGTCGGGGAGGATTTCTCGATGCCCAACACCGACGAGATCGTGGTCTTTCTCCCTTCTTCTACTGGATTGGGGTTGGCGCAGCGACTTTCTCCGCGGTCTTCTCCACTTTTATGGTATCATCCTCCATCACCTCAATTCCAACTTGATTCTTCAACCTGTCTATCTTTGTGCATCCGTGTGAAGCCCATCTTCAGTTTGCTGCGCACTTCGCAATGTTTCGATACCTCTATCACCTCAAGCCGAGGAAGAACAAATCCTTCATCATCGGCGCATTGGATTCCAACTCCGATTGGATTGAAAGTCCGAGTTTCGATCTCCTCCTCACCTCCAACAATGGTTGGTGTTCGGAGTGGTTTTATTGTTCCAACCTAATCCCCAATTTGCCACCATACACGGGCCATGCTCCCATGGTGAAAGATAGCTGGTCTTCTCCCGGATGCCAAGGAGATGAAACACATTAAGCTCTAGCTAGGCGGAATAGAGACCCTACGACTAGCGTGGTTTACCAGTGTAGCCATCACTTGCACCTTCACACCAAAAAGTGTAGCCTTTGAAGCGCCTCCATCCGGCATGGGAGTTTAAAGCGCGATAATGACCCAACCTAGGAGAGTCCCGCCCCGTTGATAAGAAAAGGGTCGGCAAGAGATTGGTCGGCTTCTTCAAACTAGGCATTGAAGTAACCGCAGTGAGGTTGCCCCAAGCCACTTCACAAAAATGTAGCTCGCCCAAGGTACGTTTCAATTATACACTTGGCATGATTGATGATTCGAGTGTGTCACCTTTTGATAATTGATTGCAGACACCCATCTATTTGGGTCGCATCCCCCACTGCCGTCACGAGCGAAGCGCCCTATGGCTGACTCCCTGGCAAGGAGCCAACTTCAAAGCACTCACCGCAATCGGGTAAGTTGAGTCCTCCATGCGCATCTAGCGGGCCGAAGATTTGCGTAAGGCGACTCAAGAAATGCCGCTCCAACTCCACCCAGGAAAGGGAAAGAAGTGGCCAAACCAGCCCAGCCATTCCTGGGTGAAATCGAGCGAAAGAAGAAGAATGCCACCGAAGCCCGCCACTATCGGGCCGATTGGCATCCCCCGAGTCCGCCCATGTCGATCTACTTGGTGAGTCCTCGAGACGGCCTTACTCGCTACCTTGTCCTAGGAATTCGACTGCACGATCCGAGCAAGGTTGTCATTATTGACGAAGAGCCCGACATAGCCGCAGTGCCGAGCCCGAGTCGAGTAGACCATCCGATGCGCCGAATACGCTCCCGACGAGCCCGCTGCGATGAACAACCATCCGAGCTCGCAAACACAGACGGTCGTGGTGCCGCTGCGTGAGGCGAGCACGTGACGATGTTGAAGATGCCATTGTCGCTGCCCCTAGTCCTCAACGTAGTGCGCTGGCACTCTGGGATAACTCGCTGCAAAGAGCACCTAGGGGTCATGCCGCCCGGCCCGCTAGGTGAGCCCTTCTCCTCCTTCGTGACATCGAAAGCAAGGAAGTCGTCGACAATGGAGATGGTGTTGAAGAGATCCTATGGACCCGACGAGCCTTACCGTCTCTCCCTCTAGGCCTCGTGGTACAATGAGGGCATGAAGGAAAAATAGAAGTGGAAAAGGGGTTCGACGATGCCATAGACAAGAAGGATGCCGAGAAAATGTTTAAGGGTTGCTTGACATTGCTAGAAAATATGCAGGTTAGTAAGTATACCCAATAGCCCCGACTCATAGCATGATGCATAGGTGTGGCCATCGTGGTGTGGAGTGGAACTCAGTCTTGTGTGTTTGTTTTGCAAAAATTGTAGATCGGTCAGTGGCGAAGAGCGAGGCTTTGAAGCTTATCTTCAACAATGTCCAAGAAATCGAGCAAATCCATCGGGCAAAGTGAAAAGGTGGATGACTAGCGGCAGCGTGAGAGTAAGGACGCACAAGGGCATGAGAAGTTTCTTCGTGGACGGATTGAAGAGCTGCATCACAATGGTAAGTACAAACCCGCTAAACATGGATGTTGATCTTGTTTTTGTACTCGGTGTCCGAGTTGTAATTTCCCGTATGATTGCAAGTTGACCAGGAGCACCGGAAGAGGGAGAAAGTTAAGGCTACCTGCCTCGGTAACCGCGGAAGAGCTTGAAGGTAGCTACACGCCCGAGTAGTTAAATCCCGAGTGATGAGTGTCAAACTCGGTGAAGTATTGCTGCCCTTCGCACTGGCTGATAAGGCTACCGCCATCACCGAGAATGATGATTTGAAGCGAAACCGGCGGAGGAGTCGATGGCACTCGGTTGGCGGGTGGAATTGAGGAGCACAGGAGCGCAACCGCGTGCAATTTGAGGACTTCTAGAAAGAAGTTGAGGCTGCCCGGTCTTCACGCGACACATGGTCGAGGCATTGAATCCCGTGATCCGGTACTTTCCGGGCCGCTCCATGGATCATGACGCATGGACATAGGTGGCGGAGCTTCTTCCCGAAGGTCCGGCGACTGTCCGAAAGTTCTCGGAGAAGGTGGCCACCACTCGGCCGGTCACGCCTTGGCGGTGGTGAAGTCACACTACCCCCTTGTAGACTTGGCCGCCGTGGGGAAGGGTATGCCGCCGACTACTCCGACGACGATGCCCAACGCTCAAAGAGGACGCGAAGGACACTACTACATTGCTTGTCGGTGATATGGAACTCGTGAATTAGTAGATAGCCGTGCCGAAACATTTTTGAGTGAGTTGTAATAGGAATGGGCACTTAGCTGTTATGTTCATTATTTCACTAGCCGTTTGGTATCCGACGGGGTGAGTAACGTGACGGGTTGGTGAGCTACATAAATGTTGTTTCATGGCCGTGTGGGGCATGGCTGGGTTTGCATAAGCCGTGAGGGCGAAGCCCCGAGCATGCGTGTGGACCTCCGTTTTGGAACGGGAATCTTTCGTGTTCATAGTACCATTTCCCTGATCGAGTAGTTTGGTACCCACGAAATACAAGATGAATTATCGTGCAAATGCACGAATAGTCTTACACCAAAAGTATTACAATATAGGCCCAAAGGCAATATCCAACATATAGGACCTCATGGTCCAGATACAACCAAAAGCAGAAATTAGGTAAGGCACGGAATGGAAGGCAGCAGCTTGTCGATTGCCACAGGCAACGACCGGAGACTAAGACCTAGCAGCACCATCGTCTTCTTCGCCCTCCTCTCGCAGAGGCATATGGATCCTCCAAGTCTTCATTCCAATCATCTAAAGGTTTATGCGTATAGCAAGAGTGAGTACCAATCGCCCAAGCAAGCCAACACGGAAAGATGCACATGATAGGGGATTCTCAAGAAATGGCCGTGGTTTATTTGCACAAAGCCAACTTTTCAAATCTTTCACGAGACCTAACATCTAGCCAAGTCAAGTTTTAGTTCCATAGTTCATTAAGTCGGCAACGGTTTTGTCTACCATCCATAGTGATCCCAAGGATGGCTTCCCGCCTCCGATCATCATGGTTTTCTCGGGAGTCTACCCTTCTCGCCTTCGAGAAGTTGATCCACCAAAGGCATAAGAATCATCATGCAAACCCATCCCATCATTTTAAAATTTAGAGTCTAGCCAAGCTAAAGTCTTGTCATGATGCTCTATATCCGCGAGCACGGCTATTCGAATAGATTGATTCATTCACACCGCAATGGATGTACACTTTACCCGTACCCGCGACGCCCAACAAATGAGCCTATGTCCCAACACATGAGACGTGTCATGGCAAAGCCTTTCAATAATCTCACTTGGCAGCACTCCGCTCCATGAACTTAAATCCTCTTGCACTCTAGTCGTCCTTTCCTAGCAAAGGTGAGGAGTTCTCGCGCTCCCGGTAAGGGAAAACTTCATTCTTCAAGTTGTAATTAATTTCGATTTTCAATCGTCCATTCTCGCCTCATCTCATACATAAGAACCACTATGCAGGGGTACCACCTCCGCTCGCCTATTTACTCCGCTAGGTCTATACCCGTTTGAGAAGTACTACTGTAGCCCAGCCGTTTCCGGCTATGTCATGGCTCGATACTTAATTGACTGACTGGTCGGCACTTGCCTTTTCCGAAATCCACCCAAATCATCCAGCCGCCCTAGTCTAAAACATTTGTTTGGTATTTTTAGTTCTCATCAAAACTCATTTGATCATTCTCATAGCAATGTGGCGCCCAAGCATATAGCTCTTTGCAAAAGCATGAGTATGCATGAATCTAATAATAGCATGGCTAAGCATTTATCAAGATTTCCTTCTTACATCATGTCGAGGGTTACAAAGAATATAACTAAAGGTAATCAACATCAATGCATGGCATAACAAGAATAGGTATTCTTTTTGTGTATAGCATGCACATTTTAGTTTTAGAATCAACACAAATAGGACCAATATGTTCAAAGGGAGTGATGACTTGCCTTGCTCATGACCTTGTTGGCTTGAGTCTTCGACGTTCTCAACGGCTCCCTGCTCTATTATACGTGAGAAATCCAATTGAATTTGATTAGAATTCAAATAAGAATCACCGAAAGCCAAATAAATCGCAAAAGCGGATTCTAACACTAGGCTACAATTTTAAGTAAATTTAGGTTCGAGTTTCGATAGAATCCGAGTTAAAATGAACGAGATACAATAATTTGAAGTTTCGCGCTTTATCGACTTAATTAATTATAAGGTGATGTTGTTTCGAGTTAGTCTATTATAATTGAGAAAAGATCTATCGGTCGACAATTCAAAAATATTATATCGACAAAGGAAGCGGTTAATTCAAATTTTATTTCCAATTTATTGAGCCGACAAACCTAGGGTTGAATTAATTCAAATCCTAAAATAATTTACTCTAAAGCGTGACACTATGCTAAATGATTTAGAATTTAAATTCTAGAAATTTTATATGACAAGGTTTTAGGTTTTAGTAACAAACTAAATTATATTTAAATTCCTAAATGATTCATTCTAAACCTAAGATTGTATTTAATAATTTAAGAATTGAACTCAACATAAATTCATATGATAAAATTGGGGTTTAATAGCAAACAAAGTCACAACTAAAATTCCTAATTTATAATTATTGCTATTTTATATTTTCTCCAAATAAATTTTTATTTTATTAGAGGAAATAGATTTTCACTTCAAATATTTTTCAAAAACATTTCCTATTTTTCTTTATTTTTCTTTTCTTATTTTTTTCTTTCTTCCTCTCTCTTTCCTTCCTTCTCCTTCCTCCCTCCCTTCTCCCTTCATTTCTTTTCTCTCCCTTCCCCCTTCCTTCCTTCCACCTTTCCTTTCTTCCTCCTTTTTCCCACGACTCTGCTTGAGGCGAGGCCGGGGCACGCACGTGGCGCGGCAGCATGGGCGGGGGAGGGGGCTTACCGGCAACGGCATGGGCGGCGACGCGGGAGCGGCGGCGGCCAAGGTGGCGGCAACAAAGGCAATGGGGATCGGCGGCCTTTCAGCTGGAAAGAAAGGAAAGAAAGAGGAGAGGGGGAGGAAGATGCGGGAAGAGGAGGAGGGTTGGGCTCTTTTATAGGCACGGGAGAGAGAGAGAGACGGTGAGGGTGACGCCGGCATGCGACAAAGAGCTGGCGCGCGCCGCGCGAGGCAGCGGCGATGCGGGATGGCGGCGGCGACGGCGAAATTGGCGCGCGGGGGCATGCAAAGGTGGCGCGGGCGCGATGAATGGGACGCGCGGCGCGCGGGGCTCGGAGCGGCACGGCAATGGATTGGCAAAAGCGGCGACGGCGACGGCCAATGTCGCGGCAGAAGGCGCGGCTCGACGCGAGGATGGACGGAGCGCGGCGGCACGGGCTCGATGGCGACGGACGCGCCGAGCCACACGCGGCGGCGACGCGCTGCGCGCGGGACGCGAGGCCGGGTCGAACGGCTCGCAGCCTAATGAACAAGAGATTTTTTATTTTTCTGTTTTTTATTTTTATTTTTATTTATTTTATTCATTTATTATTATCAATTCCTTTTGTATTTCACATATAAACTAAATAGAATTTTTGGCACAATTGTAATTTAATTATATTTTATGTTTTGGCCCACTTTATTATATACATATATATTATTTTAATTATATATTTATTATTTTTATACTTTTTCTTCTTATTTATAACTTAGTAAATTTTTGTATTGTACCCAAAAATTCAATATCCTTTTGCTCAAAAGTAAATTTTTATTAAATCTTAACTTTTCCCTAAATCTTTATTTCTAAAATTTTGTTCCTACTATTTGTAGTTTCCTTTCCTTTAGGATTTTAAAACCCTATCGACTTTCCCTTTCAAAATAAATATTCATTTATTTAACTCGGCATCGAAGATATGTAAATAAGAGGCAAATAAATTCAACAAGATGCAATCAATCAAAAGATTCTAATAAGTTCCGATTTTTATATTTCGATTTTAAAACTTCGGATTTTTAGGGTGTTGCAAAGGAAACAACATAGTCGGTGGCGAGAGTGAGGGCACGTGAGCCATGCAAGGGCGAAGCCCCGTGGCATGCACGGTTGGTGACGTAGTCGAGGAGGCGTTGTCGTGTGGGTGACCGTGCAAGGGCGAAGCCCCCGGCATGCACGAAGTTGGTGATGTAGCCCAATGGGACATAGTCGGGCGCGTGAGCCATGCAAGGGCGAAGCCCGCAGTACGCATGAAGCCGGTGACGTAGCCAAAGTTACCATAGGGTAACTTGTTTGTACTTTTATTCATTCATGAAGCTCTCAGATTACAAGTTACACATAGAATTGTTGGAGGTGTTCGATATTCCATAAGTTGTCGATTGGTTCTCCCTTCATGGTTGCCAACCGGTGGATGCCGGTCGAGTGACTGGAACGGCTATGTAAGGCCCTTCCCAAGTTGGGGATAGTTTGTGCCAATCTTAGTCCTGTATCAGTCATAAGACCAGTCACCAACGGAAAAAGGAGCGGTCTCTCATGTTGCGGCTTTGGTATTTGCGTTGTAGCCGTTGGTATCCGTCGACTCTATTGCACCCGCTTCCGGGCTTCTTCTAAGCGATTATGTCTTCATGTTGTGTTTGCACAGCCTAAATCTTCGTTGTAGGCCCCGATCCGAGGGGATCCGAGTGCAAGCTCTGTTGGTAGTACTCGCTCGGCACCATAGCATAGAAAGAACGGAGTTTGGCTTGTTGCTCGGCTTGGAGTTATGCGAAGACACCAAAGTACTAATGGAAGTTCTTGTACCCATTTGCCTACGTATGGCTTAAGTCTCTGTCGAAGTTGCGGGTCTTGACGCCAGAACCATGTCGTTCGCCCTCTCCACCCGACCGTTACTCTTGGGTTGGCAACCGATGCATATCATATCTTGATGTCGACTTTGTCGTAGAATTCATGGAAACTGACCCTAGGAACTAAGTGTCGTTGTCTATGATGATGCGGTTGGGCACGCCAAAGCGGTAAATGACACATTTGATGAACTCACGGGCATTGGTGGCTATGACCTGGCGATCGGCTCGGCCGATCCATTTGGTAAACTTGTCAACACACGATCAAAGATGAGTGAATCCACCGGGTGCCTTCTTGAAAGGGCCGACAATGTCGAGGCCCCAAACAAATAAAGGCCACGAGATGGGTTTGGTTTGAAGTTTGTTGGCTGGCATATGAGTTTGCCGAGTGAAGAATTGGCCCCTCGTAGGTGCACGATGTCTTGAGCGTCAATGATGGCGGTGGGCCGAAAACCTTGTCGATATGCTTTGCCAACGATTGTCTTGGAGGCAGCGTGGTTGTCTCACATTCCGAGTGGATTTTGGTGGGTAGGTCCGGCCCTCCTGTCGATGCGAAAACACGGTGGTCCGGGAGTTCTACTTAGCTCTAGCAGTGTGTCCAAAACTCGTTGTAATGGGTGCGCCGGCTGGTTTGATCATCCCAACAAGACGTGATAAATGTTAAAAGATGATAGCTGATCGGCCGATGTTGTATCGTGATGACCTAGCCGATGCGAATAGGTCGATCGGTGAAGAAGCTGCTCGTGAACTAGATTTAGACTAAATAGAACCACAAACAACTTTTCTTTAACATAACCAATCCTATAGGTCAAACTCAATCGATGCAACATAAGACCGAGATTATTAAAGTCAATTGTTATACGATTATATGTTCTAGATAGCTAGTTGATGGACAGATATTAAAGGGTAGACCCAAATCAATCATGATCGGTTGTAGTAAATAACATGTAATTACTAATCTAATCTTTTTCTTAGCCGCAAGCAATTACGATAGATCGACTAACCGAGATAGTACTAATTGCTTATAACCAAGATCGACAAATAAATAATTATATGTGCTTATATCATAACCGATTAAATAGCTTGGGCATTTAGATAACATACCAAACTCGATATAGCCTGGTAAAACGATATAGCTGGGAGATTATGGCACCGGATACCCTCATGGCAAGCTTATCCGACTAGTAATAGGGATAGGTTACGCCTAGGATTATGTAAACAAAGCTATGACTTAGGTGTTACGTTGCCAATGAGATAAGTCAACGGCTCATAGTTGTAGTTAGGTAAGATTAAGGAAACCACTTAGAATATGACAGGTTTTCGACTTGTAAGCTCGCCCTCCGAGACTATATAAGGAGGGTAGAGGCGTCTCTTGAGGGATATCGATTTATGCGAAACACATACGAGCGACTAGACACACGAGATCCGAGATCAATAAACACTCCTGATCGAATCCCGAAACAGAGTAGGGTATTACCTCATGAGAGGGCCCGAACATGTCTAAACCCTTTATTCCACTTAACCCATCGTGTTTGGAGATCTTGACTACACCCCCACTTCTATTGCCGAAACCAAGTTTCGGTTGGCTGCAGCTGTAGGGGCTCGCGCATCAAGACTTCTTCTTCATCTCACCGACAAGCGCGATGGGATCTTCATTAGGCACCGACGACGCGCCAAAAGATTCGACAAGCTCTCCTCCTCGACTCTGGATTTGGACCAGCCGGGAGGGGTCCCGCCGCGCCGTCGGTTACCAAACGACGCCGAGATCTACTACAACTTCTCTTCCGAGCTAGAATCCATCCACTTGGAAGGAGGAATCCACCGGCTGCTCTGTTACGGCCAAACGCCGCCGAGATCTACAACAACCTTCTAACCTCCGAGTCGGAATCCATCCATTTGGGAGGAGAAACCCTCGCCGGCGCCGTTTGGGTTACCAAACGCCGCTGAGATCTATTGCAATCTTCTATCTTCCGAGTTGGAATCGACCCACTGGAGATTCATCATCAAGTCACCTGACCGAACGATCCTGCTCAAGCGATCCGGCTCAAGGAAGTCGCCGTCATCCTCCAACCGCTCGGATCATGCTCATCCACCTGAGCTCGATGAGTACCTCGCCTCGATTTCGACGACCTCACTAAGACTCCCACGGACGAGGCCAACGACTCCGACTTCGGCAAGGATTACGAGCCAAAGTGCTTCCACATTCTCATGGCTGAACTAGCCGAGACCGACTGGCCATGGCCCACGTAATCGCAGAAGAAGCAAGCTGAGCAGGAGCGGAGCGCAAGAGTGAGGAAGAAAATAGGCACAAGGAAGAAGGCCAATAGGAGAAAGCATCCAGGGCGACCGGCGATCCGCTCGAGAGGCTATACTCATAGACATGAGTCGACAAACACCAACATCTTCCCGACGCCTCAGGCTTCGCCGCTGCGCCTCCTCACCTCCTCGACACTTATTGAAGCGGCACCCGCTACGGTAACACCAATCCTGGACAAGATCAAGACCATCGTCGCGCTACGCCAATTGCTCTCCCTCCACCTTAGCACGGAGGCCGACCGAGTCCGTCGCCAAACACCTCACGGAAGCCGACTTCCCGCCGCACGGCCGAAGGACTACGGGAGGCCCGAGCAAGCCAAGACGGCCACTAGGTCAAGAGACCCCGCCACGAGACAACACGGAGGCATCAAGAACACCCGACTCTCGCGAAAAGGACATCGACGACCACCCATCCACGCAGGATCCGCCGCAGCTACAACTCCGACTACCGTAGCGTGCCTACAAAGAGCCCCGCCGAGTGATCCGCGAGAAGTCCTTGACCGGCGCCATCATGAGCATGCAGCGCTCCTATGAAGACCGTAGGAGATCACCCGACGCAACGATGACGAGTACCTGCGTTCACGAGACCTCGCACGAGTGCATTGGCCGAGTGGCTTCAAGCCCACCGAAATCGAAGTAGGAAGAGACTTAAAGATTCTCTGAGTCGGGCCTACCATACACACTCGCCATCCACGCAGCAGAGGAGAAAACAAAGCCATGGCCAATTACTTGCGCCGCTCCCTCACGCACAGCCAGAACCTGCTCACGAGCTTGCAAAGAGGCTCAATTAGCTCGTGGAGTGAGCCGGGACCACTTCATTGCCAATTTCCAAGGCACTTTTGAAAGACCTAGGACCCACTTTCGATCTCTACAACGTCATCCAAACCGCACGCCGCCGAAGGACTAAATCGCGCTTTTTGGAGAAGCGCAACAAGATCCCCAACATCACGGACGACATCATAATAGCCGCCTTCCTAAGGTGTCCGTGATGAATTGCTGATCGAAAAATTTCGTAACCCACCAAGACGGTGAAACAAATGTTCGAGACAAATTCTTACGTGAAATCCAATGACGTAATCAAGGCAGCACGACAAGATCGGCACGACAAAAGGGACGACAAGGCCGAGTCGCCCGGCATCCTAAGAAGGATAACGACAACAACAATCATGGCCGTAAAGATCGCAAGCGCCGCCCGAGGACCTGGTTGCCAACGTCCAACTCCCAACGCTGCCCGGTTGCGGTCTACGACACGATCATGAATGCTCGGTGCACGCACCATCCACATCACAAGCATGCCGCCAAGGATTGCTTCATCTACAGTTGCCGCCAACAATACGTGCGTAATCAAACAAGAAGCCGACCGATGAAGACGGCCCATCGGGAACCAAGAATAACAACCTGATCTGCAGCAACTGTGAGCCAAGACCCCGTAGGCGAGCTGAATCATATTTTCTGGGGCCGCAGCTTAATGAGTCCAAGGGAAGCAAGCCGATCGACCGCGAGGTCAACGCGGCACAACCCAAGTCCCACAATATCTACGATGGTCGGAGGTTGCCATCACATTTAACCGCTCGGATCATCCCGACCGAGTGGTTCACCGGCATCCCCTGGTACAAGACCGGTGGTCCAAAACGTAAAGCTCAAGCGCGTCTCATTGATGGGGCAGCGCCTCAATATCCTATTCGCCAAGACGGCCGACGAGATGCGGATCCCAAGATCCGAGTTGAAGCCAGTTCAGCCCTTCCACGGAGTTATCCTCCCGTGTCATCCACGCCGGGCACATCAACCTTCCAATACCTTCGGAGTTCGGAGAACTTCCGGACGGAGAACATCATCTTTGAGGTGGCCGATCAAACGATCACCACGCAATCATCGGGAGACCTGCGCTCGCCAAGTTCATGGCGATACCACACTACACTACCTCTCGCATGAAGATGCCCGGCCCCAGGCCTGGGTCACCCCTGCGAAGCGCCGACGCGTCAAACAAGCCTTCACCTCGATAAAGAATGATAAAGCCCAATCCCCGCTGGAGAGAGATCACGTGGCCAGAAGAAATCCGACTAGCTGCATCGACATCCGAAGAGGGCGAAATACCCACGAAGAAGATAGCCAAGTTGGGACAAGGCGACGCCAAAATGAAGAAAATCTCCCTTGATCCATCGGATCCTTCAAAACCATTTAATCGGCGCTGAGCTAGATCCTAAATAGGAAAGCGTGCTCGTCACTTTCCTCCAAAATAATAAAGATGTTTTTGCTTGGAAACCATCTCGATATGCCTGGTATTCCTAGGGAGGTGATCGAACACTCTTTACACGTCAAAGATGACGCTAAACCTATTAAACAAATGATTACGCCATTTTGCTCAGATCTAAAGATGCTATAAAGGAAGAACTCACAAAACTCTTAGCCGGGTTCATCAAAGAGGTTTACCATCCCGATCAAGCTAGCTAACCCGGTCCCGGTCCTGAAGACAGGCAATGGCACAGTGCGGACTACATCGATCTCAACAAAGCTCGCCTAAAGATCCATTCGATTGCCTCGCATCGACCAAGTCGTATATTCAATAGCCATGCCGCCTCCTCGAGTTCTCGGACTGTTACTTGGCTACCATCACATCGCCTTGAAGGAATGACCGCTCTGAAAACATCATTCATCACGCTGTTTGAGCTATCATTGCCATCACGATGCCTTTCGCCTCAAGAATACGGAGCCATACCAAATAAGATGATCCGCAGATGTCGCACGCATCGGGAAAAAGTGGAAGCTACGTCGACGATGATGCATCAAGACCAAGCGGAAGGAAGACCTGATTGCCGACTTAGAAGAAACCCTCGCAAACATTTGGGCCTTCTAATGAAGTTGAACCCAGAAATGCACATTCGGCGTGCCATCGCAAACCTGCCGCTCATGGTGTCCCATCGCGCATCGAAGCTAACCCAGAAAATCAACGCTATTCTGAATATGAAGCCCCAAGCAACCTTAAAGATGTCCGTAAGCTCACCCTGGTGGCACGCAAGTCGATTCATCTCCCAACTCGCGAGCGAGGCATGCCTTTTTCAAAGTTATCGAAGAAAACCGATGACTTCCAATGGACCACGGAAGCCCACAAAGCCTTTGAAGATTTCAAAGAGTTTCTCACGACGCCGCCCGTCCTAGCCTCACCTCATTTCGGGAACCCCCGCATTGTATGTCTCAAAGAATCACCAAGTGGTCAACACGCTTCTCGCGTTGAGCGTGAGAAGAAGGACGAGTCCAAGATTCAAAGGCCAATCTACTTTGTTAGCGAAGTGCCGACAGAGCCAAAATTCGCTACCCTGTGTTCAAAAATTATTATATGGTGTTCGATAACCGCGAGGAAATTGGCGCACTATTTTCGTGGTCACTTGGTCACCGTCGTTCACTTCCTTTCCACTCGCGATGTCATCCATAACCGGAGGCGACCGGGCGCATCGCAAAGTGGGCTCTAGAATCGATGTCGCCGGACTTAACTTTCAAGGCGAGGACGTCTATAAAGTCACAAGCCCCGGTGGATTTCCCGCGAGTGGACCGAACAACAAGAAGACGTACCTAGGGAAGACCTACAATACCGACCATGCACTTTGACGGATCCAAGAGGATCACCGGCTTGGGAGCAGAGTTGTGCCGATCTCCCGACCGGAGAAAGGTTGCGATATGTTCTTCATATTTATTTCGCCTCACACAACGTCGCGAGTACGAAGCCCCGCCGCATGACCTACGACTTGCTGTCTCCACTGGGATACGACGGTTGGTTGTGAAAGGAGATTCCCACCGTTGTCAACCAAGTGATGAACGACTGGGTCCTGTTTAAACGACACCATGGAAACCTATCTAAGAAGTTCGCAAACTTAAAGACATGTTCGATGGATCGGAGCTATCCCATGTCTTGAGACATAACAATGACGTTACCGACGAGTTGGCACGCTCGTCCAAGCGAGAAGCCACCCCAACGACGCCGTAGAACACCTTTACAAGCCGACTATCGTTGCCAAATCAACTCCAAATGAGGAAGCTACAAACCAGGTTGCCATGCTTGACGCCGATCGGAGGACTCCACTCATCAAGTTCCTAACTCGCAGAGCCGCTCGGAAGACCGGGATGAGGCCGAACGAATCCGACGCCGCCGTCGTGGCTATGTCATGGTTGATTCTGCACTATACAAGAGAAGCCCTTCGAGTCCTAATGAGATGCGTCACGCCCGAAGAAGGACGACAACTACTCCAAGATATCCACTGGCGTATGCGGAGGTCCCGCGGCAAGACGCACCTTGGTAGGCAATGCCTATATACAAGGTTTCTTCTCGGCTTACGGTGGTCTCGACGCCGACAAAGTGGTTCACACGTGTGAGGCTGCCGGCCGCCCACAAAGCCATGTTCCAGCCCAAGAGCTACAGACGATTCCACTATCGTGGCGCGGTTTGGGGCCTAGATATGGTCGGCCCTTTCAAGAAGGCTTCGTGAGGATTCACAGACTGTCGCGACGACGAAAGTTTTCCATGTGGATCGAGGCTGCTCGGTTGCTACGATCACCGCCGACAGCACGAGACTTCATCCTCAACATCGTGCACCGGTTTGGTGTCCCAAACAGAATTATAACCGACAATGGGACTCAATTCACCGGAGCGTTCAGGGAATTCCAGAAGATTTTGGCATCAAAATCTGCTACGCATCGTCGCGCATCCCAAAAGCAATGGACAAGTTGAGCGCGCGATGGGTTTGACAGCTCAAACCTTACATCGAGATGGGTTCAAGAATTACCTTTGGTCCTATGGTCACTCAGGACTACCCGTTGGCTACCGCCAAACTCCTTTCTTCTTGGTTTACGGGGCAAAAGCCATGTTGTCGAATGAAATGGAATATGAATCTCTTCGAGTCCGCAGCTTCAACGACGAGCGCTATGATCAAGACCGAGTGGATGACCTAACCCGACCGGAAGAGGCCCGTGAGGCAGCCTTGATCCAGCAAGATATCTTCAAGGACTTAGACGATACCATAGTCGCAATGTTCGGCGCGAGCTTCATTGTCGGCGATTTGGTTCTACGCAAGATCCAAACCACCAAAGACCGTCACAAATTATCTCCACTATGGGAAGGACCATACATAATCGCGAGGTGACGGCGGGAGCATATCGACTAAAGCGTGAAGATGGATCCATGGTGGAGAACTCTTGAATATCGAACATCTTCGATGATACTATGCTTAAATTGCTTTAAGTTTCATGTTAGCTGGACGCCAACCTCAAGCAAGATGACTTCTTGAGTTGACAATGGGGCTATACATGTCAATAAAGCATGGTTTTCTTCGATAACTTGTTTATATTTGGTTTATCATTGTTTAGTATTTTGATTCGAGTTCAATAGATAAGGATCGAGAATTTTTTGATGACCTAATCAAGCTTAGGCTTGGTGACGCAGCTTGGACGACAATTACTTAAGAAATTTTCTATGAAGACTCGGGTCAAGGCATGAACATAAATAAGCCCGATATCTACAAGCTCACATCGAGTTTACAAGCAACATTCACAAAGTTATTAAGATCGAAAGTTATCAACTACATCATGCTAGCTTTTTTGGCCGACTCCGTGCTTCACCGATCAACTCTAAGGCTTGCTCATCTAAAGTGCCGTTGGCGAAGACTTCCCGATCGAGTTAACGTCTATCCGAGGATAGAGTGACTTAGCCTGCGCAAGAGCGAGGCCTCGCTCCCATGGTGGCCGCTTCGAGATATTAGCGGTGTACTTTTTCGAGCCCTCCCGAGCTTGTCGAAGACTTTGACAGATCAAAGTGAGCTTGTCCCGAGCCCATGCCGGAACATGACAAGAGGATCGGTGTGGCCGCATTAGCAATATCGCCCCCTTACGCTCGGCCGGACCCTTTCGACGAAGACATCGAATTGCGCCGGGTCTTAACCTTATAAGTTGCAAGAGATATATGATTACATAGGAACTCGAAGATGAAGCAAAATAAAGAATGCTCCTTAAAAGAATTTACCTTCAACTCGTATTCCAACTCGCTTTGTTAGCATTAGCTTCTTCTAGCCGGGTCTCAGGTATGTGGACTCGACGAGTTCTCTTCGAACAAAAAAATTTGTCGACATCAAGATCAAGACAGACATAAATAGAGGAATAAAGAGACCAAGACGATTAAACTTACTCCGACCGAACCCCTGAGGTCAAGGTTCTCTTCTGAGCGGCAATCTCTCCGCAAGGCAGCCTTCTCTTGATGCGGTCCTCCCGAGTGGCCTTGAGCTCCCCGTCGGATGCTCTCCGGGGAATTCAAGAGGGACTAGCTTCTTGAGGGCGTCGACTTGGCCATTGATCGACAATATACTCTCGCACGCGAGTTCGAGTTAGTCGACTAAAAGAAATCGCGAGGTTACGACAAAGAAGAGCGATGCTTACATTTAGCAACGGGTAGCTTCATTAAGGCTGTCCACGAGCATATCTCTCTTCATTCTCCTTCGCTTTTTCAAGATGATGCCCCGCTTCAAGCCCCTGAGTCGCGCCACTCTATTTTGACGGAGGGATCCAGTGTCTCGAAGATCGCAGCCTAGGATCTCCTCTTCTTTGGCTGATCGATTTAAAGAAGATAAATGAAGACAAAGAAAAGATGGATTGACGATTAAAGTCGAAGACTCGCTTTGGAGCTACTGAAGATCGGTAGTCGAGTCCTCGAATCGGTACCTCCCAGCTGCCTTTTCTTCTTGGTTCACACCCGACCGTCTCGGCCGAGGCACCTTGAGCGGCAAGGCCGATCTTTTCGCGGACCGGGTTCCGCAAGGGTATCCCTGCTGGTAGTCCGGGGCTCATCCATCGGGATATCTTCGTTGGGAGGTGGGGCTTCTCACTCTGGAGCGCTTTCACTCGGGAGAGGGCCCCGAGATTCTTGTTCTCGCGGCCTTTGTCTCTTCAAATTGCCGCAGATGGCTTTGAGGCCTCACCGCCCACTGGGATCTATGTCCCGAGGCTTCCCGCAAGAAAAAGATGGGAACAATCGGGACAAAGGCGTAAAGATTTTCAACAAGGACATGATTTCAATTATGAGACATACCGGCTGATCGCCGAATTTTAGGTGCGGATTTGGTGGATGGCCTCGGAGGGGTTATGTGGACCCCGATTTTGAGTCGGGAATCTTCGTGTTCATAGTACCATTCCCTGGATCAAGTAGTTGGTACCCACGAATGCGCATCGGATAATCGAGCACATGCACGAATAGTCTTACAATACCATTATTACATAAATAGGCCCGAAGGCATTGTTCAATCCACGGACCTTTATGGTCCGAATACAACATAAAAACAGAGAGTTTAGATAAGGCAGCTGAAAGAGGTGGCTTGTCCATTGCCACAACGACTGGACTAAGGTCTAATATGCGCCGTCAAGCCTCTTTCGCCCTCCGCGTAGGTACGCGTAGGGGTCTTCCGGCTCTTCATTCCCATCACTGGAGGTTTGTGCGTATAGCAAGTGGGTGAGTACCAACCGCACTCAAAGCAAGTCAACACACTGATGCTTACATGATAGGGATATTCAAAGAATACGGCTAGGGTTATTTTTGCGTAAAGCGCGCTTTTCAATTCTTTTCACAAGCCTACCGACTAGCCAAAATCAAGTTTTAATTTCATGGTTCATTAATCCGGCGACGGTTCCGTCTGCCTACCATCCATTGTTGATTCCAAGGATGGCTTCCCGTCTCCGGCTCCTCGTCATGATTTTCTGGAGTCCACCCCTTCCCGCATTCTCGAAGTTGATCCACCAACGAACAAAATCATCATGCAAACCCATCCCAGCAGCTTTAAGTTTAAAATCTAGCCAAGCGAAAGTCTTGTCACGATGCTCACATCATCCGCGAGCACGGCTATTCGAATAGATTGTTTCATTCACACCGCAAAGGATGTACACTTTACCCGTACTCCGCGACAGGTGCCCAACAAATGAGCCTACGTCCCAACACATGAGATTTCGGCCACGGCAAAGCCTTTCGATAACCTCGTTTATAGCAGTACCCGCTCCATGAACTTTAGCCCTCATGCACTCTAGCCGTCCTTTTCTAGCAAAAGGTGAGAGGAGTTCGGCGCACCGGGGTAAGGGAAGACATTTCCAATCTTTAAGTTTAATTGGCCAATGTAGTTTAATTTCACCATTTATAACAAAGGCCGCAGCCTCATTCTCATCCCATAACCACATCATAGAGAACCATCTATGCAAGGATACCGCCCTCCGCCTCGGCTACCTAGTCGCCTAGGTCTATACCCATTCGAGAAGTACGGTTGTGCTCGCTCGTTTCCTGGGCCATCTCATGGCTCGGTCCTTAATTGACCGTAGTGGGTCGGCACTTGCCTTTTTTCCTGATTCCACCCAAATCATCCAGCCGCCCCCAGCCTAAAACATTTGTATAGTACTTTCAATTTTCATCAAACTTAGTTCATCGTGGCTATGTGGCGCCATGTCTCCACATGCCGAATCTCAACTACCTTCCCTAAGGTAGTTGCCCAAGCACAAAGCTTTTTCATAAAGTCATGAGTATGCATGGTCTAAGTTTAGCGTATTAAGTTGTACTTGACCTAAGTTATGCTTCGGTTATTTGTATCACATTGCGAGTTACAAGGAGTAATTCTAAAGGTAAACAATAGCAAGGTATGGCATCACAAGTATAGGCAATCCGGTAAAGCATGCATGTTTAGAGTTTTAAAATAACATCATTTCGCAAAGGGGATCAATATGTTCAAAGGGTGTGAAGACTTGCCTTGCTCGCACACTTGAGGGGTGGGATCTTCGCGAGGTCGTTGCCGGTTTCTTCAGCGCTACCCGTACGTGCGAAAGATTAATCGAATCTCGCTTAGAATTCAACTAAACACCGAGATCGAAAAGAACCACAAAAGCCATGAAAACCACTTCAAAGAGTTTTGCCGAAAATTCTACTCGAGTTAGAACAAGGGTTGGAGGAAAATCCAGGGTTTTGGAATCGAGTTGATGACCTAGGGTTTTCGCAAAATCGGCGATCGTAATAAATTTGGAAATTACGTTTGGAAAATATCGCGAAGAAAATTCATGCTCGAAATTTGAGGGTTTGAGCACAAAAGCGAAACCTATTTCGATGGCTGAAAGAATTAAACGGGATCCGGATCGAAACGATGCGATTGGAAATTTCGGAAAACGCCCGATCCGATTTTCAAACATTGCACCGAGAAAACATGCGAGAAAATAATTTATTTTTCCCCAAAAAATTTTACTCAAATCATCCCAAAATATTTTTCCAAATTTTCCAAAATTTTTCCTAATTTTTCCCTATTTTTCTTTTTTTTTTTTTTTATTCCTTTTCTCTCGGCGCACTGCTCATTTGGCCCGAAGGTGTTCGACCTGGGTTCGGCCAAAAAGGAGAGGCGGCGGCGGCGCTAGCGCACAAGGAAAAGGGGGCGGCGGCGGGGCTGCACTGGGCGATGGCGCTCGTGGCAGAGCAAGGGGCTCGGGGGACGGCCACGCCGGCGGCGACGGCTAAACGGCGGCTTTGGCGTGGCGCTCGGAAACGGCGAGGTCACGGTGGCGGTGCGGTGGAATCGAGCGGCGCGGCCCTTATAGCGCGGCGCGGCGCGGCGCGAGAGAGAGAGGGGGAGGGGACGGCTGGGCATGCGCGGCGCGGCGACACGCGCGCACTCGGTGTGGGCCTGCACGGCGGGCGGAGACGCGGCGCGAGGGCGCACGGCGGCGGGCGGGTCCGAGCGGCGTGCGCGCGCGGTGAGGCCGGAGCGCGGGCCGCCGCGTGGCGGCGGCGCGGGCGCGCGGAGGCGCCGAGACGGGGGCGGGCGCAGGGCGGTGCGGTGGCGCGGCGGGCGCGGCGCGCGGTCCGGCTGCGCAGGCCAAGGCGGCGCGTGGCTGCGCGGCGCGGCGCGCGTGCGCGGTGCAGCCGCTGGGCTGGCAGCGTGGCGCTGGGCGGGCAGGCGCGGTGACGGCGCAGCTCGGCGGGGCGGCGCGGCGGCGCGGCGGCGAAGTGCGCGTGGCGCGTGGCGCGGCGCGGCGCGTGGCATACGGCCGGCGGACGCGCGGCGCGCGCGCGGGCCGTGACGGCGTCGAACACTTGGCGGCAATGAACAAAGTGAACTTTCACTTTTTCCCGATTTTCCATTTTCTTTTCTCATTTTCTATTTTCTTTCCTTCTAAAAATTCCAAAATAAATCCTAATATCCCAAAAATAATTTTTAGCATTATATTTTAAACTTTTTCTTGACTTTTATTTTCCATAATTATTTTTCATACTTATTTAAATCTCTTTTTCCAAATTTTCATAATTCACCCATTTTATTTTCAAAAATTCCCAAATTTCGAGTACGCCTCCCCGAGAATTTTATTATTTATTTTGTGTTTTAATTTATCTTCTCCCAACCAAAATTTTTATTTTATATTACTAAATGCGTTTTCACAAATCCACACTTTTCCCGGATTCCTTCTTTTTAAAATCGTGATGGCGCATCACCGTTTGACAACTCCGAAACCTCCAAAAACTCCGAAAAGGGAATTGATCACGTAACAATTTATGCAACCTAGCCGGCAAATAAGAAGCGACAAACCCGAGAAGAAGCAATAGGCCACGGTTTTTGAAAGTTCCGATTTTACGTTCCGATTTTGTTTCTCCGATTTTTAGATGTCACAAACCTACCCCCTAACAATAAATCTCGTCCCCGAGATTTCTTACCGCTGCCGAGTAGGTGTGGGTATTCGTCCTCGGAACTCTTCGCTTTCCCAGTAGCCTCTTCTTCCGTGTGATTGCTCCATTGTACCTTGTACATGCGCCATGACTTGGTCCGTGTCTTCTTTCCGCCTCGTCCAAGATCTTGATTGGATGTTCCTGGGTAGGTAAGATCACCGTGGACATGGATGGCTTCTAAAGGAGCTTGCTCTTCCTGGTACCCGCAAACATTTCTTCACCTGCGATACGTGGAACACTGGTGGACATCGAGAATTCTGGCAAAGCTCCATTGGTAAGCCACTTCTCCTTTCCTAGCGCTTATCAAGAATGGGCCCACGTATCGTGGTGCGAGTTTCCCTTGACTTTGAATCTCCGTTCCCCGTAGTGGTGAGACTTTCAGATACACGTAGTCACCTTCTTTAAATTCCAATTCTCTTCGACGGGTGTCCGCGTAGCTCTTTGCCGTGATTGAGTGAGCCTTGTAGTTCTGGTCCTGGGACGCGAACCTTTTCCTCTCGCTCCTTAATTATGTCAGCCCGAATATGGTTCGCTCACCGGTCTCGACCACATTAATGGGGTTCGACATCGGCGGCCAAATAAAGCTTCGCTTGGTGACATCTTCAAACCGGCTTGGTAGCTGTTGTTGTAGGAGAACTCTCGGCGCACGGCAAACATTTCTCCCAATCCTTGGTGAAATCCAACGCACAAGCTCTCGCATGTCTTCTAGCACTTGATTCGCCCTCCGCCCACCCGCCCGTCGTCCGCGGGTGATAAGCGGTACTAAAAAGGTGACCGCCGAGTGCTTCGTGAACCTTGCTCCGTAAATGAGATGTAAATTGGGTACCACGATCCGATATAATCCTTTTTGGTACACCGTGGAGACACACAATCCTACTCATATAATTCCGCTAGCTTGGCATCCGTTGTAGTTATTTTCACAGGAATAAATCATGCAAGCCTTGGTGAGCCGATCTACTATTACCCAAATGGAATCGTAACCGCCGTTAGCCTTGGGTAATCCTACTATGAAATCCATGCCTATCTCGTCCCATTTCCATTCCTCGAATCTTGAGTGGGCCGCAAGAAGCCACCGGGCGTTGATGTTCGGCTTTCACCCTTTGGCACACATCGCACACTGCCTACGCATTCGGCTACATCCTCCTCTTCATATTAGGCCACCGCATTCTCCTTTTAAATCCTGGTACATTATCGTGCTTCGGATGTAACGAATATGCCGATTCGTGGGCTTCCTTTAAGATCAATCCTCAAACCGCCCTCGCTCAGTAATACGTGTATTCTTGTACCACAAGACTGTCATCTACCGAAATCCCGAGTCCAAATGGGCCATAATGCTCCTTAATTTCCCTGATTTCCCTCATTCCCTCTTTGGGCTTCCTCTATTTGAGTTCTCGCAGGGGCTGGATTTCAAAGGAGTTCACTCTCTCCGTGAGGAATCAGTGCAGAGATTGAGCCGAGCCATTTCTTCCTCGAGCTCATTAGCCACACCTCCCAATTCCATGTGGTTGCATTGGGCTTTGCGGCTCACGCATCGGCCACTACATTTGCTTTGCCAGATGGTAATGGATTCCTAGATCGTAATCCTTGATCAACTCCAACCATCGCCTCCGTCGTAGGTTGAGATCAGCTGAGTAAAGAAATATTTCAAGCTCTTGTGATCGGTATACACTCTCACGGTGGTTTCGATCGATAGTGTCTCCGCATCTTCAATGCGTGTACCACCGCGCTAATTCCTGTCATGTGTGGGGTAATTCTCTTCGTGGGGTCGTAATCGTCGAGAGGCATACGCTACGACCTTTCCATCCCGCATCAATACTCCTCCCAATCCTTGCCGGGATGCATCACAAGTACATCACGAAGTCCTTCCGGTTGTCGGGTAAGGTCAAGATTGAGCGGTGGTTAACTTCTTTTAATTGGTCGAAGGCTTTTTGGCACTTTTCATTCCATTCAAACTTCTTTTCCTTCTTCGGAGTTGAGTCATAGGTCGGGCTACGGTAGAAAACCCTTCGATAAACCGTCGGTAATAACCGGCCAAGCCCAAGAAACTCCGAACTTCCGTTACCGACTTGGGTGCCTTCCATTCCATAACGGCTTCGACCTTCGGGGTCTACCGCTACTCCGCTGAAACCACGTGGCCAAGAAAAGCGACTTCCTTGAGCCGAACTCGCATTTGCTGAACTTGGCATACACTGGGGTGCTCGTAGCTTCCAAGCACTAGTAGATGCTCCGCGTGTTCCTCATCGTTCTTGGAGTAGATAAGTATGCGTCGATGAACACCACTACGAATTTGTCCAGTACTCCATGAATACCTTGTTCATTAGGTTCATAAAGTACGCAGGGCATTGGTCAATCCAAAGGACATCACCGTGAACTCGTATAAGCCGTATCGTGTAGAGAATGCCGTCTTAGGAATATCTCCGGCTCTAATCTCAATTGATGATATCCCGACCGTAGATCAATCTTGGAGAACACCCGCGCACCCTTAAGTTGATCGAATAGGTCATCGATTCGAGGTAGGGTACTTGTTCTTGATAGTGACTTCGCTCAGCGATCGATAGTCCACACACATTCTCATGCTCCCATCCTTCTTCTTGACGAAGAGCACCGGAGCTCCCCAGGGAGAAGAGCCGCGAACGAATCCCTTCTCTTGTAGTTCCTTTATTTGCTTCTTGAGTTCCTCCAACTCATTGGCTGGCATTCGATAAGGCCTCTTGGATATGGGGCAGTGCCGGGCATTAAGTCGATGATGAACTCTACGTCGCGATCCGGCATTCCGGCAATTCCTGAAACACATCCGGGTATTCTTGTACTACTGGCATTCCACCTAGAGGTAGCATGGTGAACACTCAGCCTTGTTCACATAGCCTTGGGTTTTGATCCATAGTTATGCTCATCGGTGATCCCCACGGGTGGATACCGTGACTTCCCTTCATTAGCCTATAATTCCATTATTTTTGGTCAACCAATCCATTCCGAGTATGACATCTATGGTTTGGGGCGATAACACCATAAGGTTTGAGAGAAACACCACGTCTCTAATCCGTATGGGCACGTAATGAGTGCATGGGGTACGGTTATGTCTCCCCAGTGCGAGTGTACCAACATAGGCCTCTTAAGTGCTACTTGGTGTAGGTGGTGTTGTTTGCTTACTTGGGAAGATATGAATGAATGCGAGGCTCCGTAATCGAATAAAACTTTAACCGGTGTAGAGTTGATAGAGAACATACCCATCAATACGCCCGGTCCTCCCCAGTGCTTCTTCGCCCGCACATGATTCACCTGCCACGTCGAAACCCTGCAGGGCACCTCGTGGTAGCGGGGTCCAATGCACTCGCCCCGCCGCAGGGGTGGGGGTTCCTGACGGTGTGGCATTGGCGCCTAGTGCGCACAGGTGTTGCGTGGTTTTGGGCAGCTATTGAGTAATGCCCGATTCTCCAGCTTGAAACAAACTCACATTCCTTCTTCTGGAGCGGCTAGGGTTGTGTGGGTGTACGAAGCCGTGGTGTAGCCGACGGTTGACATGGTCAGCGAGAGGACGACCGCCTGCCGGGACGTTTGGTTTCCATCCGTACGGGGTGGCTCCCTTTGGGGCGTTGTGGCGTTCCCCGAAATGGGCGAGCCATAGCGAGCCTCCTTCTTGCGGTTATTGTCCACCACCTTTTGGTCATGCTCAAGTCGGACGACCTTGTTGATGAGGCTTTGGAAACCGGGTGTGATCCCGCCCGATCATTGGTCCCCTCGGTTCGTCATTTAGTCCCTCAATGAATTTGTCTATCTTTTCTTCTTCGTCTCGCTGAGTCACTCGGTGGCGTAACGGCAAGCTGGGTAAACTTGTTCGATACTCCCGTACGAGGTGTTCCCTTGACGTTAGCCCGGAACTCGTTCTTCTTCATCCTCATTACGCAGCTGGCACGAAATTCTCACGGAACGCACGTGAATTCCTCCCATGTTGGCTCGCCGCCGTCTCAGCTCGTGTCTCCTTGTAGGTGTCCCACCCGCCACTCGCGGACCCTCCAATGGTTAGTAGCGAAGACCACTCTATCGCTTCCGGACTCGACGAGGGTTAGCTTTTCTATCACTCTTAGCCAATCTTCGGCGTCCATAGGTTCTCTCGGCCGTGGAAAAGTGGGCGGCTTAGCTCTCATGAACTCCCGCACTCGATCCTCCTCGACCTCCTTGATTATTGGCGATCGCTTGGAGTAGTTGGGTCTCGCATAGCCATGACCTCCGCCAGGTGGAGGGTTGGGTTCGCGGGTTTTCGTTGGTTGCCGCGGCTCTGCGACGATGTGCCATCTCGAAGAAGAGAGATGAATTAAGAGAGCGATCTAGTTTATGTTATGGTTCACAGAAATTTTTCTTCAAGTTCCTTCGAATGATCTTCATCAACGTGCAAGGTGAAACAATAAATCGCATACGAATTAAGACACGCAAGGCGATGCCAGTGTTCATCATATTACATAAGGGGTACATGGACTGTATACACACAGCCCCTCCATGTGATAGCAATAATAATTATATCGTTCAACTAGATCAACTAATTAAGGGTAAATAGGAAGTGCCGCCGGTCGGGAAGGTCCTTCCGCCTAGTCATCCAACCACCCGCAAGAGCCGGGCGCCGGAAGCGGGTGGTCCGCCGCCGAAGCAAACCGAAGTCCCCACGGCCGGAGGTGGCGGCCTCGAGTCACGCCGAATCTTTCGACTCGTGGCCGCGTACTCTTGCGAGGTCCGGCGGGTGAGGGGGCTCCGTGTGAGTCAAGCGACGGAGGGAACTTCCTCCTCCATTGAGCGGTGTCGCTAGACTCCCATTTGATCTCCATGGGCTCCGCCTCACTCCGTGTCGGTGTGGACGGATGGGGTTACCTCTCCCGATCCCGCCTGAGGGTACCGGGTACGGAGCTCGGGGTGGCAGCAATGGGGTCGACTGTGTATGGTGCGTGCTCGTGCTCAACATGAAAGCTTGCTCCATCATAGCTTGAAAAGTATCAAAGCTTGCGGAGTTATATGGTAATAGTGGTCGGGCACGGGGGCAGGATGTGATGGTACAGCTCGGTGGAAGTACCGCAGCGTAGACAGATGAGTGTGCAACTGCTCCTCTAGCCGGTTGATCCGCGCTTGCTTTTCCCTGAGCTGCTCTTCCAGCTCTACTAGAGCCTCCCCGGGCCATGTAGCGGTCCGAGAGTTGCTCATACCGAGCACCATTGGCCTCGCACTCGTGCCCGCAGCATGCTTATCTCGGTCTCCACGCCTTGGTGGCCGGCGACCGATCATTGAGGCGTGATCGCCGATCGTTGATCTCGAGGCGGGGCCTCCTCGTAACGCCGCCTCGTCGTCTCGCCCAACGCGATAAACGCGTGACCATCTGTAGCAGCAGGGGTAGCCTCCACGGTGCAGTGCGGGTTGCCCTCTTCGCGATAAGGGTGATGCACGAACTCTGTCATTGTGAGTTCGGCACGGTGTCCGCATTAAGGCGAAGGAAGGCCTCGCGAGCGCATCCCGAATAGCCGTTCGCTAGGTCCCTGGGTAGCGAGTGTGGAAGCGAGGATGTCTCACTCCCCATGCGGGCTTCTATGGACACGCTGCCCTCCCAAACATCTGAGCCATGTCTCTTGGTGTGATAAGTGGGCGGTTCCGGTATCTCAAGCACCATAGTAGAGACTCGAAGTTGTACCACGAACCCCTCGTCTCGCGGGATAGTGACTCCCAGGTTCCGTCGTGGTTTGACATCCGCTACAGCAACTTAGGGTTAGCGAGAGGAGCTATCATAATCATTTGGTAAAAAGAAATACGAGATGTAGAAAAGATATATTTGCATTTTCGGAAATAATAGTTTAAAATTGATCCTACCGTAGGGATATTTCCCTTTAGCCATCTAGTTAGGGGTAGGGCGCCATTTGGTCTTAGCCTACGGTCGCATGGCTCGATACTACTGTGGACCCCGATTTTGAGTCGGGAATCTTCGTGTTCATAGTACCATTCCCTGGATCAAGTAGTTGGTACCCACGAATGCAAGATCGATAATCAAGTGCACATGCACGAATAGTCTTACAATACCATTATTACATAAATAGGCCCGAAGGCATTGTTCAATCCACAGACCTTATGGTCCGAATACAACATAAAACAGAAGTTTAGATAAGGCGGCGGAAAAGGCGGCGGCTTGTCCATTGCCACAGCAACGACCGGGACTAAGGTCTAATATGCGCCGTCGTCCTTCGCCCTCCGCGTAGTACGCGTAGGGGTCTTCTCGGCTCTTCATTCCCATCACTGGAGGTTTGTGCGTATAGCAAGGGTGAGTACCAACCGTACTCGCAAGTCAACACGAATGATGCATATGATAGGGATATTCAAAGAACACGGCTAGGGTTATTTTTGCGTAAAGCCGTTTTCAATTCTTTTCACAAGCCTACCGACTAGCCAAAATCAAGTTTTAATTTCATGGTTCATTAATCCGGCGACGGTTCCGTCTACCATCCATCGTGATTCCAAGGATGGCTTCCCGTCTCCGGTTCGTCATGATTTTCTGGGAGTCCACCCCTTCTCGCATTCTCGAGAAGTTGATCCACCGAACAAAATCATCATGCAAACCCATCCCAGCAGTTTTAAGTTTAAAATCTAGCCAAGCGAAAGTCTTGTCACGATGCTCAATATCCGCGAGCACGGCTATTCGAATAGATTGATTCATTCACACCGCAAGGGATGTACACTTTACCCGTACTCCGCGATGAGCCCAACAAATGAGCCTACGTCCCAACACATGAGACGGCCACGGCAAAGCCTTTCGATAACCTCACTTTGGCGTGCACCCGCTCCATGAACTTAGCCCTCATGCACTCTAGCCGTCCTTTTCTAGCAGTGAGAGGAGTTCTGGCGCACCCGGGGTAAGGGAAGACATTTCCAATCTTTAAGTTTAATTAACAGTAGTTTAATTTCACCATTTATAACAAAGGCCGCAGCCTCATTCTCATCCCATAACCACATCATAGAGAACCATCTATGCAAGGATACTGCCTCCGCTCGGCTACCTAGTCAGCTAGGTCTATACCCATTCGAGAAGTACGGTTGTACTGGCTCGTTTCCCGGCTATCTCATGGCTCGGTCCTTAATTGACCAGGGTCGGCACTTGCCTTTTCCGGAATCCACCCAAATCATCCAGCCGCCCCAGTCTAAAACATTTGTATAGTACTTTCAATTTTCATCAAACTTAGTTCATCAGGGCCATGTGGCGCTCATGTCTCCACATGCCGAATCTCAACTACCTTCCCTAAGGTAGTTGCCCAAGCACAAAGCTTTTTCATAAAGTCATGAGTATGCATGGTCTAAGTTTAGCAGGCTAGCGGTTGACCGAAGTTATGCTTCGGTTATTTGTATCACATCGCGAGTTACAAGGAGTAATTCTAAAGGTAAACAATAGCAAGGTATGGCATAACAAGTATAGGCAATCCGGTAAAGCATGCATGTTTAGAGTTTAAAATAACATCATTTCGCAAAGGGGATCAATATGTTCAAAGGGTGTGAAGACTTGCCTTGCTCGCACACTTGAGGGGTGGGATCTTCAGCGTGTCGATGCCGGTTTCTTCAGCGCTACCCGTACGTGCTAAGATCAATTGAATTCATAGAATTCAACTAAACACCGAGAGATCGAAAAGAACCACAAAAGCCATGAAAACCACTTCAAAGAGTTTTGCCGAAAATTCTACTCGAGTTAGAACAAGGTTGGAGGAAAATCCGGGTTTTGGAATCGAGTTGATGACCTAGGGTTTTTCCAAAATCTGATCGTAATAAATTTGGAAATTACGTTTGAAAATATCGAAGAAAATTCATGCTCGAAATTTGAGGGTTTGAGCACAAAAGCGAAACCTATTTCGATGGCGGAAAGAATTAAACGGATCCGGATCGAAAAACGATGCGATTGGAAATTTCTGAAACGCCCGATTCCGATTTTCAAACATTTGACCGAGAAAACATGCGAGAAAATAATTTATTTTCCCCAAAATTTTACTCAAATCATCCCAAAATATTTTTCCAAATTTTCCAAAATTTTTCCTAATTTTTCCCTATTTTTCTTTTTTTTTTTTTTTTTTCCTTTTTCTCTCAAGGCATCGCTCATTTACCTCGAAGGTACTGCACGGCTCGGCCAAAAAGAGGCGGC
>JAIFGZ020000101.1:0-111003 GCA_019925245.2 Oryza australiensis
CACACCTAATTTGTGCATTACATCCTCGTCCAGAATCAGCCGAGGTACACAAATCGACGTTATTGATAATACAGAATCCTCGTCTTAGAAACAATATAAAAGAGTTACATAAATGCAGCGGAAAAGGAAAATAAAACTGACTTAAGCTAAACTTTGACACGAGCGAAGCGGAACACCAACTCCACGGCTAAACCTTGACGAGAACAAGCCTACACCTCCTCGGAGACCTCGCTCTCAACCTCGGCACTGAAGGGGAAAAAGAAGCAAGGCGAGTACAACCACCGTACTCAACAAGTCACACCGGAAAAGGGGTACATGATGCAAGATAAATAACAAGGAAAGGTCAAGGGGCTCGATTTGCATAAACAGCATTTGCAGTATATAATAATAATATTTGAAGACAAGTAAAACAGTAGTAATGATTAAGCAATATTAAACAAACACTGTTCAACGCTCAAACCACGTTGCAACAGGCCCATCCATTCACTGCACTAGTCATAATCCAACATTTCATTCGAATAAAGTAAATGAGACTAATCAAGGTGAATCGGGTCGATCGCCCGTAACCGTGGGCACGGCTATTCGAATAGCTTTTACTCGATCGAGAGGTGTACAAGCGTACCCACAAGACACAATCCCACAACACATTACCGTGCGCCGGTGCACCACCACGGTGCCCCGGAAAGGAATTGTGACAAGACCCTTCACACAACCCCCTCTAATTAATCGTACCACACCAAGGTTTCGCCCCCATCCCCATCGGGCAATGGGCAGCCCCCTCTAGTGCCGCGGTGAATCCGGAAGCTGATCAACCCTTAAAACCGGGGCCGACCCAACTCCATCACGCTCACCCTCTCGGGATACGTTAACTAGAGACAGCTATGCTACGGGCCCCGCCATTACCCATGCCGGCTTGTGGTATGCACGGCATTTCTCCCGGGGTTTCCCGAGAACCGGTCCTTAATCGTCATGAGCACGCTAACCAAAGTCCAACCATGTGCTCACGACCCACCTTTCTTATAATTCAATATTATTAAAACCAAAGTCATATCTTAATATCGTCGGAAGATCCACTTTAGAAATAAACTTGATTAGTGTGACTCCCTTAAGTGAGCTAGTTGCGCTAAGCATGACTAAGCAACCTTAAACTAACATCTAGTCACATTGGATCCCAAGTTATCAATGGTATAAGGTAAACAATCCTATGGTTGAGTACAATAGGTATAATCATCCCATAAAATGACATTCTAAGACATATGCGATATTTGAAAGAAAAAGAGATATTTACATAAAATAGGTACAATATGGTCAATGTAAGGTATGACTTGCCTTGCTCGGAGACGAGGAACCTCGGCGACTACTTCAAAGAGAACGGGCTCGCGGAAAACTCGGAATCTACACGACAAACAAAGCACTCAACAAACACCCTAAAAAGTCTACTGAAACAGCACTGAAAAGTATTTTTAATGGATTCTTGACATTTTTCTGGATTTAATGAAATTTGAATGGACTAAAACGGAGCTCGGATTCAAAAGATATGAATTTTAGAAGTTTAATTGTGATTTTTAAACTAAACAGAAAAGATTAAATTATTTATTGCGCAATTAAGTCCCGGTGACGTCACCCTTGCGCGGCACGAGCTGGCGTCGCATGGCGTGACCAGCGGTAGCGTCGGCCTAGAGCTGGCAGTGCTGGCCTGCAGCTGCAGCCTTGGGAGAACGGAGCGCGCGGCGGATTGCCGCCACGTGGCGCAATCCGAGCGCCGGATTGCGGCGGCAGCTTGGCGCGATACGCGGCGGCCGGATGGCGGCTTGATCGGACGGCGCAGATCCATCGCGATCGGACGGCGCAGATCCGTCCGATCCGCAAGATCGGACGGCACAGGGGGGGCGGCGCTAGGGTTAGGGTTAGGGTTAGGGTTAGGGCGCGGCGGGCGGCTCAGCTCGCTCGCCGGCCATGGCCGCGCGGCGGCCGGCCGGACCTCGTCGGCACGGGAACAACGACGGCGGGCGGCGCGATGCACGGGGAAACGACGGCGGAGGGTGCGCGGCTTGGGACAACGGCTCGGGGCAACGGCTCGGGAAACCGAAGGGGAAACGCGGCGGCGAACTCACCGGAGATGGGGAAGACGACGACGGCGGTGACGATTTTGGGGCTAGATTGAACGGGAAACAAAGGGGAAACGCGGAGGCGCACGAGGGGACTTTATAGGGGCCGGAAAGAGGCTGGATTGCGCACGGGTTGAGCGTGAATCCCTCGTCGTCGGTTTCGGACTCGGAGAGAGAGAGAGCGAGATACGGCGACCGTTTCGGGGCGGCGGCGGCCGTTGCGGCGCGCGGGAAGTGCGGGCACGGGTGCGGCGGCACGGGCCGGAGCCCGGCGTGGGGCCCACGCGGCGCTTGAGGCGCGCGGAAACGGCCGAGTAGGCGGGCAGCGCGGCATGGCGGCGGCGGCGGTGGCGGCGGGCGCGGGAAAGCGGCTCCGGCGGGTGGGGCCCACCGCCGGTGGCCGCGACGCGAGGGAGCGCGCCGGACTTGCGTGGCCGCGGCGGGACCGTGGGCTTCGGCCCACGTCCGGGGAGAGGGCGCGCGCGGGCAGGCCGACGGCCCGCTACGGCGACGGGCGGGAAAAACCGTACGGACGTATGGAAAAAGGAAGAAAAAGAAAAGAAAAAGAAAAAGGGAAAAGGGACTTAATTAAATTCTGGTTTCTTATTTAATTGATTAAAAAATACTTAGGGTGCTCTAAAAATTCCAGTAAAAATCTGTTAGCGTATTTTGACATGAAGAATTCAAGAAAAATCCTATCATGTCATTTCCATTTATTAATCGCATTTTAAAGTTATATGTTGACTCCAGGTTAATTTCGTAAATTCGATTATTTCCGTGTAAATTATTTAAAATGAATTAGGGAAAAACTCGGATGTGACAACCTACCCCCTTAAACGGAATCTCGACCCCGAGATTCGGAGGTGACGCGAAGAGGTGCGGGTGCACGGCCTTTAGCTCATCTTCTCGTTCCCAAGTAGCTTCTTCCTCGGAGTGATGAGTCCATTGAACCTTGCAAAACCCGATAACTTTGTTCCGAGTCCTTCTCTCACCGACCTCAAGAATACGTGCTTGGTCTCTCTACATAGGTTAAGTCCTCTTGGATTTCAATCGGTCCGGACTCGCCCGCTCTTCGGTACCCTTAAACACTTCTTTAACGGGACACATGAAACACGTCGTGAATACCAGTCATGTTGGAGGAAGCTCCGGTGATAGGCCACTTCTCCTCGACGTTCCCGAATCTGTATGGTCCCACGAAACGTGGCACCAACTTACCTTTTGTTTGGAAACGGTGTACTCCCCGGAGTGGTGTGACGCGAAGATACACAAAATCCCCGCTTCAAAAGCGAGATCTCTTTGACGATTATCGGCATAGCTCTTCGTCGGGGCGCGCAATCTTCAACCTTTCCCGAATCACTCGGACCTTTTCCTCTCGCTTCGCTTATTACTTCGTGCCAAACAATTGGCGCTCACCCGTCCGGTCCCAAAACAGGGGTGTGCGGCATTTCCGTCCATACAGTGCTTCATACGGTGCCATTTGAATGCGGCCGATAAGCGTTGTTGTAAGAGAATTCTGCATAGGGCAAGCTTTTGTCCCATGCTTTTCCAAAATCGAGCGCGCATGCTCTCGGCATATCTTCCAAAATCTGATTCACTCTCTCGGTTTGGCCATGTGTTTGCGGATGATAGGCCGTCTTGAAATTCAAACGGGTACCAAGTTCTTCTTGCAACTTCTTCCGAACTTGGAAGTAACCGACTTCCCCTATCGGACACGATCTTCTTAGGCACGCCATGCAAACACATGATCCTTGCGAGATAAAGCTCGCCAACTTCTTCCCGAGTAGGTAGTATGTACCGGTATGAAGTGGGCCACCTTGGTGAGTCGGTCCACCACGACCCAAATTGAGTCATGACGTTGTGCGGGGTAAACCCGTGATGAAATCCATCCCAATTTCTTCCCATTTCCACTGGAATCGAAGTGGTTGCAACGATCCGGTGGGCCGTTGATGTTCGCCTTCACTGGCCGACAAACATCACAAAGTGCAACAAACTCGGCTATCTCCCTCCTCATGCCGACCCACCAAAACTTTTCTTTAAGGTCTTGATACATCTTTGTACTTGCCGGGTGAATTGAGTATTGAGTTTGGTGAACTTTCGTAAGGATCGCCTTTTCAAATCCTTGTCTTCCGGCACACACACCTCTTTCCCATCCAGATTGTGCCATGTTCGTCTTCGAAAAACCACGAGCTTTTCCGACTCTCATGTTCTTCTTGAGTTCGGCCATTTCGGGATCCGACGCCCGAGCAGCCCGAATTTGATCAATGAGAGTGGGTTGGGCTTCCGGAGCAGCCACAAAACCAAAATCCACCACTCGTAGATTTAGATTCCGAATTCCCGCCGCAACGGTCACACATTCTTTCGACACCGAGAGTGGTGCGGTAACTCTTTCGGCTTAGTGCATCCGCAACCACATTAGCCTTGCTGGGATGGTAATGTATCCCTAAGTCATAATCTTTGATCGGTTCCAACCATCTTCTCTGCTTGGAGGTTTAAATCGGTTGGGTGAAAATGTACTTAAGACTTTTGTGATCCGTATACACTTCACAACGATTACCCATTAGGTAGTGTCGCGGATCTTCAATGCATGAACCACTTGCGGATAACTCCGCATCATGAGTGGGGTAGTTGTTTTCATGTGGGCGCAATTGACGAGATGCATATGCGACCACTTTGCCTTCTTGCATCAACACACATCCCAACCCTTGGCGAGATGCATCACAATAAACTTGGAAGTCCTTTCTTGGGTGGGCAAGTATCAACACCGGTGCGACACCAACTTCCTCTTGAGCTCTTCAAAACTCCTATTGCATTCGCCGACCATTTAAACTTCTCATCTTTCTTCAACGTTGAGTCATTGGCTTGGCGATTTTGGAGAAGTTCTCAATGAAGCGGCGGTAGTAACCCGCAAGTCCAAAGAAACTTCGGATCTGCGTGACTCGTTTTAGGCGGGGTCCACTTAGTAACGATTCCACATTTGCGGGATCCACGGCTACTCCTTGGGCATTCACAATGTGGCCGAGGAACCGTACCTCCTTTAACCGAAAGCACACTTGCTAAACTTGGCGTAGAGTTGATGGTCTCTCAACTTCTCGAGTACCGTCCGAAGATGTTGCTCATGATCCTCCTCGACTCGAGTAGACCAAAATATCGTCAATGAACACCACCACGAATTTATCCAAGAACTCCATAAACACCTTGTTCATCGATTCATAAAGAAAGCCGGTGCATTGGTTAACCCAAAAGACATGACCGTACACTCGTGCAGTCCATACCGTGGTGAAGGCGGTCTTGGGAATGTCCTCTTCCCGAATCCTCAACCGATGATAGCCCGATCGCGAGATCTATCTTGAAAATACCTTGGCCCCTTTGAGTTGATCGAATAAGTCATCAATCCGTGGTAGGGGATACTTGTTCTTGATAGTAACCTCATTGAGGGCTCGATAATCCACACACATTCTCTTGGTCTTGTCTTTTTTTCCACAAAAATCACCGGAGCACCCCAAGGCGACGTGCTCGGGCGAATATACCCTTTTTGCAACTGTTCGTCCACTTGCTTCTTTTACTTCGGCCAACTCGTTGGCTCCCATCCTATATGGCCTCTTGTGTATTGGGGCGGTCCGGTACTAGGTCAATCCGGAATTCAATTTCCCTTTTTGGCGGCATCTCGAGTTAAATCCTGGGAAAACTTCGGGGTATTCTCGACGATGGGGATATCCTCTAACTTCACAGGGTCTTGGCCGCCATTTCGGACGATTCCCGGTGGAAACATGATTCAAACTTGCTACGGGCTTGACTTGCATGGGAGAGCGAAAAACAACTCTTTCTCCTTTCGTATCAATTAGAGTAATGGTGCGACTAGCGCATCAATTACTCCCTTATGTCCTGGACAACCAATCCATCCCAAGAATGACATCTATGCCTTTGGGGAAGGAGGATAAGGTTGGCTAGAAACATAGATCCTTGGATTTCTATGGCTACCGAGGGACAATACGAGTGGTCTCCAAGTGGTTTCCGGGGTTTGAACCCGCATAGGTATCTTAAGTCCCACTACCGACAACCCATGTGTCCCAACAAATTGTTTTGAGATAAAAGAATGTGTAGCGCCGTAATCAAATAATACGTGGCAGAGTATAGTTTACAGAAACATACCCGTATAACTCGGGAGCGGTCGTGCTTCCTCGGCGGACGCAATGATTGACTCGAGCCTGGATGAACCTTGGCCCGGCGCGCCTTGGCTTCGGACACTTGTCGCAAAATGCCCCGGGTCACCACGTTGAAACAGATTCGGCTTTCCTCCCGAGTCCTTCCTTGGAGGTGGTGGTCGTGGATTCGTTGAGATGGCGCGTTGGAGGGCGCGGGCGGAGTACGCTGTTGCCGACCACCGCCACTACCGCCGCTTGGAAATTCCTTGGGTGATAAGGTCGGTGCCGACGAACAATCATGGTGGTAGGTCCACTCGACTTCCGGGCATGAAACGCGGCCTCTGCCGATTTCCCGCGTTGAGGAGGTCGTGTCTCGGAATGCTTTTCTCTTCTTGATCATCTTGTTGCGCGATCTTCCCGTCGAATGGCCTTGTCAACCAGCTTCTCAAAGTTAGCATATTCTCGGAGATAAGCTTGTCCGTGAGTTCATCATCCAAACCAGCCAAAAACTTTTCCCCGCCTTTCGCATCGTGCGCACATCTTCGGGGCATAACGGGCAAGACGATTGAACTCGTGCGGATATTCAAGAATCGATCTGTTACCCCCGCTCAAGAGAACGGAACTCACGCTTTTCGTGCAACTATTCCCGCAGAATATGCGCGGTCCCAACGCGACGAAACTCTTCCTGTGTAATCGCTTCCCGCGGCGAGTAACCAAATAGTTGTCCCACCAAGCTGAAGCAGGACCCTGTAACTGATGAGTGGCAAAAGAGACTTTCTCTTGATCCGTGCACTGCAGCAGATCCAACTTCTTCTCTATGGCATGAAGCCAATCATTAGCCTCCATGGGATTAGTGGTGCTGGAGAAGGTCGGCGGTCGGACACGAAGGAACTCGCAGGCTTGATCGGGTGGTGGGACGGCAAACTGATTGTTCGCCGCGTTGCTGCATTTGTTGCAGCATCTGCTGTTGCATCCGGTGGTGTTGTTGCTGCATTTGCTGCATCATTGCAGCCATCATCTCGTGTCGTGAAGCGAGCACTTGAGCAATGGTGGGATTCTCGGGTGGCGGTGGAGGAGCATTGCCATTGGCGTCGTGAGCCTCATGGTTGTCGGCACCTGACTGCCCATTGTTGCTATTCGCCCCGCTGGTCCTGGTGTTCACCATCTGAAGGAGACGACCAACCGAAGAGAGAGAAAAGAAGAAAAGCAGCAGACTTAGAACTAATCTTTATTATTTGAATTCAAATGCATTGTTCGATCTTGACTAAAAACAAGGAAAAGCACCAAACATCCTTAATTGGTCGGTCATATCACACTTGATATCGATCGCCGCCTATCCCACACACGCACCTAACACACAAGAACTACCAAGAAGACAAACTAAGTTAAACGGTAAAACTAAGGAGGGCAACTAGAACGATCCACGAGACGAGGAGTCGAAACGCTTCCTTCCGAAGATCCCCATTCTTCCGAACGGCTCCCGGAGTCCTCGGCGTCACCTCGACTTGGACTCTTCGAATCGGTTGCCGTAGCCCAACCGATCCCGCCTCTTCCCTCCGAGGATTCTCGAGTCTCTTCTGAGTCCATGTCTTCAGCCGAATTCTCCGAGCTTGAGTCACTCGGAGACGGAGATCCAACCATTACGCCACCTCCGCCTTGATTCGCCGAAGCCGGAGCAAAGGTGAGGGCGTAACCTGCAGCAGAAGTACCGGAACCGGCGGAACCGGAGCGGGTGGAGCCGAGAGGCGGTGGAATCCGAGGTGCTAGCTGGATACGGACAGCGCGGTGGTGGTCTTTCGAGGCGTAGTGCGGAGCCCGACCCCAACCGGTGGCGGGAGTCCCTTCAACTCAGCTACCTCCTTCTTCGGACGAACCACTTCGTCCCCGCCGCGCGATCCTCGCATCTTCTTGTCGTTCAGCTCCTTGGTCGCCTTGTGTAGGTCGAGTGCATCGATCCAATCCTTTGAGCACAGTGCACATGTGACCGAAGGTAGTGTCATTCTCCTCTGCCGTAGACTTGAATATACTGACCTCGGAGGAACTACCTCGACGGGGATGATAGCGGTAGGAGGAGGTGCGAAGGTCAGCATCATGCAGCTCCCTCATCCTGGCCAACATCAGGTAGGCGGCTTCTTGACAAGCGTGATCGACGTGCCTCCGGAAGCTGTGACCTCCATGTTGGGAAGACACGTTCCCACAAACCCGTGAACCTCCAACCGAACACGGTATGGCAACTCGCCACTGAGAGGCGCAACGTTGTATACTCGGTGCTTCGGGATATCCAACCGCAAGGGCCATACGTGCCGGCTCCGCCACGAAACCCGTCATCCCTTTTCGCAAAGGCATCGCCGGGGAACCTGCCATCTATAGAAACAAAGGAGTGGGAAAATCAAAACATGCTCAAAACCCACGACCACATCCCATTTTCGCAATTCCTAAACCCTAGACTGACTCCACTTTTCAAAACACCCCTTTTTCTTTCAAAACATATGCACATGAAAAGAATTAGAGGGCTCTTAAGGTTTCCGGTTGGCTTGTCCTACGGCCACGGAAGGCTCGATACCAACTTGTTACGCCTGAAATTCACACCGAATTTCTCAGCCTAATTTGTGCATTACATCCTCGTCCAGAATCAGCCAAGGTACACAAATCGACGTTATTGATAATACGTAATCCTCGTCTTAGAAACAATATAAAAGAGTTACATAAATGCAGCGGAAAAGGAAAATAAAACGACTTAAGCTAAACTTTGACACGAGCGAAGCGGAACACCAACTCCACACGGCTAAACCTTGACGAGAACAAGCCTACACCTCCTCGGAGACCTCGCTCTCAACCTCGGCACCGAAGGGGGAAAAGAAGCAAGACTGAGTACAACCACCGTACTCAACAAGTCACACCGGAAAAGGGGTACATGATGCAAGATAAATAACAAGGAAAGGTCAAGGGGCTCGATTTGCATAAACAACATTTGCGTATATAATAATAATATTTGAAGACAAGTAAAACAAGAGTAATGATTAAGCAATATTAAACAAACACTGTTCAACGCTCAAACCACGTTGCAACAGCCCATCCATTCACCCGCACTAGTCATAATCCAACATTTCATTCGAATAAAGTAAATGAGACTAATCAAGGTGAATCGGTCGATCGCCCGTAACCGTGGGCACGGCTATTCGAATAGTTTTTACTCGATCGAGGTGTACAATCGTACCCACAAGACACAATCCCACAACACATTACCGTGCGCCGGTGCACCACCACGGTGCCCCGGAAAGGAATTGTGACAAGACCCTTCACACAACCCCTCTAATTAATCGTACCACACCAAGGTTTCGCCCCCATCCCCATCGGGCAATGGGCAGCCCCTCTAGTGCCGCGGTGAATCCGGAAGCCGATCAACCCTTAAAACCGGGCCGACCCAACTCCATCATGCTCACCCTCTCTGGGATACGTTAACTAGAGACAGCTATGCTACGGGCCCACCATTACCCATGCCGGCTTGTGGTATGCACGGCATTTCTCCTGTGGTTTCCCGAGAACCGAGTCCTTAATCATCATGAGCACGCTAACCAAAGTCCAACCATGTGCTCACGACCCACCTTTCTTATAATTCAATATTATTAAAACCAAAGTCATATCTTAATATCGTCGGAAGATCCACTTTAGAAATAAACTTGATTAGTGTGACTCCCTTAAGTGAGCTAGTTGCGCTAAGCATGACTAAGCAACCTTAAACTAACATCTAGTCACATTGGATCCCAAGTTATCAATGGTATAAGGTAAACAATCCTATGGTTGAGTACAATAGGTATAATCATCCCATAAAATGACATTCTAAGACATATGCGTATTTGAAAGAAAAAGAGATATTTACATAAAATAGGTACAATATGGTCAATGTAAGGTATGACTTGCCTTGCTCGGAGGCGAGGAACCTCGGCGACTACTTCAAAGAGAACGGGCTCGCCGGAAAACTCGGAATCTACACGACAAACAAAGCACTCAACAAACACCCTAAAAAGTCTACTGAAACAGCACTGAAAAGTATTTTTAATGGATTCTTGACATTTTTCTGGATTTAATGAAATTTGAATGGACTAAAACGGAGCTCGGATTCAAAAGATATGAATTTTAGAAGTTTAATTGCGATTTTTAAACTAAACGGAAAAGATTAAATTATTTATTGCGCAATTAAGTCCCCGGTGACGTCACCCTTGCGCGGCAGGGGTGGCGTCGCATGACGTCGCCGGGCGTCGCCCTAGGGGCGACGTCGGCGCACGGCTGCAGCAGCGGGGGGACGGGCGCGGCGGCGGATTGCCGCCACGTGGCGCAATCCGAGCGGTCGGATTGGCGGCGACGCGGCGCGATCTGGGCGGCCGGATGGCGACGATCGGACGGCGCAGATCCATCGCGATCGGACGGCGCAGATCCGTCCGATCCGCAAGATCGGACGGCACGGGGACGGCGCTAGGGTTAGGGTTAGGGTTAGGGTTAGGGCGCGGCTGCGGCGGCTCAGCTCGCTCGCGGCCATGGCCGCGGCGGCGGCCGGACCTCGTCGGCACGGGAACAACGACGGCGGGCGGCGCGATGCACGGGAAACGACGGCGGAGGGTGCCGCGGCTCGGGACAACGGCTCGGGGCAACGGCTCGGGAAACCGAAGGGGAAACGCGGCGGCGAACTCACCGGAGATGGGGAAGACGACGACGGCGGTGACGATTTTGGGGCTAGATTGAACGGGAAACAAAGGGGAAACGCGGAGGCGCACGAGGGGACTTTATAGGGGCCGGAAAGAGGCCGGATTGCGCACGGGTTGAGCGCGAATCCCTCGCCGTCGGTTTCGGACTCGGAGAGAGAGAGCGAGATACGGCGACCGTTTGGGCGGCGGCGGCGTTGCGGCGCGCGGAAAGTGCGGGCACGGGTGCGCGGCACGGCGGAGCCCGCATGGGCCCACGCGCGCGAGGCGCGCGAAACGGCCCGGTAAGAGGCGGGCGGCGCGGCTATGGCGGCGCGCGGTTGGGCGGCCGGGCGCGGGAAGGCGGCTCCGACAGTGGGGCCACACTGTCGGTGGCGCGGCGAGGAGGCGCGCGGACTTGCGCGGCGCGGCGGACCGTGGGCTTCGGCCCACGTCCGGGAGGCGCGCGCGCGATCTGGCCGACGGCCCGCTACGGCGACGGGCGGGAAAAACCGTACGGACGTACGGAAAAAGGAAGGAAAAGAAAAAGAAAAAGAAAAAGGGAAAAGGGACTTAATTAAATTCCTGGTTTCTTATTTAATTGATTAAAAAATACTTAGGGTGCTCTAAAAATTCCAGTAAAAATCCTGTTAGCGTATTTTGACATGAAGAATTCAAGAAAAATCCTATCATGACATTTCCATTTATTAATCGCATTTTAAAGTTATAGGTTGACTCCAGGTTAATTTCAGAAATTCCGATTATTTGGGTAAATTATTTAAAATGAATTAGGGAAAAACTCGGGATGTGACGCGAGTCCGCCACGGGCGGCCACATGGCCACCCCAAGAGGGGCTTGGCTCGGGGGCTGCCCGGAGGCCACCATACTCCGCAGATGGCAGGGTTCGGGATCACCCGGACCCCTAGGCGACAGGGCTCGGGGTCACCCGGACCCCCTGCCCCTCACCCCGCACCTCTCTGAGAGAGGGGCGAGTCCAGCTGCCAACTACCTCATTTAATGCCTAAAAAGAGAGAGGCTAAGTACCTGCCCCGTCGCATTTAATACGATGTGAGGCGCGCCTGTCAGCCGCTCCCATCATCACCCTTTTTGCTCGTCGCGAGGAAAAGATGGTATAAAGTCTTTGACGGCGACCGCGGTATGACTACACGGTCATTCCACGCGCACCTCCCTCCTCGCCCCGTCCAGTCGCATTGAATGCATCAGGCGGCCGCATGGGAGAGAGAACGCAAGTAACAAGGGTGTCGCGCAGGCGCCTCTCCAGGTGAAGGGCCACTGATCGGTAGGCCCCACTGGAGTAGGTAGGTTGGCCCATCCTCACGTCAGCAGCATGACAGCCACGACGCCCGCTTTTCTCCGCCAACTCCATGACGCGGCAAAAGGGACAAAGATGGGGGTGGCTTCTTCGACAAGACAAGGCAAGAGCCGCTCCATCACGTGGAGCGGAGTAGATAAAATCAGGACTACTGTGGTGTCCCCTTGCACTATAAAAGGAGGCCCAAGTCCATCATAAAAGAGGTTCGCGAGGTTCCTGGGGCTAGCTCCTGTACAACGGCTCCCAACTATTCTTAGTAACCCCAGAAACAAGCCTAAGGTTCTGCCATTGTTGGGGACCTTGGGCTTCAAGCATCCCACCTCAGTCACCACCTCCAACATCCCCAAGGAGAACACCCTCACCGGTTCCTGTAATTCATCCCTCATATTACGCAAAGAACAGGAGTAGGGTATTGCACCGCATAGGTGGCCCGAACCTGTATAAACCCCTGGTGTCCATTGCAGTTGTGACCTTTTTTCGGTTTTACCGACTCCTCCCCATCCTTACCGTGAGTTTAAGCCCTGATTCATCGCTCCCCTGTGCCGAACCAAAAAGGGGATCCCTCGGATTCCCGCGTGTCGAGCACACGCATCGACAGCAATAGTGTCCAACATGTGGAGAACGAAGGTGGAGGATGTTTGATGTTGACCCTGCAGCTGTTGCCAGTGGTAAAGGAAAGAAGCGGTATCCACGCAAAGTACTGCGTTATTTCCCACTTATTCCCTATCTGCAAAGACTATACATGAGAGAGACAACATCATCATACATGCGGTGGCATAAAGAAGGATTAGTACGCGATGGGAAAATGCGTCATCCAGCCGACTCCCCAGCTTGGAAGCACGTGGATGACAAGTACAAGGATTTTGCATTTGATCCCCGAAACATTAGGGTTGGCCTTGCATATGATGGCTTCAATCCATTTGGGATGTTGAACGTGACCTACACAACATGGCTGGTAATCATTATCCCATATAACTTGCCTCCATGGTTGTGTCTGAAGCAACCGTATTGGATGATGTCAATGTTGGTACCTGGACCAAAATCTCCAGGAATGAGCATTGATGTATATGCAGCCATTGATTGATGAGCTAAAAGAACTTTGGGAAAGGGGTGTCAAGACTTGGGATGCAAAAGAGAAGAAGAACTTCACCATGCGGGTTGTTTTACTCTGGACCATCAATGATTTCCTTGCATATGCCATGCTTTCTGGTTGGAGCACAAAAGGCAAGTTTGCATGTCCGTACTGCCACAAAGATATAGATTATTTATGGCTGAAATATGGGTTCAAGCATTGCTACAAGGACATCGTCGTTTTTTGCCCAAGAACCACAAGTGGAGAAAGAACAAAATCAGCTTCAACAACATGGTTGAAACCAGGGAATCTCCGGTTCCATTGACGGGAGAGTAGGTGTTGCAACAATTTCAGAGCTTCGAGCAACTAGAATTTGGGAAGACGGCAAGGAAGAGGAAGCAGCGGGATGGGGATAATAGATGGCACAATTGGAGGAACAAGAGCATTTTTTTGAACTTCCTTACTGGGCATCATTACTTATAAGACAATTTGGATGTCATGCACATTGAGAAGAACATATGTGAGAGTATTTTGGGGACACTGCTGGACATAGAAGGGAAAACTAAGGACACCGAGAAGGCTCGCCTTGACCTGCAACATTTAGGGATAAGGCAGGATCAACACCCTGTGGTCAAGAATAATAGGTACACCCTGCCTCTAGCATTGTACAGTTTGGGTAAACAAGAAAAAGAATATTTTTTAAAGTTTCTAGAAGGCGTGAAGATGCCTGATGGATATGCCTCCAATATTAGGAAATCCGTCAACGTCGATGGGTGTAAGCTTTCTGCACTGAAAACCCATGACTACCATGTTATTTTTCAGAAACTTTTACCCTTGCTGGTACAAGGCATATTGCCTAAAGATGTTATAGTCCCCTTGATTGAGCTTAGTATGTTTTTCAATGCTATATGTTCCTAAGGAACTAGACACTGTAGAACTTGATGGCTTGAGCATATCTATTAAGGAGACACTTTGTCAGCTAGAGATGATATTCCCACCTGCGTTTTTTGATATAATGGTACACTTGCCAGTTCACGTAGCAGATGAGGCTAAACAAGGTGGTCCTGTGTGTTATAGATGGATGTATCCAATTGAGAGATATATGTGTACACTTAAAGGATATGTGAGGAATAAAGCATACCCTGAAGGTTCAATAGCAGAGGGGTATATATCTGAGGAGTGCATGACATTTTGTTCTCACTTCTTGGAAGACGTCGACATGAAGCTTAATCGTCCAGAGCGTAATCAAGGTGCTGCAGTGGATGAACCACCATCTGGACTAAGCATTTTTGGGAGTATTAACTACAGTAAGAAGGGAGGTACTATTGAGTTAATACCTCCTGGTAAGATGCATCAGCTGAGGCACTATATACTTACAAATTGTGATGAGGCAGCTCCATGGATTAAGTAAGATTGACATTTAAATTTGATTTTGTTTCTACCCTTTTGTGCTATGTACTTTATTAAGCAAACTAAAAAATTTTGTTTTAACTGCAGAAAGCATTTGGACGAGCTAACCAAATTGGGTACACGAAATGTTGAAGTGCAGCACAAGCCCATTTTGTAGGCTGGTTTGAGCGTGAAGTGAGTTAATGTTTTCATGTGTTGTAATGGTGGCAAACTAATGCTGCTTTGTAATTGCTAACATATTTTTTAAACTTCATGCAGATAAGGAAATTGTACGAACAAGGGAATGCAAGCGAAATGTTGTATGCACTTTCGCGTGGTCCTGACAACCGGGCTCGTTTTTTTAATAGATACTCCATAAATGGACTCTTGTTTCGAACATCATCTGCTGACAAGAATCTTAGTACACAGAATAGCGGGGTTGTCATGAAAGGAGATAATAGTACCAATATGAACTGGTACGGCGTGATTCAGGAGGCAAAAATAAAGGGAGAGGTTACAGTCAAGATCAATATGGGATTATTGATATTGATACAACATGATTTCGATACAGTGGTGATCCTTATATTCTAGGTACACAAGCTGAGCAAGTCGTTATGTTAAAGGTGTCAAGAAACCTAATTGGTGCAATGTTCTCAGAATGAAACCTAGGAATCTATTTTCCATGCCTGAAGTAGAAAATATTTGAGATGAGTGTGAAATTGATCTGGATTCACTGGTCGTGGGAGTGGAATATATGACTGTACTGCAGGAACATGAAGAGTTGGCAGGCTGGAGGAGGAATGACATGGAAGGGGTTAATGTAGATGCATCTGTGATTGACAAGGTTGATTGCGGCCTCTGGAGATGAACCAACTGAATCTCAGTTGCCTGAGGATGAAGAGGACACTCACGACACATATGTTGGTGACGGCTATGTTGCACCACTTAATTCTGTGGGGCAAGATCCGAATGATGAATTTTTTGTTTTATTTTTCCATCAAGCCCAATTCACCTATACAATAGCAGTCCAGGAGCACTGACTAAAAGGTAAACATTTAAGCATCTTTTTAAACAGTAGTGAAATGGTTCCAGTTTTTAGGTACCTGTTTTTTTAGTTGAACTGAACTTTCCATAGTGAAATGGTTGCTGTTTTTTTAGTTGAAGACACAAGTAATAATGTTATACAGTAGTGAAATGGTTCCTATTTTCAGATACCTGTTTTTAGCTGAATTGAATTTTCCATAGTGAAATGGTTCCTGTTTTTTGAGTTTTAATTCAAGTGGGCAGTACCTGTTCAATCTTTGTATGCTACTGTTTTTTCCCCAGTTTCTATTCTGGTCAGTTTCTTTGTATGCTACTGTTTTTGCCCAAGGTATTAAGCCAAGGCATTTGTTTATGTTCTGGCAGGTCTCTCAAATGGTGGAGTGCAAGGGCAGCTGAAGAAGGGGATAGAAGTGATCAAGAGCAACGCACTCTAGTATCATAGGAAGATGGTGCTCCGATGAAGGGACTTACAGATGATCACGTATGCTGGAAACGTCTAGTGTCTGTCCTAATGTTAGTCTGTTGCCTTTGAGGGGGTGATGTCCCCAGGCACGGTTTCTTTGTGTTGTCTATCTTCAGCTATGTGGGGCTTTGGAATTTGGTTTTTATTGTTTCTTCTTTAGAACTTGGTGTTGCATGTCGGCTGGAGCCCTGTGCACTCTAGGACATGACTAGCAGTTGTGCTTTTGGTTTCACCGCAAACATTCTGAACTTGGTAATGAAATTTGGTATGCCGTTGTGAAAAAAATATAAGGTTTTGAATCTCTGACGACATCAATATCATTTGGCATGTATGCTGGCTGTTGATATTTTACAGCAATGGGGCTTTCGGGTTTCTTTCGATACAAATTCTTGAACCTACTGTTTATTGTAGCATGAGCTAAGTAAAAGAAGCATTTTCTGTTTTTTCTAGGTCACGACAGATCCAGTGATTTAACAAGTAATATATAATCTCAACAAACAATCTTCCTTCCTGGGATTTTTTATATATGTTTATATTTATAAAATCATAACTTTACAACCAAATAAAATATTTCATTTTTATTTTGTGCTATTTTTTGTAGAGTTATTTTGTGCTATTTTTACAACCAAATAAAACATCCCGCTACGAATATTTTTTTGCCTTTTTTAGAGTTATTGCAACCAAATAAAAGTGTTGCGGAGGAAGATGCTCATCCTACTACGCCGGGAAGATGAGATACATACAAAAACTGATGGAACATAATACTCCACCTAGCCTAGTGCAGCGGTAGTGGTGATGAGTCCTACTTTAGGCGTCGCGGGTTCGATTCCAAGCTACGGCAATTTTTTTACTTATTTTGTTGTGGTGTTATAACTTATCGCAACAATATAAAAGAGTTGCCATAATATCTCTATCGCAACCATTTGAATGTGTTGCCACAACCTATCTATTGCAACAACCTAAATGTGTTGCCATAATATCTCTATTGCAACAATTTGGACGTGTTGCCACAACCTATCTATTGCAACAAACTAAACGTGTAGCCATAATATCTCTATTGCAACCATTTGGATGTGTTGCCATAAACTCTCTATTGCAACAACAAAATCATGTAGCAATAATATCTCTATCGCAACCATTTGAACATGTTGCCATAACTTCTGTATTGCAACAACATAAACGTGTTGCCATAATATCTCTATGGCAACCATACGATTACGTGTTGCGATTATACATGTCTATTGCAACAAAAAAAACTTTCACAACACCACCAAAATTATTGTAAAAGCCCCCCATATTGCAACAATTTCATGAACTCGTTGCAATAGAACAACCTATCGCAACTAATTGCATGACGTTAGCAAAACTTTGGTTGCTATAGGGTGAAAACTACGTAGTGAAAGCGGTTTCCCTTTGCCTTGGTTAGGCTATATTTCCTCTCTTACTCTTGGTTGCTATAAGTTCTTGAAGACTTGAGCTAGCCTCTTTTACTTACTCTTATTCTACATATAAAGTTAGATATTGAATCCCAATTACATCCTATGGCTCATATTTTACTGATGATGTGGCTCAATCAGGCTTCAAGAAAGGTTATTCGTTTCATTACTTTAGATTCACTGCATGCCACTATATCATCAGCCTCATTTTGTTGTTCAGAGAGTGCCTCTCCACATGTCAAAAGATTTGTGTCTTGTTTGTGGTACTATTGTTTATTTGTCTATTTTTTTAACGTTCATCCTCTTACATGGTGTGTTTGCTAATATCATTCTCCTTAGTGGCTTTGATTATTTACCATCTGGACCCCACTGAATCATTTTTATTTTGCCACTTATGCTAACATGGCAAGGTGAATGTGAAATTTTGAGGAGACTTTTTTGCCCTTATCTTTGTCCTCTAGAATCAATGTCGCCAACAAGGTCACTAGAGTGGAGCCACCATCCATGTCATGGCATGAGCAAGGCTATCGTGCGGTTGTTGCGTTGGTGGCGTCCTAACGACCACTGCCTATGGCGATGGTGGTTTTGGCTGGAGCGAGGGTGACTGCATCGAGATGGGGTTGTCGCTGCGAGGGAGCGGGACAGGGCGAGTGCAGGCTGCCACGTTGGGGATGGCTAAGCCAATGAAGAGATGAGTGATGGAACCCTAAGCTCGGCCAGACAAGGTCTCGAGAATGGCTAAGCTAGCGAGGAGATGAGTGACTGAACTCTAAGCCTGGCTAGACACGGCCTCGGGGACGATGCAGCGCGGCGAGGAAGGGGTTTTTTGGGTATGGATTCCTCCTAGTAGCGATATGAACTCCGAATCCCATTCATCGATTGCATCTCTAAGCCTTCCGTCTCCTAGCCTGCTGACGCGCCCGTTGGGCTGCTCTCCTCAAGTCCGAGTGACGAGAGGAAGAGATACACGGGAGAGAAGAGGAGAGAGAGAGGAGGGTTCAGGGGTAGTGAGGTCATTCATCACTTCGATTATCGAGTTGAGTAAAAATGATAAAATAGAAACGATTCTATAGACCTGGATGACAAATAACCAGAATATGAAGAGAATAACTTCACTTGATTATAAATCGAGCACCTGTTAACGGACGTTAAGTACCAATTATGACTGTCACAGACCTCGGGAATAAAAGGGGATTAACATCTTTTACCTTCACATAGGTTTACAATTAATAAAGTTCCACATGTCCTTGGAGATTATATGAATGTAGGTACATATATGAATAAAATAAAGTGAATGGACGCTTGCATGGCAAAGAAGCACAACTCCAACCAATCGACGATCGTCACGTCAGCATCCCATGGATTGGAGGGCCCATAAGTCAGGTGAAACTGACTTAAAGTGGAGCCAAACACTTGGGAACCGACCAAGGGGCCCACATGTCATCCTCTGGCCAAAGTCGGTGGCCAGAGGCGGTGGCTCTGGTTCGGCCGAACCAGGGTTCGCCAAACCAGATATGGCGGCTCAGCCTCCCTCCTCACATGTGGCGAATCTCCATTGGTCCCTAGTGGCAGTTATGGGAGTTTGGCGGTTACCAACCGACCTGACAACCATCATTGGAGGCTATAAAAGAAGAAGGCTTCACTTCACTCAAACACACACCACAAGAAGTAGTTTCTACATTTCATACTTAGTCTCTAGGCTAGTGGAATTAGGAGTTTAGTTTAGAGCATCTTCTCGGTTTCGAGTCATCTTCGGAAAGTCGGGTATGTCTCTTGTATCTTTCTTTCTTTGTACGACTTTGGTCAATTTAATATATTTATCTTCTCATATATTTGAGTATGGTTCATGTTCTACTCTCTTAGATATATGTCCCATCTATAGTTTATATGATAATTATAACATGGCTAGACAAGTAACTCTATTACCATGGTCACGGTCCAATATGCATTTAGGATGTAGGTGTGTCATTGCCGTACTCATTGACGTCCTTGGAGGCAAAGGTATCTGTGGCAATGTAAGCACGACACTTAGATTGTTTCATAGACATTGGTTATGGTCATATCCCACGGGTTGTAGAGGTAGGAAGCAGGTGTTGACAACCATCTCTGTCCTTTGTAATCCTCCACGTTCGGGTATGGCATAGGACGAACGGTAAGAAATGGACTTTGGGTGGCAGGCTGGGCCACTAGAGGCGGTACCCTCGGAGGCCTGGGAGCAAAGATCTGGGTAACTAACCATGAATATAATTATTGTATAACTTTTACAACTATACTAGAAGTACATTGGGAACCTAGCCCTAACACTATACTCTCCACTTAGCATTAGTATACTATTTGTTAGGACTCTTCTGTGTGTCACACTACCAAATTATCCATATCTCTTACCCCTACTTAGACTTTGGCAATTCAACTATAACATATGAATATACATAGTAACTTAATATTCTCTTCTTGACCGCCGTCTTCCTTTGGGATAAAATAAATACAATACCCCGGAATACTCTAGGGTGAAATGATACAACGGTATATTTGTGCGCTTGTGGATTTATCTATAAAAGTAAGAAATACAAACAGTACCCGATCTGAAAAAGAAAAAATCGAGCACCCGTCTGCTCCCTACTTTCCTTTTTCCTGCTACACCAGCTAGCATGCAGAGCTCTAACCCCCTGCTCCCTACGTCATGTTTGTGCTTGCAACATGCATGCATGCATATCAGATGGATTGACTTACTTTCCTCTGATGTGGGTCACTCACATGTGGTTCCTCAACTTCACGAGCCCAAATGTCAATGACTCAAATGTAAAGAAAAGTAAGTGTGGGGGATGCCACCCCAGGGTAGCCCACACCAAGGAAAGGAGATCGGATAGGACGTGTCGAAAATCTTTGAGTTGGGGTTAGAAGCCAGTCCTCGGGCGAGGTTGATTATCCTGACCGCGGCCTTTCGACCCAACCGCAGCTCCTTTGCTCGACCTCTATGCACAGCCCCGACCAGAAAAGGAGCGGGCCATCCTCGAGAAGGAGACTTCCATGGTAAGCCTCGTAGACAAGACAAAAGGGCGACAGAGTCGGCAGAAGATGACGCCACCTAGCCATACTGTGCACAAGATGCTCGCGACCAAGGATCCTGAGGCGATTCTGTTTTGTTTTCAGCTTTAAACCTGTAAGTGTTTTTTGCTTTACGACCAAGCTTATGTATGCACCCTAAGACCCCTGTGACTGCCCCCTTGGACTATAAAAGGGAGGACCGCACGCGCGGGCACGGGGATCCCTGATTCTGATCGAATCATTCCTTAGAAACCCTAGAACTCTTACTTGCTTGTACTAGAATCCTAAGTTTACACCACCCTAACACAGAATACAGGAGTAGATAGGAGTAGGTTTGTTATCCCTCGGGAGGGCCGAACCTGTCTAAAAGTCTTGGCTCATCTTGTTCCCGAGTCGACCATCAGGCCTATTCACTAGTACATAACCTTCCATCCGTAACGGACCCAAATATGCCTGGAGCACTTGGGCAGTCAGAACGAAGTCATCTCAGGCCGTCATTTGCACCGTTGTAGATGTACTCGTACAACCTCAATTGCAAATAGCCCGTCAGTGATGAAACACATCTGTGACGGGCCCAACTGTAAGCCCGATTGAGATAACCTAGGATATCTCAATCGAGCCATAGTACTGAGCCCGTCAGAGATGAGGGTAATCGGTGACGAGCTCAAAATTAAGGCCCGATTGAGATGAATTTATAGCCTGTCACCGATGACTCATATTGGTGTCGGGCTGTCACTGACGCCCGTTAGAGATGCCTGTGCCCCGTTACAAATGTCGTTTAACTGGCCCGATTGAGGTATAGTTCGGACACACTATAAATGCACCAGCAACCGCTGTCTGAATTCATCCCACTGTTCACTTTTTTGGTGGGAGGTTGGAGGGAGCGACTTTTACAGAACTTTTGAGAATATTGAAGGCCATGCTTCCTGAAGAGAACACATTGCCTGAAACGACATATGAAGCAAAGCAGGTTCTGTGTCCCCTAGGGTTAGAGGTTCATAGAATTCACGCTTGTCCAAACGATTGCATATTGTACCACAAGCAATATGCGGACCTAGAAGTTTGTCCTGTGTGTAAGGCTTCTCGGTACAAGCGAAAGAAAAGTGCGGGGGAGGGAAAGAAGTCAAAGCGGGGTGGTCCGGCGAAGGTTGTATGGTATTTACCCATCATTGATCGCTTCAAGAGAATATTTGCCAACCCGAAGGAAGCAAAATCGGCCAGAAGATTATAGACCCCAAAGATCTAGATCAGATGCAGACTGATATTGTCAATACCCTGTGTCACTTGGAGATGTATTTTCCACTATCATTCTTCGATATCATGGTTCATCTCCCTATTCATCTAGTGAAGCAAACAAAAATATGTGGCCCAGCTTTTCTAAGGGAGATGTATCCGTTCGAGAGGTATATGGGAGTTCTTAAGTCGTACATTCGAAATAGAGCAAAACCAGAGGGGAGCATCATTGAAGGGTACACGACGGAGGAGGTTCTTGAGTTCTGCATCGACTTTATGGCCGAGACTGATCCTATCGAGTTCTTGCGTCTCGCCACGAAGGAAGGTTAGCAGGCCTTGGCACTAGGCAAAAAAAATTGTTCCCGATCAAGCTACCTATGCGCAGGCTCATTTCGCTGTGCTACAACATATGGCTGAAGTAACTCCATATTTTGAGGAGCATCTAGCGAAAGTCCGACAGGACAACATGGGTCGATCAGACATGTGGATCAACAGAGAACATACTACTCACTTCAATGAATGGTTCAAGAATCGTATCGCACGATCGACCGATGACCCAACTGAGATAATACAAGGTTGGCAAGGGGCCCAAGCTGGGATGTTGACACATGGCAAGGGTATGATATCAATGGATACACATTCTACACCGTCACACAAGATAACAAAAGCACAGTGCAGAATAGTGGAGTCTGTATAGATGCATATCAGGATAAAGCTGGATCGAACACATATTATGGCCGCATAGAGCAGATTTGGGAGATGAACTACAAGAGCTTCAAAGTCCCTTTGTTTCATTGCAGCTGGGTGAATATTCGAACCGGAGTTAAAGTCGACAAGGAAGGATTCACTTTAGTGGATCTAGCCAAGGTTGGATACACGGACGAACCATTCGTCCTAGCCAAGCAGGTCGAGCAAATTTTATATATCAAAGACCCCGCAAACAAGAAGCTGCACGTTGTTAGGGATGGCAAACGAAGAATTGTTGGGGTTGACAACGTCGTTGATGAAGAATACAACCAGAATCTTCATGTGAGACATCAGATCGAACTTGATGATGATCCCGAAGACAAAGTGGCATACGCTCGCTCAGACCATTCGGAAGGCATATCCTTGTAAATAGAGTCTTTGTAGTAATATAATTTGTAAATTGATGAATGTGACGAAGTATTTTGTATCGGTGCCTTAATGAATGATCTGCATATCTTTCATGCCTTAATATCTTATGGGTTTTTATAAATTTAATGGCAAATTTACACTATTTAAATAATTCATCTCTTAATTATAATAATTTTTTAAAATATAATGGCAATTATAAACTAATTTAATAAGGCACATTTTAATTTATCATGGTTTTTTAAAAGTTTAATGCTAAATGTACACTATATAAATAATTCATCCGTTAATTATAATATTTTTAGAAATATAATCCCAAGTAGAAACTAATTTAATAAGGCATATTTTAATTTTATATGGTTTTTTTTAAATTTAATGGCAAATTTACACTATATAAATAATTCATCTGTTAATTATAATAATTTTTAAAAATATAATGGTAATTGTAAACTAATTTAATAAGACATATTTTAATTTATCATGGTTTTTTAAAAATTTAGTGCTAAATGTACACTATATTAATAATTCATCGTTAATTATAATATTTTTTAAAAATATAATCCCAACGTAAACTAATTTAATAAGGTATTCGATGCGGATGACACATATCCGTATCGGGCCTACTGTCATCGCCCGATGGATGACAATCATCCGTATCGACGTACTACAAGGGCCCGTCACAGATGACTCATCCGTACCGGGCCCTAATAGTGCGCCCGTCAGAGATGACGTTGACTAGGGTTCCTTAGTCAATCCCGTAGATCCGAGATCCATTCACGCCTCCTCTCGGATCCATGCCGCCGCCCGCTCTCCTCGCCTCCATGCCGACTCCCGAGCCCAGCCTCGCCTCCTCGCCTCCACGCTACCGTCTCCTCTCGATCCACGCGCGCCATCATCCCCGCCTCCTCTCCTCCTTCCCTCCACGCCGCCACCTCCTCTCCTCCTCCCCTCCACGCCGCCGCCTCTCGCATCCATGCGTGCCATCGCCGCCACCGCCTCCTCCCTCCACGCCGCCGCCTCCTCTCATCCTCTCCTCCACACCGCCGCATCCTCTCCTCCTGTCCTCCACGCCGCTGCCTCCTCTCATCCTCTCCTCCACGCCGCCGCCTCCTCTCCTCCTCCCTCCACGCCGCCGCCTCCCCGTCGACCCCGAGCCCGACGCCTCCTCGCCGAGCCGAGCCCAAACGCCTTCTTGCCGAGTCGAGCCCGGACGCCTCGCCGACGACGCCTCCTCGCCGAGCCAAGCCCGACACCTCCTCGCCGAGCCGGACGCCTCCTCGCCGAGCCGAGCCCAAACGCCTCCTCGCGAGCCCGGACGCCTCCTCCTCCACACCGGTTAGTACACACGCCTCCTCCTCCACACCGCCTTCCTCCTCGTAGGCCGCCTCCTCCTCCATTGCTCTTCCATTGCTCACCGGTTAGTTGATCTTCCATTGCTCTTTTGTTGCTCTTATGGATGCTAAAGATGATTTACATACATATATTCTTGATGCTTGTGATGATACGGTTAGATTTATCATGCTTGGATGATTGTTAACTTTATGGAAAATTTATGCTTGGATTGGATGCTTGGAAAATTAATCTGTGCCCTGTGTTAGTTGGCTAGATCAATTAGATAATTGACAATATTAGTAGTAATTTTGGTTACAAATTTTGTCCAACCATCCCATCCTTGGATCCTGTTACTGGAACCAAACCCATGAGGTCTTCTTGCATTTCGGACTTTTCAATCTACATTCACTAATTTATTATGAACTTGATGATCATTGTGGTAAATAGCATAGCAATAGGAAGATACATAACGTCACATGTTTTAGGAGGGCAAGTAGTGGATTTAGCACTAATGTAAACGATGGTGGACATTCATCCGCATATTTCGCATCACGATGACGCCCGCAATGCGTACTCTGTTCGACATGTACATATGTGCATGATGCACAGAATATTTCCATTTCCTTGATATTGATTGACTTTCTGTGCTGTAGTTTATATATCTAGTTGTGTTCATGTCAATTAGTTGGGACTTATTTTTCATTTTGGCCGCAGCCTGCCATGATACGGTTTCTATCAAGTTTTGTGCTGTAGATGGCTGTCATTTCCTTGATATTGATAGACTTAGTTTCTATAAGTTTTGATGCTTGTGCTGTAGATGCTTGTGATGATTGTTCTGGGATGAATTAATTTAGCCTTTTTTTCTTGGTCTGAATTTACTGCTATGATGCTTGAATGATATGGCTGCTATACTGCTATCTTGCTATACTGCTATGATGCTTGAATGATATGGGTGAATGATAAGACTGCTATGATACTCTTGGCCCTATGATACTCTTGGCCCTAACTTTTCCTTTCCTCACCTTTCTTCTCTCCACTCTTCTTCCTGGCCAGTGATGAATGCTCAACATTAGACCATGAGAACAGACCATCTACACTTGTTCTTTTTTGGGGGGCAGTACAATAGATCTGTTAATATTACATTAATTTGGGTTTTTTTAACTACACTTGATCTTTTCAAGTGTTGTTCCTTTACTCACCTTTCTTCTATTCACTCCTCTGGATTTCTTCTCTCCTCTTCCTGGCCAATGATGAATGCTCAAGAACAGACCATAAGAACAGACCATCGACACTTGTTTTTTTTTGGGCACTACAAGTTCTCTTTTTTGTTTCTACAAATGTTCTTTTTAGCAAAAATACAACCATCTACACTTGTTATTTTGATTTTGGGAACCACACTTGTTTTTTTGATAAAAACAGAACATCTACACTTGTTAATTTGTTTTTTGGATCTACACTTGTTTTTTTTGAAAAAAACAGCCATGGACACTTGTTCTTTTTTTGGGGGCACTACACTTCCTCTTTTTTTGCAAAAAAAGAGGCCAAGTTGATCCATTTAGATATATATTCATCACAGCCACAACCAAATTGATCCATTTACATATATATTCTACACTTGTTATTTTGTTTTTGGGAACTACACTTATTTTTCTATAAGAACAGACCATCTACACTTGTTCTTTTTTTATCTACACTTGTTCTTTTTTTGGATGACACTACACTTGTTTTTTGATAAGAACAGACTATCTACACTTGTTCTTTTTTGATCTACACTTGTTCTTTTTTGGATGGCACTACACTTGTTCTTTTTTGATAAGAACGGACTATTTACACTTGTTCTTTTTTGGATCTACACTTGTTCTTTTTTTTGATCTACACTTGCAAATGATTGTAATTGATGCACAATTTCTGAGCAAAACTGAGGCCACATCTAATACTTTCTCCTTCTAATAGTTTAGTAATATGTAAAAGTCCTCAGGGAGAATTACAAGCGGAGGAGGATGGCGGCCGTCGACATGCTCCATACTCACAGAAGATCCTAACTTGTGGTCAGGACAATAATGCTCTAACAGCTAATGCTTATGTGGCAATTCACAAGAATAAGGCGAAGACATTAGCAACGAGAACTTGAACATTGCCGCTGAAAGCAGAGAAAGCACACCTCTAAATCAAGGAGACCGGCGGCGCGGTGGTGGCGGGAGCAAAGACTACGGCGGCGGCGGCGGGTAGTACTACTCGATCACGACAGGCGGATAGAGGTAGTCCGCCGTCGTGCGTGTCACCGGCGGCTTCCATGGCGCCGCCGAGGCATTGAGACGGGAACGGGGGAGGCAAGCCATCATTGCCATATATAGCCGCACTATCCAATCATTGCCATATCTCTCGCTATTCAAAGTTTGATGCAGATACACGAGTACTGTTACGCCGTACTCTAAGAAAGAGCAAGACAAAAAGATTATGAAGCAAAGGGAGAAAAGCAAGAAAAAAGACCGTGATCCCTCCGAGGGACTCCGCAAGCCCTCCGAGCTATTTCGGCACTTGGTCATGAACCGGTCGACCTCGTCCACCATGATGATCACCATCGCCGAGCACTTCGCTGACGCCGAGGACACCGAACGGGACCAGATGCATGCCCTGGAGCACGGACCTCCGAAGGAGCACCGGGGCAAGGAGCCGACCGAGCCCAGCCACTGGTCCCCGAGGAGGGCCGAACACGGACCGCCCGAGTCATCTCGATGGGACAACGTGAAGCGCAAGCCAAGCCCCGAGGTCACGGCCCTCGATAAGGCCAAGACGAGACCGAGGGGCGAGGCCCATGGTGAACCTCTCCAGGAGGACTTGGACAAGCTGTGCTTCCTGCACCCAAACAGTAAGCACACCATCCAACAGTGTTACGTCCTCCATAATTAGATGGTCTGAGAGGCCCAAAATGACTCCCGACCCTCGAAGGGTCGGAGAGGGAAGGACGACGGCGCCAAGTGCCAAAAAGAATACCACCCAAAGGGTGACAACTTCCAGGAGCCGACCCGCACGATCAGCATGATCTACGGAGGGGAGGCTGCCTCGGAAAGCCACCTGCAGCAGAAGCTGCTCGCTCACCGGGTGAACACTATCTCTACGGACTGCCCCCATGAGTGCCTCCGGTGGTCGAAAGTCCCGATCACCTTCTCTCGGGCCGATCAGTGGACTGACGTCCCGAAGCCTGACCGTTTCCCACTGGTGGTAAACCCGGTGATCCTCAAGGTCTGCCTCAAGTGCATGCTCGTCGACAGGGGGAGCGGCATCAATGTCCTCTTTCGAGGAACTTTGCACAGCCTCGGGCTCTCCCTTGACACCTTGGAGCACACCGATTCACCCTTCTACGGGATTGTCCCGGGCAAGGCCAACATGCCGCTCGGCGTGGTCTCCCTCCCTGTGACGTTAGGCATGCGTGAGAATTACCACACTGAGTTCATCAAATTCTATGTGGCAGACTTCGAGAATGCCTACCAGGCGGTGATCTGGTGCCCTGCCCTTGCCTGGTTCATGGCAGTCCCGTACTACGCCTACTTGGTCGTCAAGGTACCAGGGCCCGTAGGCGCCTTCTCTGTCCGAGGAGACGTGGCCACCTCCCATGCCTGCTAGGTGGGCAGCCTTGCTCTAGGCGAGGGCGCCGACCTCCAAGTCCGCTTGGATGAGTCTGCCGCCTAGATCGCCGACATCAGGGGCAAGGCGCCGATGGTCGACGAAGCCTCAGACCCAATGCCGATCGCATCAAGACTCACCGCTGACCCCGCCAAACACAAGGTCGTCCCCATCTCCGACGCTGACCCCTCCAAGACAGTGTTGATAGGCACGAGCCTCGGGGAAGAAATAGGTAAGTGTGCTCGTCGGCTTCTTATGAGCGAACATTGACATGTTTGCGTGGAAACCGGCCAACATGCTGGGAGTACCCAAGGAGCTGGTCGAGCATGAACTCCATGTCTTCCCTGACACCAAGCCGGTCAGGCAAAAGCTATGTCAGTTCACCGAGGAGTGCAAAGATGAGATAAGAAGGAGCTAGCTAGGCTCTTAGACGCTAGCTTCATTAACGAGGTGTACCATCCGGACTGGCTTGCTAATCTGGTCCTTGTAAAGAAAAAGAATGGGAAATGGAGGATGTGCATTGACTATACCGACTCTAACAGGCACTTCCCAAAGGACCCATTATCCCTCCCCCGCATCGACAAAGTGGTCGACTCCACCACGGGTTGTTCCCTCCTGTGTTTGTTAGACTGCTACTCGGGCTATCACCAGATCGGCCTCAAAGCAGTCGACCAGGAGAAAACGTCTTTCATCATGCCGTTCGAGGCATTCTGCTACACCATGATGGCCTTTGGCCTCAAGAACGCCGGGTCAACCTACCAGCGATCCGTTCAGTGCTGCATTGCCAGCCAGATCGATTGGAACACAGAATCCTACCTCAACGATGTGGTGATCAAGACAAGGGACCCCACCGACCTACTTGAATACATAGTCAAGACCTTTGAGAGTCTCCATGTATGCCGATGGAAGCTGAACCCCGTGAAGTGCGTCTTCGGCGTGCCCTCTTGGAAGCTCCTCGGCTTCGTCATCTCCAATCGAGGGATCGAGGCAAATCCCGAGAAGATCTCGACGCTCCTAAAGATGCGCAAGCCAACCTGCGTCAAGGACGTCCAGAGACTCACCTAGTGCATGACGTCCCTCGGACGACTGGCGCCAGGAACTCATCAACTACATCACCACTAAGGCGCTACCGTCCGACAAGGTCATGGCCGAGCGCGTCGTCCGACGGTGCCAGCAGTACGTGGTGGTCGGCTCCGAGCTGTACAAATGCACGACCTCTTCCCAAGTACTCCTGCTATGTGTCCTCCTAGACCGCAATGTCTAGATCCTTGACAAAATCCATTCGGGCATCTGCAGCAACGACGCTAGTGCTCGGACACTGGTCGACAAGGCCTTTCGGTCAGGATTTTATTGGCCGATCACCAACGAGGATGCTAAGAAGCTTGTTCGGTGTTGCCCCGGCTGCCAGTTCTTCGCTAAGAAGCATCATCTCCCTGCTCAAGCTCTCCAGACAATCCCTCCGATGTGGCCTCTCACATGCTGGGGGCTCGACATGGTCGGCCCGTTCCCGAAGGCTCAACAAGGTTTCAATCACCTCTTCGTCGCCATCGATAAATTCACCAAGTGGATTGAGGAGATGTGTTTGAAGACCTGCACCGCCAAGATAGCAGCTGATTTCAGGCATCTCCTATCGCTTCGGCATCCCGATGGAGATCATCACCGATCTCGCCACTCAGTTCACCGGGAATGACTTCTGGGATTTCTGTGAAGACAGATGCATCCAAGTGAAGTACGCCTCGGTGGCACACCCTCGAGCCAACGGGTAGTGCGAGCGTGCTAACGGCATGATCTTGCAAGGACTGAAGGCCCGAATCTTTGACCCCCTCTAGAAGTACGGAGGTCAGTGGCTTCATGAGCTCCTGGCCATCCTTTGGGGGCTTCGCAACTAGGTGAGTAGAGCAACAAGATAGACCCCGTTCTTCCTGGTCTACGGGTCGGAAGCAGTCCTGCTGGCCGACATGCTCCATGAGTCCTCGAGGATCCATTACCATGACGAAGGGATGGCTGAGCAGACGTGCGGCGAGGACATCGACAGCCTTGAGGAACCTCGGTTGGCTGTGGTGATCCAGTCGGATCACTATCAGCAAGCACTTCATTGCTACCATGACAAGAACGTGCAAGGGAGATCTTTCAAGGTCGGCAACCTCATGCTCCGCCGAGTGCAGTCCTCGGCAGGCATGCACAAGCTGTCGGCCCCTTGGGAAGGCCCCTTCACCATCTCCACCGTCACGCGCCCGGGCTCCTATCGATTGATTCGAGAGGATGGGCAGGAAGTGCCGAACTCATGGAACATCGAGCACCTGCATCGATTCTATGCTTGAATAGCTATGTATCTCGTACCCTATTCTCTCAGTAAACCAGCTTGTTCTCTACAATATTTCTTCTCTGTCGTTTTTCTCTGATGCATTCTCCTCCCGACCCCGGAGCAAGCCTGCGCACTCTCAATAACATCTTCGCTACACTCACGGTCTGCCCTGAGCTACGTGGCCCCGACCCGTAATGGTCAGAGTTCTCCAGAAAGAAGTTTATTGAGTACGCCCGAGCTACTCGGGGAGTCGGTAGCATCCCCGAGTATCAACGTGCTACGTATCTGACTAAACACAATGGCCTGGCCCTATGCCCCCCGGACTAAGACAGGGCATGCTCCCTACCATAGAGGGCTAGGGTCGAGACCCAATGCAAGACAGTCAGATACGACGTAAAGCTACTCGGGGGCTTGGTCATCGTTCCCTTAATCCCTCCGCACCTATTTACAACATAAATAGATAAGACGCTAGGGCTCGGCTTTAAACCCCTCAGATCAAGACAGGGCATGCTTCCTACCGAGGCCGGCTAAGGTCGGGGCCCGACGAGCGACAGTCAGACACACTATGAACAGAAGACTTGAAGTTAAAACTTCATTGTAGACTTAAAACTCGTTCTCCAAACATGGCGAAATTGAAACTTTATTACATTTGAAAGAAAATGGAAAAATTTTACAAACTCCAACTCTGACTAACTCTACCTATCTACTCTAGGGAATTTACAATTCTTCCTACAGGGACATATCGTCGACTATCTTCTCGACCGTCAACTCAACCTCGGCATATATGCCCTCGATGTCGCCCTCCATCACGTCCTCGGGCCAACCTTCATCGATCGCCTCGACCTTGATGCGCAGGTATAGCTTTCGTACGACGCTGAGGACATGCATTGCCGCCAGCTTGGCCACATCTTGCAAGAAGACGCGCCGGCCCGCCGAGCAGTCGCGCCACCAGTTCGTCCTCGGTCTCCTCAGGCGGCGGCTGCTCGGCGTCGACCATGGCAAGGAGCGCCCGAGCCCCTTCTCGGTACTACGCCAACCGGGCCTCAGTCGACTCTGTGTGAGCCTTGAGGTCCCTTATCTGGGCAAGAAAGACTGAGAGGTGATCTGCACAAGTAGGGGTCGGTCAGCGCATGGAAAAACTCAAAAAGGAACACAAAAGCTACTAATACTGACACTTACTCTCGGTGTCAGCCCTTGCCTTCTCCGTGGCCGCCAAGTCCTCCTCGGCCTTGCGTAGCCGGTCCTCGGCGTCTTGGCACGCCATGGCCAAGTCCTCCTCGGACTTCCGTAGCTTAGTCTTGGCCTTCTACCGAGCGGCGTCCGAGACCTTGAGAAGCTTCTGGGCGCCGTCTAGCTGCTCCTGGAGCTTCTCGGCTACAAGGGTGGCGTCCTTGATGCACACCCCAAGCCTCCCGGTGTACACTGTGGCCTCACCGGCCTCTGCACAATAGAAGAGTGAGCAGACCACTTCATAAGAAGCTTTGACAAGTTAGGCGGGAGACTTATGCTGGGAAGAAATGGCATGTAGCACCTTGAGCTCGGCCACCTTCGCCTCGGCAACACGGCTCCTCTCCTCCAGTGCCCAAACCGCCCCGGCAGACGGCGACCGATGCGCGAGCCCCTACAAGCACAAGGCGTCAGAAACAAAGCTGAGAAAATGAGGAAAAGAAGCTTGTACTTACCTTGTAAAGATCGCAGACGAGATGAAGCGCTCGGTCGAACTCGTCCGCCCCCTCCGCTTCGAGTCGAGGGCTCCTCGACCACCACCCCAATGTCCGTAGCCGGCTAGTCCTCGGCGCCTCGACGAGCACCACCCGAGGTCCGAGGCGAGCCGGGTCTCGGCCACCTCCGCCGGCTTGGACCCAGGGGCTCCATCGCCGGCCGAGGTTGCACTAGCAGTTGTGGCGACAATGACTATGAGGGGGATGAGGAACAAGTCCAAGCCCACCAACATCTGCTCTTTGCCGACGTCGATGGTAGCCTCTAGGGCCGCCTTGGGCTCCGTCCCTACCGCTAACTGCTCCTTGGCCTGACCGGCCCCCGACGGTGTAACCGCCATTTCCACGTCGACCGAAGGTAGGTCGGCACCCCTCACCTCAACCTGAGCAGTCGGCTCGGTCACCCCATTCGGCTCCTCGGCACATGGGTCGACGTCCAGGGCTTGCCAACTCGAAGCAGTCTGTCAGCACCTGAAAAACGAAACAAAATGGCATACCAAAGCATTACACTTACCTCTTCGAGGCCGTGAACCCCATGACAAGGCGATTGGCCCTCTGTGGGGGCTTTGACGACTCCCCCTTGGGTGCTCCAGTCGTCGAGTCGGTCGACGACAACGCGGCCTTCGCGTCGACCTCCCCCGAGCCCTCCTTGTCGCAGGAGACGACCAACTTTCGCTTCACGCTGGGGATCTTCAGGCTCCCCGGCGGTACCGTCTTTGCCTCCGGCTTTGGCTGGGGGACCTCGGGCCTCTTCCCCATGGCGCTTCGGCGGCCGGGAAGGTCACCCTTTGCCACTGAGGCCTCGGGAACCGGCGGCAGTGGCACATACACGACCATTTCCTGTCACTGTCAGCACCCGGCAGGTGATGGGCTGCACAAGAAAAGAAGAGAAAGAAGAAGAACGAGTCGAGTCAAGCTTACCTTTGGCGTTGAGAAGAAGCTAGTCGGCCCTCGCCACATGCGCTCGATCGGGACCGTGGCCTCTCAGGTCGGGTCCCGGTCGCTGAGTACTCGAACGCCAGCTTCACCCTTTCCTTGCAGGGCTGAAGGCCTCAGAGGGCGAAGTTGAGCGCCACCCTCGCGCTGGTCAGGTCCTACTCCTTCAGGCGATCCACCTTGGCGTCGGTCAGGCCCTACTCCTTCAGGCGATCCACCTTCAGCGGCAACACAGGTGGCCGACCAGGTGCTCGCAGGGGTCGGCTCCTGGTAGATCTCAGGGGAGATTGTCGGCTCATGGTTCCTGATGTAGAACTACTCGGTGTGCCATCCCTTATTCGAGGATATTAGGTAACGGGGATGTAGCGGCGGACCATCGTCTCCCGAAATTGGATCCCGGCCCGCCGACCACTCCGCCGACCGTCCGCCGAGACGAAGTAATGGCGAAAGAGGTTGAAGTGATAGGCCTCGAAGAGATGGATGAAGATATAAATTTGAAGGATGGAATTCGGATTCAGATTGCAAAGGACGATATCACAATAGTGGAGCAGGCACTGAACAAAGGGATGTGCCGGTACTCCAAAGCCACGGAGAAGAAAAGCGGCAAACACGACTAACTCACAGGAGTCGAGGGTCAGAAACTGCTCCCCCTGGCTGGGCAACATTGTGCGAGCTCCCGTGGCGAGAGGACGCCGGCCTGCTGCAGGTCTTCCATCATCTCACTCCCCGCGCTTGAGGGAACGAATGTCGAACCCCCCTCAGTCTCATCGCCACCCGCGGACGAGGATCTCGCCACCTTCCCCAACTTCGACAACTTCTTGGGCGCCATGGGCTTCAGCCAAAAGAGACGGCGACCCTTGCGGCGGCAAACTATGCAGCGACAGTGCAGGTGGTGACCTAACAAGCTCAAACGATGCGGCGCCAATGGATGCGAGAGCAAGGGTGCAAAGGACTTGGAGGCTTACACGAGAAGATTGAGGAGGACGAAGAAGGCGAGGAGGTGGAAATTTAAAGGGGGAAGTAGTGGACCTGTCAATGGAATTCTTGGCAGACGTGCGTTGTCGTTAACGGCGTACACGATGTGCTTGAGGCGCCCCGGCTGCTTTGCCTCCCCCATGTCGCCTCGACGATGGATCCGGGCCATTGGATCTGCGACCGTCAATGGCGTATGCAACGTTCATTACGTGCCTCCACAAATCTGTCCCCCAGTTCACCATGTCGCCCGAGCGGAAGATCTGGGCCGTCGATTTTGCGAGTTGTTGGCGGTCGATAGGACGCCTGACAGTTGATGAGACGTTACGCAACCCCGGGTTTGACGGGCTTGACAATATGGGGCTGGCGCTCTGCCCAACGTGTCAGCGCCCATGCGCGCGGCATGTGCACCCAGTGGCTGGCGATCGCCAAACAAGCTATCTCCTGCGGTTTTTGCTTCTTCATTCTCGCCGACCGCCATCGGCCTTAGGGCTATGGCTTCTCCAACCTCGCCGATCGCAATCAGCCTCTGGGCTGTGGCCTCTCCGACCTTATTGACAGTCATTAGCCTATGGGCTATGGATTTCTCCAACCTCACCGATCGCCATCGGACTTCAGGCTATGGCTTCTCTGACCTCGCCGACCACCATTAGCCTCCAGGCTATGGTTTTCTCTGTTCTCACCGACCACCATCAGCCTCCGGGCTATGGTTTTCTCCATTCTCACCGACAACCATCAGCCTCCGGGCCACGGCTTCTCCGACTTCGCCAACCGCCATCAGCCTCAGGGCTATGGCTTCTCCAACCTCGCCGACCAACATCAGCCACCGGGCTATGGCCTATCCGACCTCGCTGACCGCCATTAGCCTCAGGGCTATGGTCTCACTGACTTCGCCGATCGCCATCAGCCTTAGGGCTATGGCTTCTCCAACCTCGCCGACCGCCATCATCCTCTGGGCTATGGCCTATCCGACCTCGCTGACCGCCATTAGCCTTTAGGCTATGGCTTTCTCCAACGTCGCTAATCGCCATCGTCCTCCGGGCTATTGCTTCTCTGACCTCGCCGACCGTCATCAGCCTTCGGGGTATGGCTTCTCTGTCCTCGCCGACCGCCATTAGCCTGCAGGCTGTGGTTTTCTCCGTTCTCGCCGACCGCCATCAGCCTCCGGGCTATGGTTTTATCCGTTCTCGCCGATAGCCATCAGCCTCTGGGCTATGGCTTCTCCAACCTCACCGACCGCCATCGGCCTCCGGGCTATGGCTTCTCCAACCTCGCCGACCGTCATCGTCCTCCGGGCTGTGGTTCCTTCGACGACACCAACCGCCATCGGCCTCCGAGCCATGGATCCACCAACTCCGCCGATCCTTGCCAACTACCGGACTACACGCCTTTCGCCTCATTGGCTCACTCTAAGTTGATCACATGATTCAACGATCACTGAGGGATGATACATAAGGCTTGACCCCCCGGGCCTGAATGTGCCATTCGACCCCAGGCTTAGGGGCTACACCTGGCAGGTGCAACTGCCGAAGCGCTCTGAAGAGGCTCCAATGGCCAATCAAAGATCCCAGATGGGCAAAACTCAGAGTATAGGGTCATTCGCCCCTAGGCTCGGGGGCTGTTGTGGGGGATGCCACCCCGGGGTAGCCCATGCCAAGGATAGGAGATCGGATAGGATGTGTCCGAAGTCTTTGAGTCAGGGTTGGGAGCCAGTCCTCGGGCGGGGTCGATTATCCCGACCACTGCATTTCGACCCGACCCCAGCTCCTTTGCTCGACCTCTATGCACAGCCCCAACCAGAAAAGGAGCGGGCCATCCTCAGGAAGGGGGCTTCCTTGGTAAGCCTCGCAGACAAGACAAAAAGGCGAAGAGTCGGCAGAAGATGATGTCACCTAGCCAGACTGCGCGCAAGATGCTTGTGACCAAGGATCCCGAGGCGATTCTATTTTGCTTTTCAGCTTTAAGCATGTACCTGCTTTTTGCTTTACGACCAAGCTTACATATGCACCCTAAGACCCCCCGTGACTACCCTCCTTGGACTATAAAAGGGAGGGCAGCACGCGCGGGAAGGGGGATCCCTGATTTCGATAGAATCGCTCCTTAGAAACCCTAGAACTCTAACTTGCTTGTACTGGAACCCTAAGTTTACACCACCCAAACACAGAACACAGAAGTAGACAGGAGTAGGATTGTTATCCCTCGGGAGGGTTGAACTTGTCTAAAAATCTTGGCTCATCTTGTTCCCGAGTCAACCATCAGGCCCATTGATAGACGTCCCGACCACTCTTTCACCTCCTTAGGCGACCTCCTTGGAGGACTGATTGACCTCTCGTCAACAGTAAGTCAAAGGATCCTCTTCCATATCGGATGAAGCTGAAACATCTCTTCCTTGTCTATCTCTTTCCCCACGTGTTTTTATAAACTTTAAACTATATTTTCTCTTAAATTACTTAGATTTTTTGTGACCTAATTGTACCATTATATTTATTATAATTAAATCTTTACAACTAGATGTCACATGACTATATTTTGAACAAATATATCTAAAAATTTAGTTGTTGTTTCACCACATTTAGAAAATTGTTTCACCCCTTGGTAAAAAAAGTTTCAATTCACTTCATAGTATGTTTCAAAAAGATGCAACATTAAAAATATATTGACAGCAACACCGACAACCACTATATAAAATATTGAGTCCTACCAAGTGAAACATTGAGAGAAAAATCATTTGAAACATTTATATATTGTCTATGAAATATTAAATTGTAACTTTTAAAACATTATAAAATAACTTGTTGAGACATTTAAGAGATACCACATGCAATATTTATAAATGAACTAGTGAAACATCACAAAATAATAGCTAAAACATATAAATAAAACATTAAAAAATAGCTAAATATTTTTCATTGGAGTATAATAATGTGAGATCTTGTTGTAAAGATTTAATTATACCGAATGCAATGGTATAATCAAATTGTGAGAGATAGGAGAAACAATATTTAGTGAGAAAAAATATTTTAAAGTGAAAGATAGGAGACAATTAGAAGAAGAATAAAGAGAGAGGAGAGAACACCATGCAGCCCATCCGACAAAAAAATCAAATCATGACTATTGAATCTATTTATGTTTGTTTAAATTTATAGCCAAGATTAAGTTTTTTGACGGAAGAAAAAGGAAATAGGGTTAGTGTTTAGCAGGAGCGGCATGAGAGGTGTGGGAGGGCGCCCATTTTTGTTAGTAGATAGATATGGTGCATGATCGAAAACAATTTCAGAATAACGTTTGAGAATAGTCACGAAAGAGGATGCAAATTTTCAAAGAAACCCATCTTCCTATATGTCACAAAATTCAAATGATGGGATCTCGGAGTGTTGCCTAGCTAATGTCTATCTGCTTGGGATATTTGTTGTCACGTGTGCACAGTGGCGGAGGGCCCGGTAGGGCAAGGTGTGACCCATGCCATACCTTGGGCCTGGCCCAGGACACCCCACCGCCCCGCGAAGGCCTGCTCCCAGCCCATGCAAATCAGTGGTGAGCACCGAGCGAGCGTGTGGCGCGGAGTCTGTTCGTCTCTCCCTGATCGACACGACGCGATGCCCCAACTCCCGAGTTGTCGGTTGCGTCTCCTCGACTCCCTCCCTCTTTCCTCCCTGCACATCGCACCGACGACTCCCTCTAGCGCGGCGCGCCGGTGGCAGCAGGGCAGATACGTGCACGACGAGTCGGCAACGGTAGCTTCAGCTCTAGCGCGACAGCAGCTGCAGCGCGCATGGCGGTGGAGCTCCAGCGCGTGCGGCAGCAGCAGACTGATAGCTCCAGTTCCTGCGCGCGCGGCGGTGGCGACGGCCGGCAGCGCATGCACATGCCTTCCCTTCCTCGGCGCACAGCGGCACAGCCACATCGGAGGGCTGGCGGCAAGGCAAGAGTTTAGGTGTTCAGCTCCTCTGGTCAGTGGCTGCGCACATATGATCATACGACACAAAGTTTGCATAAAATAGAATTTAGAATAACGACTGCATCGATTGAAAGGGCTTTCTCTGCAATGAAGATTATTAAAACTAAGTTAAGGAACATGATGTTAGATGATTGGCTTAATGACTTAATGGTGTCTTACATTGAGCAAGAGATATTCAAAGGACTTGATCTTCAAAATATCAAGAAAGCTTTTCAGAAAAAGAAAAAGAAAGATAGATAAATACAATTACCTAGATCTCCTAAAAGACCAAGAATTAACTAGCTCCTTCGTTATTGGTATATTCTTTAACTTCTCTCCAACATATATTTTTTATTTTAGATACAAACATTATGAATTTATATTTTTCCCTTGTAGACAGTTTTTTTTGACTCCTCGGTCTTCTCTTTTAATTATTGATATGTTTATATACTAGTAAATATGCCCGTGCATTGCAATGGACGTCATTTTATTTTATCATAATTATTTCAAAGTTGAAGTCTCATGTAATTTTAATTTAAATTTTTTTCTTTATATTTTCACCTGAGGCCTATTATTCGACACACTTGGAATACTAAACATGCTTACGTAAGTGATTTGGATTTAATTTAATTTAATTTGGATATAAAGGTGAGTTTGTTTTTTTTTCTATTGCAAAATACAAACTAAAGGTACAATCAAAATATAAAATTATTGATATGTTTATATACTAGTAAATATGCCTGTGCATTGCAATGGGCGTCATTTTATTTTATCATAATTATTTCAAACTTGAAGTCTCATGTAATTCTAATTTATATTTTTTTATTTATGTTTTCACACGATGCCTATTGTTCGACACACTTGAAATACTAAACATTTTTGCGCAAGTGATTTGGATTTAATTTAATTTAATTTGGATATCAAAGGTGAGTTTGTTTTTTGTTTTATTGCAAAATACAAACTAAAGGTAGCATCAAAATATAAACACTCAAGGTTTTTTTAAATAGTCAGACGGACTGTGGGTTAATTTTATAAATACTCAAAGAGTTTCGACGAAAATTTTGGATAGAAACACTACTTACTATTATATATATTTATACATTATTAATAAAAGTTAATCATCATTTATTATTTTAAAGATATTTTTAACCCGATCCCATCTCTTTTAATATGTTTATAGTATTGATATTTATGAATTTATAGTGTGAGTTTGTAGAAAGTCCCCCGTACCTTACAAAAATCCATCCTCGGCCACTGACTGCCTATGCGAGTTCGATTTGAACTCGAAAAGATCTAGGCGTGTAAAAAACAAAGAAAAATGGAGATGAAAAACAGAAAATAGGAAGATGCGTGCGTGCTGAGACTTGAGGCGGGAGAGAGATGGGATGGTTGGCGTTGAGGCCCCGGGCTGGACAGGGCCTCCCCCGTTTCGTCTCCGGTCCTCGTTTTATCCCCTTCGTCTTCCTTTCCCCCCCATTATTTCCTTCCCTTTCTTTTCCTTCTCTCTCCCCCCTCTCTCTCTCTCTCTTCCTGCGGCGCGGCCTTCTCCGCCGGAGGCCACGCCACGCCACGCCACCCCGTCCCCGCCCCCACCCACTTCTCCGGCGAACCGGTGGCCAGCGCTTCCCAACGTACCGTGGCGGTCCGGCCGGTGAGTTGCTCCCCCCGTTCCTCTCCTCCCTACGTTCTCGTGCTAATCGGCGTGGTACTCGCCCCCCGCTTATCATTTGCCCCTTTCTTCACGTGATTCTGCGTGCGCGGCTGTCTTGCCATGCTGAGCGTAGTGGACCTGGGATTGGGTTGGAATTTTTCGATTATTGCGGAATTCGTTTTGGTTTGGATCTTCTGGTTGTTAGCTTTACTCGTGCGCTAACATGGCCGTGCGCGCGCCGTCTTTGCAGTCACTCATTTGAGTTGGGAGCATAGCGGCAATGGGGATTGCGGAGGTGGCCCTCCACACCATGCCTGGGGCATTCGCCGGCCACTCCCTGGCATCCAATTTGCTCCTCGCAGCTGACGCCGCGAGGGGCAGGAGGAAGAGGAGCACCAATTCGTTGCCCGGCTCCAGGGTGCTTCAAGGTCCGGTCAGGTTTCCCGGGCTGCGGGCCGTAGAATGCCAGTGCCAGCGCATCGATGACCTTGCGAGGGTCACGGAAGGGAACGGGACGTGGGTTAAGGATGCGGTGGACAAGGCAAGCCATGCTCTTGGTGATGTGAGGGTGCCTGGTCAGGCTGTAGGTGGCAATGGAAGCCTAAACGGAAACGCTGCCAAGCTTTCGCCCCAGCGGCGGAAGGCGTCTTCTGTGGAGGATGAAGCTTGGGAACTCTTGCGGGAATCCGTGGTTTATTATTGTGGTAGTCCAGTCGGGACGATTGCTGCCAACGACCCAAATGATGCCAATCCAATGAATTATGATCAGGTGTTTATTCGGGATTTCATACCATCTGGCATCGCTTTTCTATTGAAGGGAGAGTACGAAATTGTGCGCAACTTCATTCTACACACCCTTCAGCTTCAGGTACTTGCTTCATTGTTTCCTTAATGTTACATTGTTGTTTAGATTCAGGCTGTGTATTGATTGTGACAGTATAAGTGAACATCCCAGTAATAACATTATATCACGTAAGCGCACTTTGGCAATTTCAGTTCAAGTTGTATCATCTGAAGATGTTGCTCTAGTTGTTTTTCTCTCGACATATAATAGCTTGATCTGTTGAGGTAGGGCGCAGGATGGTAAGGCCTGTCTCTTAAGAGCTGATCTGGTCCACATAAAATTGTTATCAGAAAGTTGGCTGTGTGCTAGCTTTCTCATGTAAAAGTTGCTGCACAATAATACAAGTACACATCTTAAAGATCTTGACAAATTTCTCTTTTAGTTACTGTCACAACAAAATAAATTTATATGCCCTGTCCAAGGTGTAACAAGTTCTGCTGTCATTTTGATATGTAGAGCTGGGAGAAGACAATGGACTGCCATAGTCCAGGACAGGGTTTAATGCCTGCTAGCTTCAAGGTGCGAACAATTCCACTCGATGGAGATGAAGATGCAACTGAGGAGGTCTTGGATCCTGATTTTGGGGAGGCGGCAATAGGCCGTGTGGCACCTGTTGATTCAGGTAGAGCTACTAATGGAGATAGCTAGCACATCCTCTTTTTTGCTACTCTGCTTCTACTAACTCTTAACTGGATATGTGGTTGATGGTTTCATCAGGTCTATGGTGGATCATATTACTTAGGGCATATGGAAAGTGTTCAGGAGATCTGTCAGTTCAGGAGAGAATTGATGTTCAGACTGGAATTAAAATGATATTAAAGCTTTGTTTAGCTGATGGGTTTGACATGTTCCCTACATTACTGGTAACTGATGGATCATGCATGATTGATCGTCGAATGGGAATCCATGGGCATCCACTTGAAATTCAGGTTTTTTATGACACTCCTATCAATTCTGTTTCTTTTGGTGTATGCTCTAGTATAGATTTTATCCCATTCAATCAAAAGTAAGTGTACCCTGAAAAGTTCACCCTATCCATTCCAATCCCCTGAGTGTTGCTTAATTTCCTAGATTATTTTTTGAATGGATTTCAACTGTTTTGAAGGTAATCAGAGGCAGCACTGAATGGCCAAATGAATTTTTTAAGTTAATTTCAGCGATCTCCATGAAAGTAGCTAGCTAAGATAACTGAAAGATGACTTGACTCAAAAAGCACAAAATGGTCATTTTCATAGCTTTGTAACAGTTAACTCACAGAATGGGCATGGAAATGATAGAAATTGAAAGTCAGGAGCATGTAGAGGATCGAGCAAAACTAAAGGGTGCACAAGGAACTTAATGTTAAAACTGAAGCAAGATTCATCAATTAGAAAAATCTTGTAGCATCATACTATCTAACTTTTAACACATGCAGAAAATCATATTTATATGATTTTTTCATTTAATTTTTGCAATTCCAGTATTTCCATGTCATGGATTAGCAAAATATATGGAAACATGTAACTTTCTTGTGCAGTTCCTGCTGTATCATCTGTCACCCACATGGTAGTTTGGTACGAGTACTAATTAACCTGGGTTACTGTTGGCATATCAGAAATTTCAACTAAGCTAGTTATGTGGATGATTAACAAATATAAACTTTTGAAATTGGACACTACCTACAAGTTTCTCATGATCTAGCTGAAAATAGCAATTAGCCATATTCAAATTCGGTTTCAGTAGAGTATATTTTCTATTTAAGTTTCGTAATAAGATATAAGGACCAAAGTCAATCTTGAAAAGTTTGAATGCAACAAGTTGATAGGAGTAACTGTGATGTCGTCCTCAACAATGGTAGTTTATAGGTGTGCACATTGAATAATCAGCATTAATTTTGAAGAGGATGGCCTGCTGCTCTTGCTGATGCTCCTAATAACTTTTCTCTGCCTTATCCTAGTTTAAGGCTCTGTTTAGTCCCATTTACCATGCCAAATTTTTACATCCCAAAATTTTTGGCCATAAACTTTACACAAAAATAGGTGTTTAGATATATGTGTAAATTTTTTGGTCTATTGCAAAGAAGACAGATTTGCCCCTATTAAATCGCCCCCAATTAATCCGACCAGACCACCATGAGCTTCTCGTCGATGAGCAAGCAGCACGTAGTCGCCGGCGGAATGCTTTCACTGTGCTATTGCTGTACCTGAGGCCCGTACATTCCTGCTGCACGTTGTTGTTACCACGGTTCGTGGGTATATCACCAGCAGCCGAACCAAACAAGCAAACTCCCATCTCTATCTTTTCTACTGTGTGTGTCTCTCTCTCCCTCTGCAGAAATGGTGTAGCCAGTTCTTCTTCCTACCGCCTCTTGGTTTCTCTCTTTTCTGTGTGCTCAAACTCTTGTAGTCTTGTGCACAATCTCAAGCTCTTGACTCGATCTTGCCACGCTGTTCTTGCTATCTGAATCCATCCAGCATCCCCAGTGCCTTCCTCTGTTCTTCCTCTCTTGTTCATGTCCTGGTTTGATGCGCAGTCCATGGAGTCATGGCTCGATGCGCAGTCCATGGAGACGCTCGCCCGCTGGATCCCTGGGTGGGGGAGCCTTGACGCCGCCACGCTGCCGCTCGCCGTCGACCTGGTAAGCTCCCCCCCTGTAAATCCGCCGGCCTCCTTCCTTCCTCCCTTCCCCTTGACCCACCCGTGAGCGCGAGCGTTGCAACCACCTGCAGAATAGGGCGACGGACGGCGAGACGAAGGCGGCGAGGACGCTGCCGGCTGCGGTGACCGTGCTCTGGGGCCACCAGTTCATGTCGTTCGAGATGGCGCCGGATGGGGACGGAGATGGCAATGGCGAGGGCGGGGTCATCGCGACGGCCTGAGTGCTGCATACCAGGGAGAAGGTGGAGGTCGCCGGGGATTTGCTCGTCGCGGCGGATGGCTCCGGCTGGGAGAGTGCTGGATGGCTGGGGAAAAAAATTGTGCTGGGTTTTGCGCTGGGAAGGTTGGGGCGCAGGGTAGAGGGCATCCATCTCTTCTCCCAAGAAAAAAATTACACCTTTTTGGGCCTCAACCCTCCCAAAACCCAAAATTTTACATGACAACTTTACACATGCCTGTTTAGTTTCAAAATCCAAAAAAGTGCCTAAAATCCAAAAACTTTACAGCATTTTGGAGGAACTAAACAGGGCCTAAGTGAACTAGAATACATTTATTACCTTAATCCAAGGCCTCACTTACATTTAATATTCAGACCTAACTTTACAAGGTATTATAAAAATGGTTTTCTAAAGAGGGGCTGACATTGAATGAAGTGATCTATTATAAACATTCCTGCATTTTTCATTATAACTTTTATTCTTTTGTGATAAAGCAATAACTCATGTATATATTGTTTTATGTAGGCATTGTTCTATTCAGCTCTCCTTTGCGCGCGTGAAATGTTAACCCCAGAAGATGGCTCAGCTGACTTAATCCGTGCTCTAAACAATAGACTTATCGCACTGTCCTTTCATATTAGAGAGTACTATTGGGTTGACATGCAGAAGCTGAACGAGATTTATCGGTATAAAACAGAAGAATATTCCTATGATGCTGTGAACAAGTTCAACATATATCCTGATCAGGTTTCTCCATGGCTTGTCGAGTGGATACCTCCTAAAGGAGGTTACTTCATCGGGAACCTGCAGCCAGCTCACATGGACTTCCGGTTCTTTTCTCTGGGGAATTTATGGTCCATAGTAAGCAGCTTGGCAACTACTCATCAATCCCATGCCATTTTGGACCTGATTGAATCCAAATGGTCTGATTTAGTGGCAGAGATGCCATTGAAGATATGCTATCCTGCTCTAGAGAACCAGGAATGGAAGATCATTACTGGAAGTGACCCTAAGAATACGTGAGTTTTCGAAATAATTATCTTTGCATCCACCTATGTGCATGTTCCAGTTTCAGTGAGCATCTTCTTAGTAATATCTATTGATGCAGGCCTTGGTCATACCATAATGGAGGATCCTGGCCAACATTGTTATGGCAGGTTCGTTATTCTGTAACAAGTTTTTTTTGTGGTTGATATTAATGACTTTGTTTTTACCTGATGCAGACAGTTTGTAGTAACAATTGAAGCTTAGCAATTCACTATGATTTGTTTGTTCAGCATATAGTTCCTGAGAAATTACTCTCTTTGCGTGCAGCTCACAGTAGCATCTATCAAGATGAACAGACCAGAGATTGCTGCAAAAGCTGTGGAGGTAGCTGAGAGGCGGATTGCTATAGACAAATGGCCTGAATACTATGACACCAAACGAGCACGCTTCATAGGGAAACAGTCTCGTCTTTACCAAACCTGGTCTATTGCCGGGTACCTTGTGGCCAAGCAACTGCTGGACAAACCTGATGCTGCTAGAATACTTTGGAACGACGAGGATGCAGAAATTCTTAACGCTTTGAGCACGAACAGGAAAAGAGGCAAGAAAGTGTTAAAGAAGACATTCATTGTATGAGTTCTTGAAGCAAGGTTCAATCACCTGGTCCTTTAAGTTAGCATTTAAGTTATAGGAAATGTCTTCATGTATATATACACGAAAGGATATGTTTTGCCGGAGAGATGCCTGTCGTTGGATGCTGTTATTGTGGATGCATCTGGCTTTTGCAAGAAAGCACTTGCCTGGGCATTTCTCAACAGTATCCCTTTCATCAATTTTTGTACACTAGACTTGCCTCATGTAGTTTACCATATACTCCATTTGACATGACAGACTTTGTGCCAGCAGTATGATCCTATACTATTAATTATATGCTTGTTTGCTGATGGTGATAGTAGTGTTTTAAATGGTTGGAACCGTTACATAGTTGGATTAATCCGCCCAAGTTCAAGCTGGGTAGCTGAACGGATACCGAGACTGAGGGTATGAATTAGTACAAACACTAATTCTAAGCCCTGTTTATTTCAGATTATTCATCGAATTATTAAACAAACTATTTTCTCTATGCTTTGAGAATACATTTTCTCAAAAATAAATTCTACTGAACTTACTTTTTTAATCTATTTGTTAAGTTTATTTCTCAAAATATTTGATCTATCGCTAAATAATCTAAAACAAATGGGGCCTAGGAGAGAATCTCTGTTGTGTCTAATATTGCAATAGGTTGAAGGATGCAAAATGTAAAAAAAAAAAGTTAATTGTATCGACGGTATACGAACTTGTGAGGTGAGTACAATCTGCACATGTAAAACGCTTTATTTTGGTACAGAAACATGTAACTGCAAACTAAGGTCAAAAGGGTATTAGTTTAAATGTTGATCAGTATGCTACATAAACATATATATGAGAATAATGCTGTGTAGACATATATTTGTTCAGTAAAAATATTTAAGAAGACCTAATGATTATACGATAATACGAAGAAAGTCATAAAGAAACTGAGAAATAATACAAGAGATAGAACAAAGAATAGTAAAACTGAAATCAAGTTTACAAATTTAACGTATCTCATGCCCATCTTGCGAGCGCACATCGCATCCTTACCAGCATTTAACTTGGTAAAATTGGTCATGTCATGTCCTTTTGGTCTTGGTTCGTTCGTTTACTAAATTACACTCACTCAATAAAAAGTTTGTGTATCACCAATATAATTTACTTAAAAAAACTTGTATAATGAATATAAATCCAACATCTATATCCACAAGTGAACATATAAAAAAGTATATTGCAAAGAATATGCATGTGAAAAATAAGAGTATATTATATATATATATATACTGTATATATAAAATATACATGGGTGCATTCTTTTTAGAGAACGCACCCATGCCAGTCGGCCACGCGGTCCGCGTCGGATTGGTTCAACCGAGTCGACGGAGACACCTCACCATCGCGTCGATTGCAACCGGCACTAAATCATCGGATCTCATTAGAACTCGAAGTTAAGCATGCTTGGATGAGAGTAGTATTAGGATTGGTGACCTTCGGGAAGTCCTCGTGTTATGTTGTATCTGACGGAATTGCAACTGGTGTTTAGATTAGGTTGTAATCTCTAAACATAAGTTGTAACTAGATGAAGTTGCAACCAGCTGTGGAAGGTGATATTGGTGTATCGTAACTGGTAGTACCAACAAACTAAAGTTGCAACTGGTGTTTAGATGAGATATTGGTGTATCATAACTGGTAGTACCAACAAACTGGAGTTGCAACTGGGCGGGCAGTCGGTGATATTGGTGTTTCGCAACTGGTGGAGTTGCAACTAGTGTTTAGATGAAGTTGTAATTGGACGATCGGTGATACTGATGTGTCGCAACTGATGTAACAAACTGGTGAAGTTACAACTGGTATTTAGATGATGTTGCAACTAGAGTTGCAACCAGTTGCAACTGGGCGGCCACAATATCATCAACCGCCCAGTGATGTGTTTAGGATGATGTTGCTGGTCGGTGATATTGTGAGAGATATATATATATATAACTATAGTGTTTCTACCCAAATTTTGTTTTGCTGGCTATTTTGCGAGAAAACCCTTGAGTTTTCCCAAGTTAACCCGCAACCCGTCTGGCTGTTTAAAAAAACCCAGTTAAAGAAGAAAAATAGGTTATTTTGCAGAAAATCTCTTGAGTGTTTATAAAATTAACCTGCAGTCCCAATGCTGAAAAAAAAGAGGGCTTGAATGAAAAAAAACCTCTCGCGTTTCTCTCTTTCGTCTTCATCCGCGCCGCGCCCCACGCCCCTCCCTCCCGTCGCCGCTCGGAGCTCCCGCGCCGCCACCTGGACCTTCGCCCTTCGCGTGCTTTCCTCCCTGCGTCGTCGTCCCGTTGCAACGCACGGGCATTTTGCTAGTGTATGTGTGTGTATATATATATATATATATATATATATATATATATATATATATGGTAGGGCTAAAATGCACCTAGGTGCATTTTAACATTGCGTTGCACAGGAGCCACGCGCGTAATAGACACATATCCTCGCCCAAACCATATCCTCGTGTGCGCGTTTGCACCAGACACACGGCACTGTATCTCATTATGGCAGCGGATCTCATTAAAACTCTAATGTTAAGCATGCTTGTACAAGAGTAGTATTAGGATGAGTGACCTCATGAAAATTCTAGTTGTAACTTTATTTACACACAAAGTACAACTGTTGTTTCCTACTTTTAGAAAACAGTTAGTCAGCTAGCATTCCAGTTTGTTACATCAGTTGCGACACACCAATATCACCGACCGCCCAATGGCAACTGGTTGCAACACCAGTTGCAACACAACAATATCACCGACCGTCTAGTTGCAACTCAAGTTACAACTTTATCTAAACACTAGTTATAACTCCACAATATCACCGACCGCGCAATTGCAACTGGTTACAACTTCAGTTGCAACATCATTTAAACACAAGTTGTAACTTCACCAGTTTGTTACATCAGTTGCGACACATCAATATCACAGATCGTCCAATTGCAACTGGTTGTAACTTCAGTTGAAACTTCATATAAACACTAGTTGCAACTCCATCAGTTACGACACACTAATATCACCGACTGCCCCCTCGTTGCAACTTCATCTAAACATCAGTTGTAACTCTAGTTTGTTGGTACTATTAGTTACGATATACCAATATCACATCTAAACACCAGTTGCAACTCCAGTTTGTTGGTACTACTAGTTACGATACACCAATATCACTGCGCATAGCTGGTTGCAACTTTATGTAGTTGCAACTTGTGTTTAGAGATTGCAACCTAATCTAAACACCAATTGTAGTTGGCATGCAGCTTTGGTGGTTGATCAATTGCAACACACTTGGTATGCTAGTTGCAACATAATCTAAACACCAGTTACAACTCTGCCAGATACAGCATAACACGAGGACTTCCCAGAAGATCACCCATCCTAGTACTACTCTCGTCCAAGCACGCTTAACTTCATAGTTCTAATGAGATCTGATGATTTAGTGCCGGTTGCAATCAGACGCGATGGTGAGACACTCCAGTCAGACTCAACCAATCCGACGCGGACCGCGCGGCCGACTGACATGGGTGCGTTCTCTAAAAAGAATGCACCCATGTATATTATATATATATATATATGTATGTATGTATATTATATATATGTATGTATGTATATGTATATGTATATGAAAAAAATCCTCAATGTCCCGCATTTGAATCTAAACCTAAATAGCATTCTTAGCGCTTCCATCTATACCTATTTTCTGGAGAATAGTTCGAAATGTTGTCTGGTTAACAGTTCAAGCTATGGAAACTTTTTTCTTTCAGGTTTTGGCAACAAAACCAACACAGAAAACAATAGTTACGCAAAACATGACAATATCTGTCAAATAACCAGATAACTCTCCAGAAATTCCTCTTCCTATCAGAGATGAAACACCAACACACTTCTCATGCTCAGGTCCAGCACCACCCATGCAACCATGAGTTAATAAAATGTTCTAAACCAGTTATATCCCCCTGAATATTTGCTAAGATTCGGGTTAAGGATACAACGACTAAAAACATAATCATGGACCTTCTCTCCATAAAATCGGCATCAACTTATACTCTTAAGAATGCAGTCTTTTGCTTCGCTCTACCTTGAAAATGCATGTCAAAAATCTTATTGTACCCTACATTCTTGCACGTCATTAATTGGACTAATTAATCAGCATATGTGATAAATTACAGAAGCACGTTCTTTGTAAAACCCGCGAATATAGTCGTGTCTACTACACCGATGGACCATACAAGTTTTCCAAAAATAACACCTCGTTTGGTAAACGAGGCCACTATATAATAGAGAAGGATTTGCATTGCTAAAAAGAAGTTCGTTGTCTAATAAAGGGCGGTTTCTTGCCTCCTCTTTGCCCTCCAAGGGGGAGCAGGATCAGGGAGAAAAAGGAGGGCCAACTAATACAAAATTTACCGCAGGTTAATTTGGCCGATTTCTCATGCCATTTTCTCGTCTTGCCATTTCTCTAGCAGTTTATGTATTGTTCGGTTTATTAATTGTTCCTGCTGCTCTGTTTCTTGGACTTGTGACGATGGTTCCTTCCTCTTTAATTTCATCCATTTTTCCTCATTTTTTCTTTAATTTCATCCATTTTTCCTCATTTTTTTGGGAGAGTTCATTCCATTTCTTCGACATTTTTCAAAAATATTCATTCGTTATGCATATATAAAAATCCAAGTAAAATGGGGCTAAAATTTCATCATCTTTGGAGTTGCAATTTTTTTGCAAATTCGCAATGTGACGTCATGGGTTGTTGGTTTGCAGGAACCCTAGGATTAATTAAAGTAGGTTGACGGCAAGATGCCTGTGTCACGGGGCGGCAAGGCCGGTTCGTCGAAGCCGGACCCCTTCGACTCGGACTCGGACTCCGATCTCGCCCCGAAGCCGGCGGCGAAGAAGTCGTCGGGGGCGGCGTACTCGGTGCCCAGCAGCGCGGCGAAGGGGCAGTACAAGGACGACTTCCGCGACTCCGGCGGGCTGGAGCAGCAGTCGGTGCAGGAGCTGGAGAACTACGCGGCGTACAAGGCCGAGGAGACCACCGACGCGCTCGGCGGCTGCCTCCGCATCGCCGAGAACATCAGGGAGGACGCCGCCAACACGCTCGTCACCCTCAACAAGCAGGGCCAGCAGATCAGCCGCACCCACGAGAAGGCTGTCGACATCGACCAGGACCTCACCAAGGTCAATTCATCTCACCATTCCATTGTTTTTCTTTTTTTTTTTGGTCCTCTTCGATCATTTCTGCTTCTGAAGAAAATGATCGTGCCGACAAAATTCAGTTAGCATTGCCATTGTCCTGCCAAAGTTCAGGATTTCAGGTGAGATGTTTGATGGTTTTGATGATGGATTGCTGTTGTGTATAGAGCGAGTCGCTTCTGGGGAGCCTTGGAGGGTTCTTCTCCAAGCCATGGAAGCCCAAGAAAACGAGGCAGATCAAGGGACCAGCCTATGTCTCGCGAGGTACGAACTCAAACATATATCTGCATCGGAAATTCAATTCCCAGTTCGATAATATGCTCTCTGTTCTTGGCATATAAATGGCGATATGATATGTTGCAGATGATTCCTTCAAAAAGAAGGCGAGCCGCATCGAGCAGAGGGATAAGCTAGGGCTGAGCCCTCGTGGGAAGTCGGCTAATCGCAGCTACGCGGAGCCCACTAGCGCCATGGAGAAAGTTCAGGTTAATCTCTCCTCACTTGATCTCTCTGGCGCCATCACAAAAAATCAGAGATTTGTCTAGCATGACTAGCATCCATTCTCTTCAAATTCTTTTTGGTTTTGCAGGTGGAGAAACAAAAGCAGGATGATGCCCTAGATGATCTCAGTGGTGTGCTTGGGCAGCTCAAGGGCATGGCTTGTGACATGGGTTCAGAACTTGATAGGTAAGCTTCTTAATGGTTCAAGATGCTATAATGCTCCTGTTCTGCTAGTGTTGTCAAATGGAGTTCCACTGTGTTAACCAGCACTATTATTTGATTTATTTCAGGCAAAACAAAGCGCTGGATGATCTGCAGGATGACGTGGATGAGCTCAACTCCAGGGTGAAAGGGGCCAACCAACGTGCGCGCAAGCTGATCGACAAATAGGCTGGAAACATGGGAGGATCGCCTTGATCTGCAGACTGCAGTGCAAGAGGGCAAATGATAAAGAGTCGTCCTCGCTGGCACAGCTTCTGCTTATCTATTAACTGGGTTTTGTATGTATTTTCGAGGGCATATATATCTTCTCTGTTTGTTAATTAATTTCCTCGTGGTTGTTTTCTTGATGATCGATCAAAGTTGTATACTGTATGTACAGATATGAGAAGGGGAAATTACATATTGTTGACATCAGAAGATGCTGTCTTACTGAAGTGCAGTCTTCAGTTCTCCAACCTCCAGGACAATAAGAGGCATTTATATATCTTTGGGAGAAATTAGAGAATCTGCAGAAAATATTCATAAATATACACCAATGCGCGAGGGATAAAATTATTTACATCAAGGATCCTAGGACAGTGAAACTTATCCCATTATTGAAGTTACATGTTCTGCTGTGCATATGAATAAAATTTTTTTAAATATAACGAATGGTCAAATATTTGTCAAAAATCATCGGTGTTAAACATTACAAAACGAAAGGGAGTGTTACAGTGCATTAAATTCATATGCAAAACCTGAATTGAATTTGAACAATATATTTTTAGTTGGTTCTACCAATTTTTAAAGATAATAAAACTCATTTAGCTAATTATTATAAAGTTTATAGGTCGACTGACTACGAACTATAAAATCACATAATCCCAGCATAAAGAGAGAAATAACACATTGCTTCGTATCTATGTAAAAAATTTTAAATAAAACAAATGATATAAAAGTCATCAGCGTTAAACTTTATAAAATGGAGGGAGTATTACATTGCATTAAATTCATATGCAAAACCTGAATCAAATTTTGACAGTTTGTTTTTAAGTCCATTCTACAGTTTTTTTAAAGATAATGGAATAGCTAATTATTATAAAGTTTACATGTCGACTGACTACGAATTAGAACATCACATAATCCCAGCATAAAGTTAATACCAGCATAAAGAGAGAAATAATTTCATATCTATGTAAAAGTTGATAATTTATCACAAGCCAGTTTTTTCTTTATTTTTGGCACCATCGATCTTAAACCCATAAAACCAATAAGGCCTCTACCGTTCTCAAAATTTTACACACTACTAAGAGGCCTTTCAAATAATGAAATCCATAAGAATTTACACGAATATAAAAAATTAAGTTTAAATAATATATATAGTCTAAAATTTAGCATGGTTAACAACGTACCAATCAATAACGATTCCACAGCCTATAAACTACGGTTGCCAACTGGTACATCTTATTTTATTTTCTAGTGTATAATAAATACGTCTGAAGTTTGAACAATTCAGCCATCCGTTACTGATACTCCAAAAAAGAAGATGCATGCTGAACCACTACGCGACTAGGCGACTAGCTGGTTTGCTAACTAGTAACAGAAAAAAGTCAGCAGCAACTTCTCTGAATTTCAAAAACGTGGAAGCAAAATAATACTTGATATCATGTAATGCAATCCAAAACCATAAAGAACATCCTAACAGTTCATCAAAGATAGAGATTTAAAATTACATCATCCCTACTAGCCTTTCTTTACCAATATTAACCAGCAAGCTTTAAGGAATAACATTATTTTCAAGATTAGCAAAAGAGACATTTGGTGAATCATAAAGTATGAATCCGTGCAGCTACATCCCTTCACACATGACATGCCTTAGATACCTGGAGGGGTAATACAAGGGTGAGATTCAAGAATCTTAGCAAGTAAACTTATTTTGACAAACTATTTAAACCATAGTTTGATTAGGCCTCGGCTTAATACTTCCATAATTGACAAATCGTTATTAGAATATCAAGTGTCCTATCATTTTCACCATTAAATCATATTTTATTCTTCATCATCACACCAAACAAGTACTACTAGAACAATTTTTGTAATATTGAAGAATCATTACGATACTAACAACTTAATATCCGAGCAAATAATATCAAAGATATCGTGGTAAGAACATTTAAACCATATTCATCCTACTACACCCAAACTACTATTTTTCTTCATGTAAACAATATTTGACCAACCCAAAATTACCACCATTTTGGTATTATAGAACACTTATGGAAAACACACAAGGAGTCCATGACAAATTAGCAAGGGACTAGAATAAGAGATGCGGTGATCCCTTTCGTACTAATTCCAAATACAATATTAATTATAAGACGAATGAAGTGCATAACAATATAATACAATTCCATCCATATCCATAATACCAAGGGTCATCTGCATTACATACTCCTTGAGAAGCATCACTTCTCATGATTACTTCCAATATTTATGCAATGCATAAGACAATCACTTCCATGCATCAAGTGCACATGAATGCATATGAATGTGTATAAACTCCGCCTACATACCCAACAAGGTATGGAGTCGCATCCATGGATGTTGTACCGGTACAGTCGTAACCATAAGATCACGACATAACTTTCAATACAATGTATATGCAAATGCACATGTATATTATATGGTGCATTGATAATGCCACCAATAAATCTTCAACTTCGTTCTCAAGTGTGGATTAGCCACACACTACAAGATAATACCACCAACCAATAGTTAACCTCTTTCTGAAGTAGGAAATTCACTACATACCATAGCCATCACATATAACAAGAATATTAGAACATACCTCAACACATATCAAAATCCACACGTATAAGCGTAAGATACTTGTATTGTCAATATCAAAAATAACACTTTAACATATCCAAAACATACTTCAAACACGAAACCACAGGATGAAACTCACCTCTAGAATCCAAGTCTCACCACATAACACCCCTTCTTAAAGTGCTAACCATATAAGCCAACAATCCGTAATACATTAATGCATACTACTATTTTAAATATAAACATATTTGCACGTAGATTAAACTATGAAAATTAATACCAAGTCCAAAGCAACCTATGCACCTATAATTTTCATACATCATCCAACCACAATATTATCCATATATGGTCATAACCAAGGAGTGAAGTCTATTTTTGAACGGGAGTCGGATTCTAGTTCGATCTCAGTACTATCACACCACGATGATTCAATAACAATTGATTAAATCCACACAAACTCCTAAAGTAATGACATATTCCCTAATATTTATATTTTGATAAACACAAGGTGCATGACTGAACCTCATTTATGAATAATATCACTCAAGTGTGCAATTATCTCTATTCATTATTCATCATATTGCATTTATCTTTATTTTGTTAGATTACTTCACAAAGCAAATAAATCTTGTCCAATCTTTCAATTATTGAGTATAGTCATATGTGCTGAGTTTTATACATTTAGGTGGTAACAATAATAAGTCAAAACGGTAGCAAATCACCACTATGTTTACTTGCGTGTAACTTGGTAGAGATGAGCGCCCTAGGTAGGACCTGGAGCAATACCACCTGTTGAACATCCCACATTCTCATCATACAACATGAAAGAAACATACACAATCAGTGGGCATCTCAGTACCTACGTCCCACACTCCAATAAGTGAATATAAACATAACAGCTCATCCTGAAATCCTCCAACAGGACCAGCAGTCCTTATCCTTTTCATATCTTTGGATCCTTATGGATAAAAATTCCCAAATTTTGCTTTATATAACATAACTTCATAATCTACAATTCTTTAGTTATTATCATCTCCAACAAAAGTCAGTAAGGTTGTCAAAACTTCAGTCTAAACTCAGCATGACAATCTGCCCCAAACTGTAGAGCAGTCACACTAAAACAGTCATATCTTTTACTAAAAAACTCCAATGAACATGTGCTTTACCGATATGGAAATCTTATGAAATTATCTACAACTTCTAAAACTGCCACAAAGTCTGATTCGGCCTCTAAACAGGATTAATCTGCAATTGAATAGATACTGTCCAAATTCGCAGGTAAGAAAAATAGTCAAAAGAAAAACATCCATAACTCACTAACCATAAATCCGATTGAGGTGTTCTTTACGGCCATGGAAAGATTTTTAAATCTCCTACAACTTTTAGAAAGACTTATTATTTTTTTTGAGCCACTAGGATGTCCAAAACAGTCAATTTCTGAGACTACACACATTGACAAGTTTCATATAAGGATGAAGCTGCATTTTGGGAGCCTCTCCTCTAATCCCATCCGCTAACCACAGATCTAACCCACAAAACATCATCCAATCAGAGAGATTAAGGTTTCTCATCTTGTCTTTGAGTAGGAGCAGCAAAAACCCTAGGTTCCCCATCTCCTCTTCTCCCCCATCCTCTTCTTTCTTCTTCTTCTCCTTCCTTCCTCTTCTTCCTTTCTTGTCTCCATTCTCTATGGGCAAGAACAGCAGCAACACAGGACGAGAAAAGTGAGCTAGGGTTGAAAGAAGCTAGGCTGGCTGTTCTTTTATACTAGATTTCTCTAGACACACATCCAATGGTTTACAATTATTCGGATCGTCGGAAGAGCAATACTTAGCTGAATTGGGCAAGTGAGTAGTCAAACGGATTCGTCTCGACAAGCTCTACGCATCGTCCATCCGTACAATAGATTTAAAAATTAACTTTTACCCCTCTCGGAAGTAATTAGTTAATTCTCTTTATTTTTCTAATTATGGATTACGGGTATTACACAAATAGATTCACAAAGTACTCCCTCCAGTAAAAATATGTCATTTACCTTTTCCTTACGGGTTTTTGAGATGCGATTTTGACCATAATTTTTCTGTTAGATTAAGTTCATAAAATCTAATAAGTTTATGAGATTATGAAAGTCTTTTTCAAGACAAATCTACTTATATCATTTTTATGTTTTCAAACTAAGCATTTTAAAATACAGTTAATGTTTGAAAAGTTTGACCGGATGTTGACCTCTCGGATTCTGAATTTTGATTGGAGATTCCAAATCCTTTTGCATGGGGGCATTTTGGCTTTCATAGAACAGATGATGCACATGGTCGGGTCTTCTTCTCAGATCGCTGCTGGCAGTTTCTTGAGATCCATGTCCCAAATCTCCATGACATCGAGTATCTAGCAGCAGTCGAATAAAGTCAAATCGAACAAATCACAGCTGAAATCTCCAGCTAGCAATAGCTGCTTTGCATGAACAGATCCTGAGCTTGCATAATTAGCGAATTAGTAAATTTTGATCAGTGGTTTATTTGGACCGTTGACTTGCTTGCTGTCCATGATCAAATCAGCATCATAGGTTGATCAAATTATTAACCCATCTGAAAAAAAAACAGGTATATACCAGACACCGCTCAGGTCTGAGGCAGCCAGCAATTCCACTATTCCAGGGGCCACAAGTAAAACTCCAGATGAGTTTGATAAAAAATCATAGGAGGCCAGAATAATGCTGAAAGCATCTTAGATTGTTTTTCTGCACAGAGCACTGTATAGTCGCAAGATTAACTAGATGGATGAACTGAGTACATAACATAGAAGCAATAATGAGGCTTTCACCAAAAGTTAACAGGAACAAAAATGGACTGGAATATTTTAAAAAAAAGTGACATTACTGAGATGACCTCAACTCCAAGGCAAGCAATTTGTTGTTCCCAGCATTAGCAAGAGCTAAAGCACTAGAACAGCAGCAACTGATACAGAGAGTACATGAAGAATATAAGCAACTCAGAGTACGCAGTACGACTGTTACATAGCAATTGCAGTTTATATGGTCCAGACTCCAGATAGAAAATTGACATTATGCAATTCAAGGGGTATCAACTCTAGATTCTTGATTTTTTTTCTCAAGAGCTCCAGAAAATAATGGCAGCTATTGGCATCCCCAGCCTTAAGTTCTACATTAAGACAAATGTTGGGACACATTTCATCAACTCTGGAACAATTCCATCTGCATCATAATTTGAACCAAAATGCCAAAAAGAATGAAGCCCGATTTTTAGCAGTCAGAACAAGTAATTTCATAACAGCTAAGCCAGCTTTGTAACAATTTAAGGGAGATAAAATATCCAGTTGCCTCAAAAAAAGTAAACTCAAGGATTATAGATTGGACATAGATCTGCGCAACACACGAATTGGCAAATCAAGAGGAAACCAAACCAGTAGCCTCTGAAAATTTGGGGAAGCCCAAAAGCTTGATAATTCACTAACCAGGTAAGAATGAACGATCACTATTAAGTAATTTTGTACTTTTTCCGTCCCAAAATATAAGAGATTTTGATTGGATGGGACACGTTCGTACTACAAATCTAGACAGGCTCAGATTTGTAGATCTAGAATGTATCACATCCAATCAAAATCCCTTATATTGTAGGAAGGAGAGAATACAACAATAATACACCAGAAACATCAGACCCATAAATAAAACTAAGATGCCATACATTCCTGCTTAAAAGTCAAAACCATGGTTTTAGGACTTATGGGAATGATGCCGTCAGGCAGAAAAAAAATGGAATTTCAGAAAAAAAAATGTGACACGAGCAAAATCAGTTAAAAAAACGACGACGCCGTGCTATATTTTTCTTGTATATCTATCAAAACTAGTAAGAATTATGCAATATTATGTTTTCATCGGTAGATACTCTTTGATAATGCAAGTTAACAATGGAATATATCTTCTTTTTTTTCCTCGCTAAACCAACTAAATTGCAACTGCGAGATATAAAGTTCTGCTTATAACTTATTTGAATGTTATACATTTCAATTTAGCCATGCAATATGTTTTGCTTCATATCCTCACTTAAATGCACTATGGTTCTGAGATAGATGAAGTGATTAACTCAAGCGAAAACCAGTACAAAATCAGTACATTGGTGATGCTGGTTGAACTAGAAGCTAGCATTGAAGTGCAATGCAATACACAAGGTGAGGCTACTTCCTTCTGATTTGAGCTCCTAGCCTCCTATCAAATTTTAGGATCATATTTTTTTCAGTTAGCCATACTAAAATTTTACTTCATATCTTCACTTAGATGAAGCATTTCAGATGAGATAGATAAACTCAAGCGACCACCAGGTACAGAATCAGTATATGCTTGTTGCACTAGAAGCTGGCATAGTAGCATTGAGATGTAACGCAATATAAAAGGCAAGTCTATTTCTGCTGATTTGAGCTCCTATCACATTTAACTCCATGATAAACATTAGATTGCAATCTCTAACTGTTACATAACAATAACAATTCATGAACAAAAAGAAAGAAAAAAAGAGTGGAAAATAAAACAACACCATCCCCAAGTCACAAAATGCTCTGACCTTGAAGAGAGCCAAAGCAAGTATGCTATTGCCATACCACCAACTCTCATCAGGACCTCTCAAGAAGTGGTCGATATCTTGGCCTTCACATCAAGATTCTCCTTGTCATCAATAGGCTTCGTGGTCTGATTTCTGACCCTCTTGATCTTGGGGCTTTCGAGCCCCTTGTGAGCAAACCCATACAACCGAAGCACCTGGTTATCAGCAAAATTAAACGCTCGCTCCATACTCTTGAGACACCGCTCCACCGGATAATCCCCGTAGCTTCCACATGGCTTGCACCCGACAAAATGAGTCACAAATGGCCACCGCTCATCCCCAAGCCCCGGATGGTGGTTCTCCATCATCTCCTCATACTTGTCTACCAGCCCAGCCCAGAAGCCATGTAAGTAGTACGAGTTCTCTATGAACACCTTGTCCATCCACTTCTCCTTTTGCGAGAGCAAGAGGTAAATCAAAGCAGACTGGTCATCAGCCTCAAATGCCGGACGGCCCTTGAGGTTGGCAGTAAGAATCTTCCCGGCTTCGTCTCGGATGAATCCCTTGGGCCCCATGGGCGCCCACGCATCGAGAAGGTCAAGCGACCACTGGCAGTTCCGGAAGAGGAAGCTGCCGGTGTTGAGCGCGATCCACGAGTGCTTCTCAAAGAGGAGATCCTGGTATCCATGGATGATGAGGTTGCGGCCTTCGTAGTGCGAGAGGGGAAGCTCGAAAGCCATGTCGGTGAAGAGCGCGTCGCTGTCCATCCACCAGATCCACTCGACCTCCGGGTGGGAGAGCATGAGGCGGCGGAGCAGAGGCAACTTGGCCCAGTACCCGGCGAGCTCGGTGTCGAGGTGCGCGAGGTTGTGGACGATCTCGATGCCGTGGAGGCGGCAGTAGTCGATCTTGTTCTTGGTGGTCTTCAGCAGATAGTGGTCGCCAAGCGGGTTGTCGCAGGGTCCCGGCTGCGATCCCGTGACAAGCAGGATCCTGGGCCTGCCGCCGGCGACGGTGGCCGGAAACCCTGGGTTCTGCCTGAGCCAGCGGCGGCGCTGCCCGTCCCAGTCGGAGATCTTGGGACCAAGCGCGTAGCGGCCGACGGCGGCGGCGTAGGCCGCCGCAGCCTCCGTGGCGTTGAGCGCGGTGGCGTTGTAGGCAGCGGAGCCCCCGAGGTCCCCGGCGTCGTCGTCTCCGCCGTCGGGGCCGGAGTCGGAGCGGATCTCGCGGAGGATGCGGTCGATGTCCTCGACGGCCTTGGCGCCGGCGAGCGCGTCGGCGTCGGTGGGCTGGTTGGGGAGGGAGAGGTTGAGGCCGATGGTGCCGCGGAGGACGAGGATGGTGACGAGGCCGCATAGCACGGTGATCTTGACGTTGTTGAAGGTGCGGTGGATCTTGCGCGAGCGGTGGTGGTGGTGGTGGCTGCTCAGCGGCGACGCGCCACGCAGCCGCGGCGCCGTCATCGGCAGCCCGCCGCCTCCTCCTCCTCCTCCCCCTTGCCGTTGTTGTACCCCATCCCTCCTGCCCCATTCCCCTCACCCCCACAACCCTAGCCGCCTCGGATTTATCAGGCGCCCAAATCTCCGCGCGGGATCGGCCGGCTCGCGAATCGGGGCGCGGCGACAGAGAGGGAGAGAGAGAGGGGGGGAATGGAGTGGGAGTGTGAGTCGCTCGCTCACATGGGCGAGGCGAGGCGCGGCGCGGTGAGGCGGTGAGAATTGAGATGGGATCGGTGGGGTTGCGATTTGGAGGAGAGGAGCCGACGGGGAGCCGAGTCGAGTCCCCTTCCGTTCCGGGGCTCATTTTTATTTTCTCGGTTACTGTTGGCTTCTGGGGCAGAGGGCTGTCGGCCGTTGACTCGCGCGGCTGAATCCCGGTCCCGGGGCGGCATCGGCGGTTCGGCCGGCGCGGCGCGGCGCGAACGCGATGTCGCGCAGCCGGCCGGGCCGCGTTTCCTGGGCCGTGTGGTGCACACGCGCGATCTCTCCGGGCCGGACGTTCAGGCGAGCCGTGCGTGCGTACGTACGCACGCGCCGCGTGTATGTTTCCTCTTCTGTGGTGGGTGCGTGTTTCTGGCATTGACTGATGCTGAGAACGAGTTGGTGTTTTGCGAGAGGGCTCGGGATTCGGAACGGAATTAATTGCGGAACGTGCGGTTTATCAGTGTGCCGAGGCCTCGTCGGTGGGTTTGTAGCAAGTTTTACAGTAGAACTATTACCTTCGATTTCATTTCATGTATCAATAAAATATATGTTGTCACAATAACCAACATATTGTATATTTTTTCATAAAAAATGACTTATTCTCTCTTTTGTCACTTTTCTTCTCTATATTAGAGACATTTTTAGAGACAACCTCTCTATATTATTTGCTCTTACATAGGTTTTGCTGGATGTGATCATAAAGTTTTTGGCACCGGTTATGATGGAAGCACTTTATTCGTTTTAAAATAAATCAACGTATATTTAAATATAATGTAATCTGAATAGCATATTATAATAAATTTAGACGAGGGGCTGATTTCTTGTTAGATTCATTCTCGTTTAGATTCCCGCATCATATCCAATTTTAAGATTTATTTATTTTAGATAGAAGAGATGGCATTTAAAACTAAGGTGGTTTATTTTAGAAGGGAGGCTTCACTGGCCTGCTTCTGTTCGGTCACGTAAGAAATGGAAAGAAGCTTAGTACCGGAAAAACCCTTCAATTTGGGAAAAGATTTTGGGTTTATTTGGTTTACTATCCTACTAAATAGCACTATCAATTTTTTTATAGAGTAAAGCTGTATTTGATTTGATATTAATTAGAAGCCAAAATAACCATATCTACTATTCGAGCTACGTAGAGTTAGTTTCAATCCAAAACAGCACTTTTGTACCTCAGGCCAAAATTGGTCATTCCTGCCAGCTACTCCTTTTTCTTTCCATATTGATTATCATATAACAAAAAATTCAAAAAATTTGAATTGCTCCTTTCTTTTTATATTGACTATCATATAACAAAATTATCATATAATCCTAATCTATATTATTATTGTATTTATGCATATAAGTATGCATACATATAGACATTTAAGACATTTAAGGTAGTAAAACTAACCTTTATCGTGCATGGGAGAATTCGTGTGTATGTTTCTTGATTTTTTTCTACCATATACTTATATTAAATGCAATAAAAAAGTCAAAACTTTCTTGATCTAAAAATATATAAATATGATGATCAATATGAAATGATGGGAACGAAGTAAATGAGTGTGCATCCTATTGCCCAATGACGGGTTCACACAGTACCTCTCCTTGTGGTCTTGAAGAACCTTCACCTAGCAACACTAGCGCGCGTTCCCCTTTCCGTTGGATGATTCACTACGATGGCCATTCCAACGCCTCGCAGCTGTTTACCAAAGAAATTCCTATCCCATTGCATCGGCGTCAGGTCAGACAACGTTGGCACACTGAGTAATACGTAATTTTGAACTGAAACAACTCAAGCGAAGCCATGCTGTGTTCCTGTGTCCAACAAAGACGCCAACGCTGAAAAATGCCCGGTACAATCCAGGCTATCGGTACAAAAAATCTCTACCCTCAAATAAGAAATCTAAACCAAGAAAGTGCATCTGCATATGGATTATATAGTTCGCGACACCAAATTCACCTGCACAACTACTCCAGATGTCATATGTGCATTTGCTAAACATGGCAACTCAAAACGTGCAGTCGTTAATAGTAAACAGAGGGAAGTATATCAACTCAACACATCACGACGGTGCTGATTTTGCGGAAACAAATTATTTTGTAATGAAACCTTCTAACAAAACTATGGTTCGACAGATATAGTCATCAGTGCAATATCTTGCATCTGAATTGCCACAGAACAAAATGGATTAATCCAAGGAATGGTCCTAATCAAACAAACTGAAGCCCATGTCCTGCACACAAGATTAAAAGAAATGATCAGTCCTCAATCCGTCAGATGCTAGTACCATGCCAAAATCAAGATGATACATATGCTGGAAAGTACACTATATGGAAACGAGAACTACCATCATAATGGAATGGCACGATGCCCTAGTTATTTGAAACATGGGAGTAAAATTACTATAAAGGAAAACTGGTACTAATATGTACTATTCCAAATTCATGACATGATTCGATCGTTTATATAGAAAATCCCAAAAGGAGAACTACTGCAGTGTATAGTGCAAATAGAAGAGATGAACAAGCAATTCAAAGAAACTCATGCTGATCAGCAGGACACCATCAACTCAAGCAAAGCACAATGTATCTTACATCATCAGATTCTTCTTTCTCCTCCACCTTCTCTTCTTTCTTAGCCTCAGATTGAGGAGTAGCTCCACCACCAGCAGCCGGAGCAGCTGCTGCAACAGCTACGCCACCTCCGCCACATGGAACAGAAGCAAACTTCTCCCGACCGGAAGCAATGATCTCAGTGATATCCTTACCAGCCAGTTGAGACAAAAGGAACTCCATCTTGCTATGGTCAACTTCAGCTCCAACTGTTAACATCAGAAAACAATAAATAATCATGACTGTACATGCAGCTACCCAACTTTATCTTTTATGCACATAAAACTGGCATGCCTAACATGACAAACACCTATTATAACCTATATAATGTGAAACACATATTACACCACTGAAATTCTCCAAGAAAAGGCCTTAACATACACAAATTGGATGATTAACATGAACAATTTTTCTAGCATTCCAAAAGAGATTGCTACATGATCATGCCAGAAGAGCAAATAAACTTTAGACAATGCATCCTTCGTAGGAGGCTACTGAAAGATATAAATTGTTGAAAGAAACATCACAATGGCAAAACTTCATGAAAATGTAAGACCATAACAAAATAAACAAAATCCCCATGTAGAATGGTTAGAACTTAAAATTCAGATTTATGATTGTATCGTATCATAGGAAACAAAATAAAATTGAAACAATGCCACAAAACACATGGACATCATCACTTCAATAATACCCATATCAAGGCAGAACCCGCTTATTTTCCAGACATCTCAGAGCAGCCAGTTCTATTTCACTAATATCATTGATGGCATGCCCCTGCAAGGACAGGACTGCATGTGGTTCTTAGTTCTTACATAGAATTTTCTACTGCATTAAAGTTTTATACCTGCTGGCAATTTTGTTTTACCCTTTCTGAAATTTGTAGTTTCTTTAGTCTGAAATAGGGTGTTACAAACCACAAAATGTTCAACAGTAACACTAAACATTCATCTGGAAAATGAAGTTAACAACCTTTTATAAGTAAGCAAATCGTAGCCTCTTAACATATGACAAGGAGTAATGAATCCCTTGACGTCACGGAAGTACCATCTAAAACTCCAAACCACTTTTGCAAGCAGGCTAAAATATTCATGGGGGCATTACCATCTTTTTGAAAATAATGACATTGAGGGGATTATCCAGTAAAATTACCTGACTCCAGAATAGTTGTAAGATCCTCCGCAGATGGGTTAGGGTTACCAGCAAGGGTGGCAAGGAGATAGGCAGAAATGAACTTCATTCTGTGTAGACAATCAAAAACATTTTAAAAGGGCAAAACAGCATAATTATAAAAGTAAAACAGCCGTTAGTAGCTTGTATCGAGGAAACAACATTGTATTTAAAATCATTTCAAACATTTACAGAGCATCTTCATCAAATTCATCAAGCGAAGACAACATCTAATGGACGTCTGTTTTTCTGTCAAGAACTATTCTTTCGTTACATCACTACCACATCTAAACAAGCACACAAAGAAACATTAAGTTTAACCTAGGCGAGTAAAATCCTGAAGATATAGTAGACCAAATTCTCACGCCTTTCCAAATCTCGGAAGTTCTGTCCATGGGTCGAAAGTCTACAAGCCCTCTAGACTCCCCCAGTTCCCACAAAAATTCATGGACAAGGGCTCAAGGAAAAAAATTGAAATGGGTAACCCATAGAAGCCTATTTGGAAAAACACAAGCAAATCTAAGGCAAAGCTTAAGGCCTTGCCCCATAAATGCTCCACGCAAGAACAACCAATCTCACATTCCACCTATCCCAAAACCTCGCCTCCGCATAGACGACGCTCGCAGCTTAAAATCGGCGAGCACGCAGCAAAGCGAGAGAAGACCGGCGCCAGCACTGCGGTGAGAGATCGCGGAGGAGGAGGAAGATGAGTAGAGCCCTTACTTGGGCTACGGCGGGGTGCTGTGGATCCGGGAGCCGAAGAGTGTGGAGGGAGAAGGTGACGGCGGCGAGGTCCCGGCTCTAGTGCTTCTCGCTAGGGTTTCCGGGGCATAAAACAGCCTCAGGTTCGGAGCGTGCGGGGTGGACGGGTTGGCCCGGGCCTTGAGGATGTGGAGATATGGGCCAGGCCTTTTCGTTCAGTGGCTCTTCTGTTGGGGAATAAGTTCACTTTAGGTCCTTTAATTTGTCGCCGAGTCTGAAACTCATCCTGAACCGTAAAACCAAAACTAGTGCAAATGAGGTCCATCGACAGTATTATCTCTGGTTTTGACTTACATGGCATCCAGGTGACTCCTTTGACTAGGTTTTTGTCTCACGTGACATTAGTGTGACGCTTACATGGTAGTTTGAACCAGAAAAAATAAAAGAAACAAAATTAAAAATTTAGAAATTAAAACAAAATATGTAGGGTCCATATGTCAGTCAAACAAGAAGATAAAAAATAATGAGACCCACATGTTAGTGGGTCCCACTTCCTCCACCTCACCCTCTCTACCTCTATCTCCTCTCTCTGCCGACGAGCATGCGCAGAGAGGGACGAGATGAGGAGGCCGGCAAGCGGGGCAGAGAGGGCGGCGACGCCTTCCAGGTGTCGTAGGTGCTGCTCGTGCTCCTCTTGGTGCTCCTTCCCCTCCTCTCCACCGTCATAATGATAGCGCTCTACCGCAACCTCTCATCTGTCCCCTCCACCATCGACCACCGCCATCACCCTCTCTCCCGCCTCGTCGCCACCTCCCTCGCCTGCGCCCATGCCAAGGACCACACCACCGTCCGTTCGTCTCTCGCTCTACCTTTACTCTTACGACGGCTAAGCCTTCACTGTCTCCCTCGACACGACACCACAACCCCCACCCCGTCCTCCTCGACACCAATAGCCACCTCTTCTAGGTCCCCTACACCTTGTCCTTCCAGTGTTGCAACTGCTCCTCCCTCTCCATCTCCCCCGTCTATGTCTTCCACCCCAACAATTGTTAGTGATATGCCCTAGAGATAACATGGAGATGTTGGATATCATGGTCAATGTTTATGTACAAATGAATAAAGTGTTATTCAGTTCCATAAAATAGACATCTTGTATTGATCAATAAGTATGTGACTTATTTATGAGACTCTATATGTATGAATCTATTTCTAAATGATCTCTGATCACATGTCATATTATTGGAACAAATATGACTCTAAGATTGGCATGTTTATTGATTGATAATCATGTCTCATAGATCATGGGTATGAAGATACCAAATCAATAAACATGGACACATGTGTTAGAGAACACATTGTTGGTAGACCCATCATGAGACACTACAGGAATTAATGTGCCATTAGTTGGTCTCAAGTAGTGTTGGTGCAAAGTCCTTAGACCTTAGATCATCATGGATTCCAACATGTGTAGTGGCCTACTTTGGGACTACCAAACGCTATTCCGTAACTGGGTAGTTATAAAGTAGTTTTCGGGTTTGCTATGAAACATGGAGTGAGATGTGAGTGATTAAGATGGAATTTGCCCCTCCTTTGGAGAGATATCTCTGGGCTCCTCGAGGTAATGGATTATGGAAATGCATGGTCATGCTAAGTTGATTGAGGAGTCAATCAACAGACAGATAATCTAATACGGTTCGAGTGAATGGTTAAGCTATTGAAGGGATGGCACACATCTTTCCTATAGCTTAATTGGTATCGTGAGGCAAAGGGATTTGTGTACACATTACAGGTTCAGAGCCGATATTATATTCTTGTATGCTATGGTGTCAATATGTGCTGCTAGGCGCCGCTGTTGACAAATCGGCTGAGTTAGACTCGAGCCGAAACCAAGTATACCTGAACCTACAGGGTCGCACGCTTAAGGGGATAAGAACAGGCTTTCGAGTTGGACTAGGATACGGCTCGATTGAATAGGGATCCGATCGGATAGATCGTCCTATGGAATTAAGACGTATGGGCGGCCAACTCTATGAGATTCGGATGGGATCCGATTCAAAATAGAGTCCTGATCGGCCACTAGTCCCAGTCGGCCAACTCTATATAAAGGGGCGAGGGGTGGAGAGTTGCGGTATCGAATTGCATTGCGCCGAGATCAATCTCCACGGAAACCCTCCCCACTTTCGAGCCAAACCCTAGCCTTGCATCACGTGCTAGCACACGGGTGTTCGGCGTTACGTTCCCGGACATGTGGATACCGATAGAGCGCTGCTACGTTGCGCGCGTTGATCGGCTACGAATCGGCTCGCAATCGGAGCGAGGCGCTGCGACAGATCGACGACGCAAGCGCGAGCTGCGGCGGATCGATCGGCTTTGGTGGAATCGGGCGAGGTCGAGCGCATCGGAGCGAGGCGCGAGAACACGGTCGGACGACTCGGATCGGCTGCGGCATCGGCGAATCGGGCGATAGGTGAATCGGCTGTCCCCGGGAATCGGCTGTCATCGGCCAGCACTGTTCCAGATCGGATAGCTCCTGATTGGCTAATCCGCTGCACTCTACTCCAATCGGTAACGATCTATCGACCCTTACTTGCAAGTGTTCCTGGTTTACGCGGTACAAAAAGTTTTGTTTGTGGCTAGCGTAGCCTCCGCGTAACCCTTCTGTGGTATCAGAGCTAATCTTGCTTAGTTCGGGTTTTAGATTGGATCTGGAACAAGTTTAGCACACGGGTTGATTAGATCAATCGGTTTTACGGGATTTGTTGAGGATAGTAGATGGTAATTGTGTTCCTTGATAGTGTATCGGAACGGCGTAATGTGATTACGTCAAAGCAATATCCATAGAATTCGGTTTGGGTTGGGTTCGAGATAGTATTCCTTGATAGTGTATCGGAACGGTATAATATGATTATGCCGAAGCTGTCTCGTAGTCCGACCTTGTTTGCTGCCTCACGCCTACGCAAACCATCTCCCTTGATAGTGTATCAGGACGGCATAATGTGATTATGTCGATATGGTTTCCGTATACGATTTTGTAGATTGGATCTATGAAATTCGTGTGGTGTTCCGGCGCTGCCGGGAAGCCCGCGAGGGGATGGCTTCCCCCTCGACCCCCCGCCCGCTAACCGCCGTGTGCGCCCCCCTTTTAGGTTGTCTCGATGCCGTATCTCAGTGATAGGTAGAAAACATTCTACGCCTAACTTGTTTTTGCAGAGAATGCTTTGAGATGGTATGACCCTATTGTATGTATGACATGCATGTGATGCGTGTAATATTCTTTCATATGTGCAATCCCTGTAATATTCTTTCATATGTGCAATGCTTGTAATATTCTTTCACGACCTACGAGTCGATGCAATCTTCAATTAGAGCTTCTATAGTAGTAGCTTAGTTTGAAGAAATCAAGCATTTGCCACTTGGAAGAACGGTGATGAAGATGAAGATCCTCTACACTAGCATGGAGATGGATATCACCATGTGAAGGGGGCCATACTATTTCATTAGTTGCTATTCTACCTGCTTTCATATATGTGATATGTTTGTTTGATAGGATAGCATCCTTCGCAAAATTAAGTAGTATTGATGTCCTTCCAAATGTTGCACCGTCATCGTTATGCTCGTCAATGGTGGATCGCCAAAGCGAGTACCATTCTCTATCATAACATGAGGGGTATATGTCGGACATATAGGCAGGAACATTTGGTTTACTTAAAAAGGCTATCAAAACAGTTTTGGGTCTTGGGGCATAGGTTGGCGCCGGGCATGGAGATGCCACACCAACAACAAGAGTCACATAGAGATGTGATTAGCAAGGTGTTGCTTCTGATGTTATTAATTTTCTAGCAGTGATGCCAAAGCTCACTAGAAATTAACTAACATGTGGATCTTGACCCAATACGTAACCTAGAGGGAAGGTGTAAAATACGTAATGGGAGTCTAATGTTAAATTGTTTAACAATAGACATAGCATAAACATTGTGCTAAACTTTGTTTTTTCTGTTGTAGAATAAATGGCGGCTAATACTACACCCAATGCTTTTAATTTGCGATCTATTCTCAAAAAAGAAAAATTAAATGGAACAAACTTTATGGATTGGTATCGCAACTTGAGAATTGTTCTCAAGCAAGAGCGTAAGGAGTACGTTCTTGAAGTACCTTATCCGGAGGATTTGCCTAATAATGCCACTGCAACTGCACGGAGGGCTTACGAGAAGCACACTAATGATGCCCTAGATATAAGCTGTCTCATGCTTGCTACAATGTCCCCTGAGCTTCAGAAGCAATATGAGAGCAGCGATGCTCACACTATTATTCGGGACTGTATGGCATGTTTGAGAACCAAGCTCGGGCCGAGAGGTTCAACATCTCGAAGTCCTTGTTTGCGTGCGAGCTTGTTGATGGGAATCCCGTCAGTCCGCATGTGATAAAGATGATTGGCTATATCGAGAGTCTTGAGAAACTAGGTTTCCCTCTTAGCCAAGAGTTGGCTACAGACGTGATTCTCCAGTCGCTCCCTCCGAGCTTCGAGCCATTCATATTAAATTATCACATGAACAATATGGATAAAACCTTGGCCGAATTGCATGGGATGCTAAAGACAAGAGGAGAGTATCCGAGAAAACGATCATCATGTGATGATGATGATGCGAAGGCTAAGCGCAAACCACTGTCAAGAAACTTTGCACCAAGATGAAGTTAACTCCCGATGAGATCGCGAGTGCCTCTAATACAAAGAAGGGCAAAAGGGGTCGGCGGCATCAGATGCTGTTTGCTTCTACTGCAAGGAGACAGACCACTGGAAAAGGAACTGCAAGAAGTACATGGAGGATCTCAAAAGAAGCAAAGTACGACTTACGCGGTATTAATGTTATAGACATTAATCTTGCTACTTCACCCTCGACTCTTGGGTATTTGATATCGGATCGTAGCTCATATTTGCAAATTGTTGTAGGAAATGAGAAGAAGTAGAGGCTTAAGAAGGGGCAAGGTGAACGCACGTCGGCAATGGAGCAAGCGTTGCTACAATTGCTTGTCGCACTTCCACTTCATCTACCTTCGGGATTAGTTTTGGAATTAAATAATTGTTATTGTGTTCCAACTCTATGTCAAAACATTATTTTCACTTCATGTTTGCAAGCGGAAGGATATGATTTTAGATCAATGGACAATGGTTGTTCGGTATATCTCGAGAGATATGTTCTATTTTCATGCTCCATTGGTGAATGGATTATACGTTTTGAATCTTGAAGCGTCTCCTATCTATAACATTAATACGAAAGGCAAGTCTCTAATGATACAAACCCCACGTTTATCGACATTGTCGCTTAGGCCATATAAATAAGAAACGCATGGAGAAGCTCCATAAGGATGGATTGCTTCACTCTTTTGATTTTGAATCATTTGAGACATGTGAATCTTGTTTACTTGGTAAGATGACAAAGGCACCTTTCACGAGGACATAGTGAGAGAGCAAGTGACTTGTTGGCACTCGTACATGCGATGTATGTGGACCAATGAGCTCAACGGCCAGAGGTGGTTATCAATACTTCATTACCTTTACCGATGACTTTAGTAGATATGGTTATATCTACTTAATGAGGCATAAGTCCGAATCCTTTGAAAAGTTCAAAGAATTCAAGAATGAAGTACAGAATTATTTAGGGAAAACAATCAAGTTTCTACGATCGATCGTGGAGGGAATACTTGAGCCAAGAGTTTGGTAATTATCTAAAAGATTATGGAATTGTTCCACAGTTGACTCCGCCATGAACTCCACAATGGAATGGAGTGTCCGAACGGAGAAATCGCACCTTGTTGGACATGGTGCGGTCGATGATGAGCCAAAGTGATCTTCCGTTATCCTTCTGGGGATATGCTCTTGAAACAGCTGCGCTCACACTAAATAGAGTTCCATCTAAGTCGGTTGAAAAGACACCATATGAGATATGGACGGGCAACCCCTAGTTTGTCTTTTCTCAAAATTTGAGGATGCGAAGCTTATGTAAAACGTTCTGATCGACAAGCTCACACCCAAATCTTACAAGTGCTTCTTTGTGGGATATCCTAAGGAAACTAAGGGATATTACTTTTATAATCGGGAACAAGGCAAAGTGTTTGTCGCCCGACACGGTGTTTTCTTGGAGAAAGAGTTTCTTTCAAGAAGGGTTAGTGGGAGCAGGGTGCATTTTGAAGAAGTTCAAGAAACACCGAGAAAATATTTCGGCGACCACGAACCACAACGGGAGGAGCAAAGTGTTGTACCATCGGTTGTAGATACACCGCCCCACGGAGGCGAAAGATCACGTCGTGCGCCCGAGTACACAGTGTGGAACAACGTGATATATTGTTGTTGGACAACGATGAGCCTAAGACCTATGAGGAAGCGATGGTGGGACCCGATTCCAACAAGTGTCTTGGAGCCATGAAATCCGAAATAGAATCCATGTACGACAATCAAGTTTGGAACTTGGTTGATCCACTGATGGTGTCAAAACCATTGAGTGTAAATGGGTTTTTAAGAAAAGGTCGATATGGATGGAAATGTTCACATTTATAAGGCGCGATTTGTGGTGAAAGGTTTTAAACAGATTCAAGGAGTTGATTATGATGAAACCTTCTCGCCCGTCGCAATGCTTAAATCTATTCGGATTATCCTAGCGATTGTTGCATATTTCGATTATGAGATATGGCAGATGGATGTCAAAACGGCTTTCCTAAATGGAAACCTAAGCGAGGATGTATACATGATACAACCTGAGGGTTTTGTCGATCCACAATCGCTGGAAAGATATGCAAGCTACGAAATTCATTTATGGATTGAAGCAAGCATCTCGGAGTTGGAATATTCATTTTGATGAAGTAATCAAAGGGTTTGGTTTCATCAAAAACGAAGAGGAGGCCTGTGTTTACAAAAAGGTCAGTGGGAGCGCAATTGTATTTCTAATCTTATATGTGGATGACATATTGTTGATTGGAAATGATATCCCTATGCTAGAATCCGTCAAGTCTTCATTGAAAAATAGTTTTTCCATGAAAGACTTAGGGAGGCGAACATACATATTGAGCATTCGGATCTATAGAGATAGATCCAAGAGGCTAATTGGATTAAGCCAAAGTACATACATTGACAAGGTGTTAAAAAGGTTCAACATGCATGATTCCAAGAAATATTTCTTGCCCATGTCACATGGCATTAATTTAATCAAGAATCGGTGTCCTCGGACACGTGATGAGCGGAATAAGACGGGTATGGTTCCATATGCTTCGGCAATTGGATCCATCATGTATGTCATGCTTTGTACATGTCCAGATGTCTCGTATGCTTTGAGTGCTACGAGCAGATACCAGTCAGATCCAGGTGAAGGTCACTGGACTGCCGTAAAGAATATCCTTAAGTACTTGAGAAGAACTAAGGATATGTTCCTAGTCTATGGAAGTGAAGAAGAGCTCGTTGTAAGTGGTTACACCGATGCTAGCTTCCAGACGGACAAGGATAATTATAGATCGCAATCTGGGTTCGTGTTCTGCCTGAACGGAGGCGCAGTTAGTTGGAAGAGTTCCAAGCAGGATACTGTTGCTGACTCTACAACAGAGGCCGAGTACATTGCTGCTTTAGAAGTTGCAAAGGAGGCTGTTTGGATCAAGAAATTTGTTTCTGAGCTGGGTGTGATGACTAGTGCAACTGGTCCAATGTCTCTCTATTGTGATTATAGTGGAGCCATTGCGCAAGCCAAGGAGCCGAGGTCACATAAGAAGTCCAAACACATATTTCGGCGATATCATCTCATCCGCGAGATTGTGGACAGAGGTGATGTCAAGATATGCAAAGTGCACACGGATCTCAACATAGCGATCCGCTGACAAAACCTCTCCCTCATCCAAAACATGAGGCGCACACAAGAGCAATGGGTATTAGATACTTACATGATTGACTCTAGTGCAAGTGGGAGACTGTTAGTGATATGCCCTAGAGGCAACATGCAAATGTTGGATATCATGGTCAATGTTTATGTACAAATGAATAAAGTGTTATTCGGTTCCATGAAATAGACATCTTATATTGATCAATAAGTACGTGACTTATTTATGAGACTCTATATGTATGAATCTATTTCTAAATGATCCCTGATCACATGTCATATTATTGGAATAAATATGACTCTAAGATCAGCATGTTTATTGATTGATGATCATGTCTCATAGACCCACCATGAGACACTACAGGAATTAATGTGCCATTAGTTGGTCTCAAGTAGTGTTGGTGCAAAGTCCTTAGACCTTAGATCATCATGGATTCCAACATGTGTAGTAGCCTACTTTGGGACTACCAAACGCTAGTCCGTAACTGGGTAGTTATAAAAGTAGTTTTCGGGTTTGCTATGAAACATGGAGTGAGATGTGAGTGATTAAGATGGAATTTGCCCCTCCTTTGGAGAGATATCTCTGGGCTCCTCGAGGTAATGGATTATGGAAATGTATGGTCATGCTAAGTTGATTGAGGAGTCAATCAACAGACAGATAATCTAATACGGTTCGAGTGAATGGTTAAGCTATTGAAGGGATGACACACATCTTTCCTATAGCTTAATTGGTATCGTGAGGCAAAGGGATTTGTGTACACATTACAGGTTCAGAGCCGATATTATATTCTTGTATGCTATGGTGTCAATATGTGCTGCTAGGCGCTGCTGTTGACAAATCGGCTGAGTTAGACTCGAGCCGAAACCAAGTATACCTGAACCTTCAGGGTCGCACGCTTAAGGGGATAAGAACAGGCTTTCGAGTTGGACTCGGATACGGCTCGATCGGATAGGGATCCAATCGGATAGATCGTCCTATGGAATTAAGACATATGGGAGGCCAACTCTATGAGATTCGGATGGGATCCGATTCAAAATAGAGTCCTGATCGGCCACTAGTCCCAGTCGGCCAACTCTATATAAAGGGGCGAGGGGTGGAGAGTTGCGGTATCGAATTGCATTGCGCCGAGATCAATCTCCACGGAAACCCTCCCCACTTTTGAGCCAAACCCTAGCCTTGGATCGCGTACTAGCACACGGGTGTTCGGCGTTCTGTTCCCGGACATGTGGATACCGGTAGAGGCGCTGCTACGTTGCGGCGCTGTTGATCGGCTACGAATCGGCTGCAATCGGAGCGAGGCGACTGCGACAGATCGACGACGCAAGCGCAGCTGCGGCGGATCGATCGGCTTTGGTGGAATCGGCTGAGGTCGAGCGCATCGGAGCGAGGCGCGAGAACACGGTCGGACGACTCGGATCGGCTGCGGCATCGGCGAATCGGCTGATAGGTGAATCGGCTGTCCCCGGGAATCGACTGTCATCGGCTAGCACTGTTCCAGATCGGATAGCTCCTGATTGGCTAATCCGCTGCACTCTACTCCAATCGGTAACGATCTATCAACCCTTACTTGCAAGTGTTCCTGGTTTGCGCGGTAGAAAAGTTTTGTTCGTGGGTAGCGTAGCCTCCACGTAACCCTTCAACAACTCCTCCTCCTGCTGCTGCGTCTGGATCCACTCCCCTAACCACCTCTTTGATTGTCGTGTCGCCTCCTCCTCCTCCTACGTTGATGCCAACTACACGCCATGAAACAACGACAATAACAACATTTGCCCACCCTACCTCGCTGTCTACGGCTCGGATCCACCACCCGCCTGCTCATCTCTGACATGCTGCGCACACTGTAACACCCTAGAAATCCAAAGTTTTGAAAATCAAAATATAAAAATTGGAACTTACAAAAACCTTTTGATTGATTGCATCTTGTCGAATTTATTTGCCTCTTATTTACAAATCTTCGATGCAGAAAAGAGAACACGAACCAAGTCATGACGCATGTACAAAGTGCAATGGAGCAATCACACCGAAGAAGGGGCCACCTGGGAGAGCGAGAATTTTCTAAGGACTGAATACCCAAACCTACTCAATAACCGGTAAGAAATCTCGGGGACGAGATTTATTTAAGGGGGGTAGGTTTGTAACACCCTAAAAATCCGAAGTTTTAAAAATCAAAATATAAAAATTGTAACTTACAAAAATCTTTAGATTGATTGCATCTTGTCGAATTTATTTGCCTCTTATTTACAAATCTTCGATGCCGAGTTAAATAAACGAATATTTATTTTGAAAGGGAAAGTCGATAGGGTTTTAAAATCCTAAAGGAAAGGAAACTACAAATACTAGGAATAAAATTTTAAGAAATAAATATTTAGGGAAAAGTTAAGGTTTAATAAAAATTTTGCTTTTGAACAAAAGGATATTGAATTTTGGGTACAATACAAAAATTTACTAAGTTATAAATAAAAAGAAAAATATAAAAGATAATAAATATATAATTAAAATAATATATATATGTATATAATAAAGTGGGCAAAAACTTAAAATCTAATTAAATTACAATTGTGCCAAAAATTCTATTTAGTTTATATGTGAAATACAAAAGGAATTGATAATAATAAATGAATAAAATAAATAAAAAATAAAAATCAGAAAAAAACCTACTGTTTATTAGCTGCCACTGTTCGACCCCGCCTCGCGTCCCGCGCGTCGTGCGTCGCGGCTGGCGCGTCGCGTCGCCGTGCGGCTCGGTCGCCGTCCGTCGCCACCGAGCCCCGTGCCGCGCGCCTTCGCCCCATCCCGGCGTCGAGCCCCGCTCCCCCTCGCCGCGCCGTTGGCCGTCGCCGCCGCCACACCGCTCGTCCGTCGCCGCGCCGCTCGAGCCCCGCACCGCGCGTCACCTCGCCGTCACCGTGCCGAACCCCTTGCGCCCGTGCCGCCGTGCGCCGCCCATCGGCCGCCGAGCCCCGTGCCGCCCGCGCCATCTTGTCGCCGCCCGCGCCGCCCATCCCCCCCACCGACGCGCCTATAAAAGGGAGGCGCAGCCCCTTCGCCCTCACCCCACCGCCCCACGTCCTCTCCTCGCTCTACTTTCCTTCCTCCTTCTTCCCTCCCCGCGCAGAGGTGCGCCACCACCGAGCCGTCGCGCGACGCTTCCCCCTTTCTCGCCGCGCAAGCCCCTCCCTCGTCGTCCCGCAGCCGCCGCCCTAGGTGCGCCGCCGAGAGGAGAGAGGAGCCGGAGAGGAGGAAGAGAGGCAGAACAGAGGAGAAGAAGAAGCAAAAGGGAGGAGGAAGAAGAGAAGAAAGGAGAAAAAAAGAAAGAAAAGAAAAGAAAAGGAGAAGAAAAAAAGAGAAGAAAAGAAAAATAAAGAAAAATAGGAAATGTTTTTGAAAAAGATTTGAAGTGAAAATCTATTTCCTCTCCTAAAATAAAAATTTATTTGGAGACAATATAAAATAGCGATAATTATAAATTAGGAATTTTAATTGTGACTTAGTTTGCTATTAAACCCCAATTTTATCATATGAATTTATGTTGAGTTCAATTCTTAAATTATTAAATACAATCTTAGGTTTAGAATGAATCATTTAGGAATTTAAATATAATTTAGTTTGTTAGTAAAACCTAAAACCTTGTCATATAAAATTTCTAGAATTTAAATTCTAAATCATTTAGCATAGTGTCACGCTTTAGAGTAAATTATTTTAGGATTTGAATTAATTGCAACCCTAGGATTTGTCGGCTCGTTAAATTGGAAATAAAGTTTAAATTAACCACTTCATTTGTCGGTATAATATTTTTAAATTGTCGACCGATATCTCTTTTTCTAAATTATAATAGACTAACTCGAAATAACATCACCTTATAATTAATTAAGTTGATAAAACATGAAACTTCGATTATTGTATCTCGTTCATTTTAACTCGGATTCTATCGAAACTCGAACCTAAATTTACTTAAAATCGTAGCCTAGTGTTAGAAGCCGCTTTTGCGATTTATTTGGCTTTTGGTGATTCTTAGTTGAATTCTAATCGAATTCAATTGGATTCCTCGCACGTATAATAGAGCCCGAGGAAACCGTTGAGAACGTCAAAGACTCAAGCCAAAAAGGTCACAAGCAAGGCAAGTCATCACTCCCTTTGAACATATTGATCCTACTTGCGAACTTGTGTTGATTCTAAAACTAAAATGTGCATGCTCTACACAAAAAGAATACCTATTCTTGTTATGCCATGCCTTAATGTTGATTACCTTTAGTTATGTTCTTTGTAACCCTCGATATGATGTAACCGAAGGAAATCTTCGGTAAAATGCTTAGCCATGCTATTATTAGATTCATGTATACTCACGCTTTTGCAAGGAGCTATATGCTTGGCAACTACCTTTGGGAAAGGTAGTTGAGGTACGACATGTGGAGACATGAGCGCCACATTGCCATGAGAATGATCAAATGAATTTTGATGAAAACTAAAAATACCAAACAAATGTTTTAGACTGGGGCGGCTGGATGATTTGGGTGGATTTTGGAAAAGGCAAGTGCCGACCCTGGTCAATTAAGGACCGAGCCATGAGATATCCGGGAAACGAGCCAGTACAACGTACTTTTCGAATGGGTATAGACCTAGCGGAGTAGATAGCCGAGTGGAGGCGGTACCCCTGCATAGTGGTTCTTATGTATGAGATGAGACTGAGAATGGATGATTGAAAATCGAAATTAATTATAACTTGAAGAATGAAGTTTTTCCTTACCCCGGGAGCGTCAGAACTCCTCACACTGCTAGGGAAGGACGGCTAGAGGTCAAGAGGATTTAAGTTCATGGAGCGGGTACTGCCAAAGTGAGGTTATTGAAAGGCTTTGTCATGACACATCTCATGTGTTGAGACGTAGGCTCATTTGTTGGGCAGTCGCGGAGTACGGGTAAAGTGTACATTCACTGCAGTGTGAATGAATCAATCTATTCGAATAGTCGTGCTGGCCGATATAGAGCATCGTGACAAGACTTTCGGTTGGCTAGACTCTAAATTTTAAAATGATGGGATGGGTTTGCATGATGATTTTTATGCACTAATGGATCAACTTCTCGAAAGGCGAGAAGGGGTAGACTCCCCAGAAAACCATGACGATCCGGAGGCGAGAAGCCATACTTGGAATCACTATGGATGGTAGACAGAACCGTCGCCAACTTAATGAACTATGGATCTAAAACTTGACTTGGCTAGATGTTAGGTCTGTGAAAAGATTTGCAAAGTTGGCTTTGTGCAAATAAACCACGGCCATTCCTTGAGAATCCCCTATCATGTGCATCTTTCCGTGTTGGCTTGCTGGGTACGGTTGGTACTCACCCTTTCTATACGCACAAACCTTCAGATGATGGGAATGAAGACTTGGAGGATCCATATGCCTACTGCCAGGAGGGCGAAGAAGACGATGGTGCCTGCTAGATCTTAGTCTCCGGTCGTTGCCTGTGGCAATCGACAAGCCGCTGCCTTCCATTCCGCTGCCTTACCTAATTTCTGCTTTTGGTTATATCTCGACCATGAGGTCCTATATGTTGGATATTGCCTTCGGGCCTATATTGTAATACTTTTGATGTAAGACTATTCGTGCATTTGCACCTGATAATTCGTACTGTATTTCGTGGGTACCAAACTACTCGATCCAGGGAAATGGTACTATGAACACGAAAGATTCCCGTTCCGCCCTAGCCCCTTGATAGCTGGCAAAAGGGAGAAATCCCCATCTAGGATTATTTTGAAAATAAAAACGTTATGTCTATAAAACAAAATATGTTTTCCCCTATACCCTTATCCCTCTTCTCCTTATAAAATTTGTTTTACTTCCACTTTCACCTAACTCTGGTTTTCTTAGGTATAGATGGCAGGACGAGGTCAGAACGGAGTCTGAGAAGTTGAGATCCCACGAGAGGATGGATACGTTGTGCAGCTACGACAACTGATGTGGTGCTTGAGATACTCTGAGTTACCCACCTTCAGGAGGAGGAGGTTTGGTACTGAAGACCGTCCCGAGTGGGAGGCTATCGTGACGATCAAGTCACGCGTGGCTAGTGAGCCGGAGTTTCGCTTCAGGACGCGCTACCGGTGTGACTCAACAGAGGCTGCAGTTCAGGATGCTCCCCGAGAGGCATTTCTTCGCCTTAACGCTGTCCACAGAGTTGAGCTGGTGAGGACCGAGTTTGCACATCACCTGTATTGGGAGGATGGCAACTCTGTCTGTACCGTGCAGGCTACCCCGTGCTGCTACAACCCTATGGTGACCCGTCTGTCTCGGTGGGCTGAGGCCATAGACGACTGCTATGAGGAGGCACTACTGGAGATCAAAGAGCAGCAGAGACGCTTGGGCGAGCTCGAGGAGGAGCACCACGCCTGTGGCAACAAGATTAACTCGCAAGACCCAGCCTCCAGTTTAATGACACGCAAGTACGAGCAGCCTCTCTGACCGGTACGTCGCCCGTGGTGAGGCTATGGTCACCCTTGAGGAACAGCTAAGGAAGAGCCGAGGCAAGTCGGGCCCTGGAGGAGCAGCTCCGTACGGTCTCGGTTATTTGCGGTTGCCTCTACTTCCACCGCACCGCCACCACCCCCGCATCGGCCCGCGACCACTACTACTTCCTCACTCCGCCGTGCCTGGCGACTTTCCACGCAATACCTGGAGGAGGTGGACATGCCGAGCACCGAGCCCAAACCCTACCCGGTGGATCCTAGTGTGACTCGCCTGGCATTGCGAGACGGAGCCCACCCCGATAGCCACAAGTGCTTCATCCGAGCCCGGTTCCGGAGTAGAGATCCCGATCCAGATCGATACCGACCCAGGGACTGAGTCAGATCCAGAGGGGGTCGAGAGAGAGCCCAGCATCACAGATCCGTCAGAGGACGAGGCTCCTGCTTACCGCATCACCTATGCAGGAGGACCCATCACTCGCAAGACTGCCCACAAGAGCACCCGACCTAGGGGCAAGAAGCCCAAGACTGACCCTGAGGCGACCACTTCTGAGCTGTGGAGACTTCGGTTCACATCCGCCAGGGACCACCCACTTCCTGCACCCAGTTCCTGCGGTTGGTTGGACGACTAGATGAGAGGTCTGCACCGGCTTTGATCTTGCTTTGGATGGTTTTTGACAGCAAGGACCACACCCTCCCCCTTAGTAGCTGATGGCAGTAGTGCGATGTTAGCTTTTGCATTGTGTTGTGTGGGACTGCGTATGTGCAGTCTGTTGTATCTGCTATTGATGTATTAACTATAGACCTATGTAATGTTCTATGGTATGTCATGAATGAGTTTATTCCACCATGCTTGCCACATCGAAGATCGCCTAAAACCTAAATAAAAGATCACCTTAACCAGCCCAAAATAAAACAAATAGGATCGAGACCTTAGTAGGTCAAGTCTCTTACTCATCTACGCTCTACAGATGGTTCACCGACGTCGAGCATCGGCCGCCAACGAGAACCCACCAGAGCCCAACCCCACCACTTTGGCTGAGGTCATGGCTGTACAAACCGAGTTGTTGCAGGCCATCGCCAACAATCAAGGAGGCCGTGGAAGCTCAAGCCTTGGCGAGTTTATGAGAGCCAAGCCACCCACCTTCGCTACGGCAGAGGAACCTATGGATGCGGAGGATTGGCAGCGCATCATAGAGAAGAAGCAAACTCTTGTGCGTGTGCGCGAAGCTGACAGAGTAATTTTTGCCACAAACCAACTGGAAGGACCCGCTAATGACTGGTGGGATACCTATAAGGAAACTCGAGCAGACGATGCTGTGGAACCAACATGGGAGGAATTCACCGTCGCCTTTCGCGAGAACTTCGTACCTGCGGTAGTGATGCGCATGAAGAAGAATGAGTTCAGGAGATTGCGTCAAGGAAACACCACTGTGCAAGAATACCTGAACCAATTCACCCAGCTCACCCGCTACACAACCAGCGACTTAGTGGATGAAGAAGACAAGATCGACAAGTTCATCGAGGGACTGAATGATGAGTTGCGAGGGCCTATGATTGGACAAGATCATGCCAATTTCCAGAGTTTGATCAACAAGGTTGTGAGACTGGAGCATGACCAGAAGATGGTGGAGAACAACCGCCAAGAGGAGACTCGCTATGACCCACCCACTTCAGGGAGCGTCTCAGCGTCCCAAGGGAGCCATCGCATCTGGATGGAAACCAACCGTCGTGGCAACCAGTCATCCTACTGCCCCCGGCAATGTCAGCAGGCCGACTGCGCCCCAGTTCCATACTCCGACACCGACCCTAGCCGCTCCTGGAAGGAGAAATGTGAACTGTTTCAACTGTGGAGAGTTTGGGCACTACTCCAACAGCTGCCCCAAGCCACGCAGCACCCCTATGCGTACCGGCGCCAATACAACAGCTGTACGAGGAACTACTACCCCTGCTGCTGGACGCAGTCTGTTTAGGACGCCGCAACCCAATGAGTCTGCTATCGGATTCCGTCGCGGACAAGTGAACCATGGGCGTGCCGAAGAGGCACAAGAAGATCAGAGCGTGCTGATGGGTATGTTCTCTATCAACTCTACCCCAGTTAAAGTCTTATTTGATTCCGGAGCATCACATTCGTTCATATCATCACGAATAAGCAAACAACACCACCTACACCGGGTAGAACATAAGAGACCCATGTTAGTACACTCACCCGGGGGAAACATAGCCGTACCCCATGCTTGCATCAATGTGCCCATCCGGATTAGAGACGTGGCATTTGTTTCAAACCTTATGGTACTACTGCCACAAACTCTTGATATCATACTTGGAATGGATTGGTTGACTAAGAATAAGGGAGTCATAGACTGTGCCGAAGGGAAGTCACTGTATCCACCCCATAGGGATCACCAATGAACATAACCATGGACCGAGACCCGATGCTATGTGACCAAGCTGCGGGAGTATTTACCATGCTACCCTTGAGCAGGATGCCAGTTGTGCAAGATTACCCGGACGTATTTCCTAAGGAATTGCTCGGAATGCCCCCTGATCGTGACATAGAATTTATCATCGACCTAATGCTTGGTACTGCCCCCATATCCAAGAGACCCTACCGGATGTCGGCTAACGAACTAGAAGAACTCAAGAAGCAAATCAGAGAACTGCAGGAAAAAGGATTTGTACGCCCTAGTTCTTCTCCCTGGGGAGCCCCGGTGCTCTTCGTCAAGAAGAAGGACGGAAGTATGAGGATGTGTGTAGATTACCGATCGTTGAATGAAGTGGCCATAAAAAACAAGTACCCATTACCTCGAATCGACGACTTATTTGATCAACTCAAGGGTGCCCAAGTGTTCTTGAAGATTGATTTTCGGTCAGGATACCATCAGTTGAAGATTAGAGCCGGAGATATTCCCAAAACAACATTCTCTAGGCGTTATGGCTTGTATGAGTTCACAGTAATGTCTTTTGGATTGACCAATGCCCCGGCATATTTCATGAACCTAATGAACAAAGTATTCATGGAATATTTGGATAAATTTGTGGTGGTGTTTATCGATGATATTCTTATCTATTCCAAAGACGATGAGGAACATGCAGAACACCTACGATTAGTACTGGAGAAGCTACGAGAGCATCAGTTGTATGCGAAGTTTAGTAAATGTGAGTTCTGGCTTAAGGAAATCGCTTTTCTTGGCCATGTAGTCTCAGCCGGAGGAGTAGCGGTAGACCCTACCAAGGTCGAAGCTGTTACGGAATGGAAAGCACCCAAGTCGGTAACAGAGGTTTGGAGTTTCTTGGGATTGACCGGATATTACCGGAGATTCATCGAAGGGTTTTCCACGATAGCCTGTCCCATGACTCAAGTTCTGAAGAAAGAGAAGAAATTCGCCTGAAACGAGGAGTGTCAACAAGCCTTTGACCAACTAAAAGAAAAGTTAACCACTGCCCCAATCTTAATCCTACCTGACAACCGTAAGGACTTTCTGATATACTGTGACGCGTCTCGACAAGGACTGGGAGGCGTATTGATGCAGGATGGAAAGGTCGTGGTGTATGCCTCGAGACAGCTACGACCCCACGAGGAAAACTACCCCACACATGACTTGGAATTAGCGGCAGTTGTTCAACACTATCTGATCGGGAATCACTGCGATATATACACTGATCACAAGAGCCTGAAATACTTCTTTACTTAGTCTGATCTCAACTTACGGCAGAGATGGTGGTTGGAATTGATCAAGGACTACGATCTAGGAATCCATTACCACCCTGGCAAGGCAAATGTAGTGGCCGACGTGTTAAGCCACAAAGCCCAATGCAACCATGTGAGACTAGAAGGCATGGCCAGTGAGCTCCAAGAAGAAATGGCTCGACTTAACTTACACCTGATTCCTCACGTAGAATTGAACTCACTGGAAATCCAACCTCTTCTGAGGACTCAAATAAAAGAAGCTCAAAAGGATAGTGGAAAAACCCAAACGATTAGAGAGCGCATGGCCGCTGGGCACGCGAAGGAATTCTCGGCAGATGACAATGGAACCCTGTGGTATAAGAAAAGGATCTACGTGCCTGAGCATGGTGGTTTGAGAGGATTGATCCTGAAAGAAGCACACGAATCAACATACTCGCTACATCCTGGCAGCACGAAGATGTACCAGGATTTGAAGGAGGAATACTGGTGGCCCAATATGAAGAGGGACGTAGCCGAATACGTGGTCGTATGCGATGTATGCCAAAGGGTAAAAGCTGAGCATCAACGATCGACAGGCTTGTTGCAGCCACTGAAGATTCCCGAGTGGAAATGGGACGAGATAGGCATGGACTTCATCGTTGGACTACCCAAAACTGCAGCGGGATACGATTCTATTTGGGTAATAGTAGATCGGCCCACCAAGACCGCCAGATTTGTCCCCGTTAAGACTAACTACAATAGTGCCAAGCTGGCGGAACTATACATGAGTAGGATCGTGTGTCTTCATGGTGTACCAAAAAGAATTATATCGGATCGCGGTACTCAATTCACGTCCCATTTCTGGAGCAAAGTTCATGAGGCACTGGGAAGTCATCTTGCCTTCAGTATCGCTTACCACCCGCAGACCGACGGGCAGACCGAAAGGACAAATCAAGTTCTTGAGGATATGCTGAGAGCTTGTGCGTTGGATTTTACCGAGGATAGGGAAAGATGCCTATCGTACGCCGAATTCTCCTACAACAACAGCTACCAAGCAAGTCTGAAGATGTCGCCAAATGAAGCCCTATTTAGTCGGCGATGCCGAACCCCATTGATGTTGTCAGAAACCGGTGAACGAGCCGTGTTTGGACCTGACATAATCAAAGAGGCCAAGGAAAAGGTCCGTCTGATCCGAGACCGATTAAAGGCGGCCCAGTCTCGACAGAAGAGCTACGCGGATACTCGTCGAAGGGACTTAGAGTTTAATGTAGGCGACTATGTGTACCTAAAGGTCTCACCATTACGAAGGACCCAGAGGTTCAAGGTCGAAGGAAAACTTGCGCCAAGATACGTAGGACCATTCCTGATAAGAGCCAGAAGAGGCGAAGTGACCTACCAGCTAGAGTTACCCGAGAACATCTCCGATGTCCACCCAGTATTCCATGTGTCGCAATTGAAAAGGTGCCTGCGAGTGCCGAAAGAGCAAGCTCCTTTGGAAACCATCCATATCGACAGTGATCTCACATACCCGGAACATCCGGTAAAGATATTGGACGAGGCAGAAAAGAGAACACGAACCAAGTCATGGCGCATGTACAAAGTGCAATGGAGCAATCACACCGAAGAAGAGACCACCTGGGAGAGCGAGAATTTTCTAAGGACTGAATACCCACACCTACTCAATAACCGGTAAGAAATCTCGGGGACGAAATTTATTTAAGGGGGTAGGTTTGTAACACCCTAAAAATCCGAAGTTTTAAAAATCAAAATATAAAAATTGGAACTTACAAAAATCTTTTGATTGATTGCATCTTGTCGAATTTATTTGCCTCTTATTTACAAATCTTCGATGCCGAGTTAAATAAATGAATATTTATTTTGAAAGGAAAAATTGATAGGGTTTTAAAATCCTAAAGGAAAGGAAACTACAAAAACTAGGAATAAAAATTTAAGAAATAAAGATTTAGGGAAAAGTTAAGGTTTAATAAAAATTTTGCTTTTGAACAAAAGGATATTGAATTTTGGGTATAATACAAAAATTTACTAAGTTATAAATAAAAATAAAAAGTATAAAAAAATAATAAATATATAATTAAAATAATATATATATATATAATAAAGTGGGCAAAAACTTAAAATCTAATTAAAAATTGTGCCAAAAATTCTATTTAGGTTTTATGTGAAATACAAAAGGAATTGATAATAATAAATGAATAAAATAAATAAAAAAATAAAAATCAGAAAAAAATCTACTTTTCATTAGCCGCCGTGTTCGACCCGGCCTCGCGCCCGCGCGCTCGCCGCGCGCTGGCGGCGCTGCCGCCGCGCGCGGCTCGCCGCCCGTCCGCCGCCGCGAGCCCCCGTGCCGCCGCGCCTCCGTCCCATCCCCGCGTCGAGCCCCGCGCCCTCCCCTGCCGGTCGTTGGCCGTCGTCGTCGTCGCGCCGCTCCGAGCCCCGCGCCGCGCCAACGTCGCCATCGCCGCGCCGCGCGTCGCCCTCGTCATCCCATCGCCGCGCGTTGCCCTCGCCGTCACCGCGCCGACCCCTTGCGCCCCTTGTCTTGTGCGCCGTCCTATCGGCCGTTGAGCCCCGTGCCGCCGCGCGCCGCCTTGTCGCGGCCCGTGCCGCCCGTCCCCTCCCCACCGACGCGCCTATAAAAGGGAGGCGCAGCCCCCCTCGCCCTCACCCCACCGCCCCACGTCCTCTCCTCGCTCTACTTCCTTCCTCCTTCTTCCCTTCCCGTGCCGAGGTGCGCCACCACCGGAGCCGCCGCGCCGACTCTTCCTCCCTTTTCTCGCTGCCGGTAAGCCCTTCCCCGTCATCCCGCAGCCGCCGCCCTAGGGTGCTGCCCGGCCGAGACGAGAGAGGAGCCGGAGAGGAGGAAGAGAGGCAGAACAGAGGAGAATAAGAAGCAGAAGAGAGGAAGAAGAAGAGAGAAGAAAGGAGAAAAAAAGAAAGAAAAGAAATGAAAAGGAGAAGAAAAAAAAGAGAAAAATAGAAAAATAGAAAATGTTTTTGAAAAAGATTTGAAGTGAAAATCTATTTTCTCGCCTAAAATAAAAATTTATTTGGAGACAATATAAAATAGTGATAATTATAAATTAGGAATTTTAATTGTGACTTAGTTTGCTATTAAACCCCAATTTTATCATATGAATTTATGTTGAGTTCAATTCTTAAATTATTAAATACAATCTTAGGTTTAGAATGAATCATTTAGGAATTTAAATATAATTTAGTTTGTTAGTAAAACCTAAAACCTTGTCATATAAAATTTCTAGAATTTAAATTCTAAATCATTTAGCATAGTGTCACGCTTTAGAGTAAATTATTTTAGGATTTGAATTAATTGCAACCCTAGGATTTGTCGGCTCGTTAAATTGGAAATAAAATTTGAATTAACCACTTCCTTTGTGGGTATAATATTTTTGAATTATCGACCGATATCTCTTTTTCTAAATTATAATAGACTAACTCAAAATAACATCACCTTATAATTAATTAAGTCGATAAAACACGAAACTTCAGATTATTGTATCTCGTTCATTTTAACTCGGATTCTATCGAAACTCGAACCTAAATTTACTTAAAATCGTATAGCCTAGTGTTAGAAGCCACTTTTGCGATTTATTTGGCTTTTGGTGATTCTTATTTGAATTCTAATCGAATTCAATTGGATTCCTCGCACGTATAATAGAGCCCGAGGAAACCGTTGAGAACGTCGAAGACTCAAGCCAACAAGGTCACAAGCAAGGCAAGTCATCACTCCCTTTGAACATATTGATCCTAGTTGCGAACTTGTGTTGATTCTAAAACTAAAATGTGCATGCTCTACACAAAAAGAATACCTATTCTTGTTATGCCATGCCTTAATGTTGATTACTTTTAGTTATGTTCTTTGTAACCCTCGATATGATGTAACCGAAGGAAATCTTCGGTAAAATGCTTAGCCATGCTATTATTAGATTCATGCATACTCATGCTTTTGCAAGGAGCTATATGCTTGGCAACTACCTTTGGGAAAGGTAGTTGAGGTACGACATGTGGAGACATGAGCGCCACACTGCCATGAGAATGATCAAATGAATTTTGATGAAAACTAAAAATACCAAACAAATGTTTTAGACTGGGGCGGCTGGATGATTTGGGTGGATTTCGGAAAAGGCAAGTGCCGACCCTGTTCAATTAAGGACCGAGCCATGAGATAGCCGAGAAACGAGCCAGTACAACCGTACTTCTCGAATGGGTATAGACCTAGCGGAGTAGATAGACGAGCGGAGGCGGTACCCCTGCATAGTGGTTCTTATGTATGAGATGAGACCGAGAATGGATGATTGAAAATCGAAATTAATTACAACTTGAAGAATGAAGTTTTCCCTTACCCCGGGAGCACCAGAACTACTCACACTGCTAGGAAAGGACGGCTGGAGTGCAAGAGGATTTAAGTTCATGGAGCAGGTACTGCCAAAGTGAGGTTATTGAAAGGCTTTGTCATGACACGTCTCATGTGTTGGGACGTAGGCTCATTTGTTGGGCAGTCGTGGAGTACGGGTAAAGTGTACATCCATTGCAGTGTGAATGAACCAATCTATTCGAATAGCCATGCTCGCCGATATAGAGCATCGTGACAAGACTTTCGGTTGGCTAGAATCTAAATTTTAAAATGATGGGATGAGTTTACATGATGATTTTTATGCACTGGTGGATCAACTTCTCGAAAGGCAAGAAGGGGTAGACTCCCCAGAAAACCATGACGATCCGGAGGCGGGAAGCCATCCTTGGAATCACTATGGATGGTAGACAGAACCGTCGCCGACTTAATGAACTATGGAACTAAAACTTAACTTGGTTAGATGTTAGGTCTGTGAAAAGATTTGCGAAGTTGGCTTTGTGCAAATAAACCACGGCCATTCCTTGAGAATCCCCTATCATATGCATCTTTCCGTGTTGGCTTGCTGGGTATGGTTGGTACTCACCCTTGCTATACGCACAAACCTTCATATGATGGGAATGAAGACTTGGAGGATCCATATGCCTACTGCCAGGAGGGCGAAGAAGACGATGGCGCCTGCTAGATCTTAGTCTCCGGTCGTTGCGTGTGGCAATCGATAAGCCACTGCCTTTCATTTCGGTGCCTTACCTAATTTTTGCTTTTGGTTGTATCTGGACCATGAGGTCTTATATGTTGGATATTGCCTTCGGGCCTATATTGTAATACTTTTGATGTAAGACTTTTTGTATATTTGCAACTGATAATTCAGTACTGTATTTCGTGGATATCAAACTACTCGATCCAGAAAAATGGTACTATGAACATGAAAGATTTCCGTTCCAAAAACGGGGGTCCACACACACCGAGCCACGCCTTCAGGAACTTTGTCGTCAGTTGTAGGCTCGCATCCATGCACTAGATTTCGCCCCCCTCGCTAGCCTCCCCGCCTCCTCCCTCCCTGCCCCGCGCGCTGGTGGAGAGATGAGATAGAGGTAGAGAGGATGAAGTGGAGTAAATGGGACGTACTGACATATGGGTCCTACTATTATTTATCTTCTTGTTTGACTAACATATGGGTCCCATATTGTTTTAAATTTTTTTATTTTTCATTTTTGCTCCTTTTATTTTTTATCAAACTACCACATAAGCGTCATGTGGGACGAAGACATAATCAAAGGAACCACGTAGACACCATGTCAGCCAAAACTGAGACAATACTGTCGAGGGACCTCGTTTGCCCTTATTTTGTAAGTTGAAGGATGCTTTATATTTGGCTTTATGGTTCAGGGACAAATTTTAGACTCACAAATTGAGAAACTTAAATTAACTTATTCCGTCGGTTGGTAGGTTAGGGAATCTGTTTGGTTAAAGCCTAGTCCGAATCTTCACTTTTTTTCCCTTCTGTTTTATTTCCTTCGATGAGCTTTCATTTGATTGTTCAGCTTTATACTAGATGGGACAAATCGGTAAGCACAAAGGATATTAACTGAGATCATTGCATGTAAAGTACTGAAGCTCACTGCTCACCAGCTAGCTTGTTTTGTGAAGAAGTGATGTTATTTTTTTTGCAGTTAGCATCAAGATAATCTCAGTTAATTTGTAGCCTCCTAGTCCTAGTGTTAGCTTCTCTTGGCAAGGTAAACTCAGTTAATCTGTTGCCAATATGACACTGATAAAGTGATAAAGAGACACAAACATGTACATCTGGATAACCAATCTGGATTCCTTGGCATCTGGGCTCCTTTTCTCAAAAAATCTGTCTCCTTTTTATTTGTGCAAGTGTGCGATTTTCTATGACGAGCTTGAAAAGGCCCATCGATGGCCATCTGCCAAATAGGAGACCACACAGGGCCTTCATTTTTTGGGCCCCATATAAACATGAAGGTCCACTTCCAATTACTAGCTATAGCAATGCAGCAACCAACAGCCCCATAGGCAGATCGATCAACTGGGCCAGGCCAGGGGTGAGGCACTGTTGTCTGCTGGGCTTTGTGTTCACCTAATTTGGCCCTGCTGCTGGCTATTGTGCAATCCTAATTCCATGCCGCACCGACTGTCGAGACGTCGATCCCAATTCCACGAGACGACGACACAACTTGCTGCTTGCGACTCCGAGGCTTCGAGCGACAGCGCTAGTCACGGCCAAACGGGCGGCCGGCCGCACGGCTCGGGCCCGTGCGCGCACGGCCGTTTCGGCACGGCCCGTTTGATGAAACGGGCCGTGCCGTGCCGGCCCACGTGCTTAGGCTCCGGCCCAAGCACGGCACGTGGGGAGCCGGCCGGGCCCGTGCGCCGGCACGCCGCGTGGCTCACGGCCGGCCGAGCCCACGGGCCCTTTTTTTCTAATTTTTTAATAAAAAATAAAAATAAAAAATAAAGTTTTAAAAAATAATGACTTAGTAATGTTAAAAATAAATCCACATTTATGAAAATATCGAAAAAAATTTGTTAAAAATAGTAATGACCTTTATTGATGTTTATATCATTATAGGATACAATGATACATCTTTGCTCGTTAAAAACTTTGTCATGTAAAAACTCGTAGAGAAAACCGAGAAAACCATGACAAAGAAAAGAGTACGCTCAAAGGTCGAACTACGTCTAACAAAATTCTACGGGGTTGGTCGGATCCGGTAGAGCGCCGAACCGGGCGACCAATTCTTGGTTGTCAGTAGTATATTGGGCATGTTGTCGAGCAAGCTCCCGAGTCTTTAACGCTTAGTAGCATTTCGACGTGGTCACCTGCTCGATTTGTCCTTGGTCTTCGATGATACGGCCGCATAGCGAAAGCCGATTCGGATGACACCGTCGAGACGGGCACAATCAACACATCCGTGCTAGTTTTGAAAGCACGGGATATGCTAACTTGTGGTCATTCCACCACCCGAGAACGTTGAAGTCTTGTGCTTCGTGGTGGATGGCGTCTTGTCCAAATAACAGGACAACTCTTTGGCCACGGCATGCGAAGAGCCGTCTCCACTTATAGACCTTGGCTTGAAGAAGATCCACCCCAAATACGACCCCACCGTATCTTCTTCTTACTCAGTAGTGGGGATAGGAGGGGTCTCTGCTGTCGAACTCCCGAAACTTTAGTTCATATCTTCCAAAAACTTCATATAATTTACTTCTAACCTCGTATAGAAAGAACTATAATCTATACCTAAAGTATCACCAAGAAGTGATAAAAATAGCAGACAATCCTCTTAATTTACACCTAGGATCCAAAGCAAAAGCAAACGCATACAACATAGGTATATTTTTCCAATATTTAAAATATTTTTGTTTCATGTGAAAGACAGTTCGAGTTAGAACATCATCATTTTCATATTCTTTAAATAGAGAAGCAATTTCAAGAATATTGTGCAAAATTATATTAGAAGTTGGATAATAAATTTGTGACAGAGTAAGAGTACAATCATAAAAAGTTTCTAAAAATTGATTATATTTTTGGACAATTGCCCAAACATGCTCATTCGTATTGGCGACCCGTCATTGTTTCGTGGCCACCACGTGATTGAACAAAATCCGTAAGTAATTCACTATAAGGTAAAACAACTTTTAACATTAAATATGTTGAATTCCACCGATGCTCAGCATCGGTGGCAAACTTACGAGCTCTCTTACCGGCCGCATGACAAAACCTCTTCCACGCACCAATCCGTGGGTTCGAAGCAGTTAACCACGCGATTGCTTGACGAACAACATCAATATGGTTATGAACCCTTTTCATGCCAGTCTTAACAATCAAATTAATTATATGGCATGCACAACGCTGATGTAGTAGAAACGATTGAGCATAAACACAAAATAAAGGTTGCAATATTTCCATAGCACGAGAATTAGCAGATGCATTATCTAGGGTGACAGCAAATATCTTATCAGCAAGATTAAATTCATTAATTACTTCCCTAATTCTTTCAGCTATGTTTTCTCCTGTATGTGAGCCATCTATTAACCTAAGCCCTAAAACTCTCTTTTGTAACTGCCAATCATCATCAATAAAGTGAACAACAACGCTAAGATAATCCTGCCTAGCTCTACTACTCCATATATCCGAAGTTACACTAACGAGAAAGTACATGTACTAAAAAGTTCTTTCGTGCATTTGAATCCTTCGATAAACATTCTCTAAATCTCTAGTTGTCGTTTGCCTACTTACGATTTAAACCTAGGGTTATGAGATTGCGAATGTATTGTTCAAAATCGGAGTCTCTCCAATGTTCGGGGTAAATCTTGCTTGGCGATTAACCAGGACAAGAGATTCCCGAGCAACCATGGGATCGTACTCCCAACTACGTACCGTACCAACCGGGTTTAGCATAAGTTGTTGTTGTCGGAGTTGTATTCCTTGCTTTTTGGCACACGACTCCGCATGGCGCTTGAGATGACCCGTACCAGCGAACCACGAGCAGATAACATTTGCCTACATATTCTACAACGAGCTTTTGATACCTCCCTTCCATCCGGGTGTTTCCTTTATCTCGTCGAAGTGTTGCCATACACCGGAAGTTCTCGATATTTTTGGACCGGTGCGTGTTGAAACACTTCCGCTCACGGATCGGAAGATAATCCTTTCGAAGCCACCGCAGCCCTCGAACCGGTACCTCCTCCACGGATGGTGGAGTTGGAGCCGATCCGGAGGCATCTTCAAACCCGGCATGTAGTTGGGGTCGAAATCACCCAAAGTGAAAGACGGCGCGGTATGGATAGTTCGGATCCATTCGAAATTTTAAACCGACATAAACAAATTGTAAAATATTTATTGAATTCATAAACACAATACAAATAATACACAAATTTGAATATTACTTACATCTTTCAAGCTGCGCGAACTTCAAACTTCGCGATCAAACTATTGAACTACGAAACTAATTTTGATTTTTAACAAAATTTGAGCAAATTTTGTCAAAATCAAAAAACGGACACTTGAGAGCAAAGAGAGCACTTGAGAGCACAAAATGAGAAGTGAGGGGTGAGGAGAAATGGCTGGGGTTCATGCCCTATTTATAGGGCAAAATTTCTGATTTTTGCAATTTTTTTAATTTTTTATGATTTTTTTGGTCTCCAACGACTAATTTGAAATTTGAACAGCCATAGAGCCGTTGGTGACACGTGGCGCGCTCCCATTGGACCGCCAAAGAGCCGTTGCGCAGCTTTTCCCTGGCTTGCCACGTGTCGCGCTTCCATTCGACCACGCGAAACGGGCCGTGCGTGCGCGGCCGTGCCGGCCGTGCCATGCCGCTACGAGGACACGTGCCGTGCCGTGCTGGCCGCGGGCTCGGCGGCCGGCCCAAGCGGCACGGCACGCGACGGCGGTGCAGCACGGCCCGTTTGCCGGTCGGGCCGTGCTTGGGCCGTGCCGACACTGTTCACGACGTGCTCGGGCCGGCCGCGGGAGCACGGCCCATTTGGCCGTGTCTAGAGGCGCCAACGGCCCTGCCGCCTCGCCTCGGCTCTTGGCTCCTGCCGTCCTCCTTCTCGTCCGCTCGTTGTCCTCGACTCGATCCTCGATGGCTCAACCTTGGACTAGTAAAATTAAGATTAGATAGTGATTGAGTAGATGATAGATCGTAAATTCCTAATATGCATCAAATTATCATAAGTTCATGACTGTAATTTTTAATTTGAACAAATCATGTTTGACTAAAATTCTTTCCTTGTTTATAATACGGAAGACATATATTTTCCCAATGCTCATCATGTCTACCAGAAATAGGAAGTACGATTCCGGTGCTAAAAAGCGTAGGAAGAAACAAAGGCTACAAGCAGTAGCTCAATCTCAAAAGGTGCACTTGATAGATTTGTTGTCCGAGAAACTCCACATTCTAATGTTGATGATGTGTCACGTCCAAAAATTTTAGCCAAATTTTCAGACTATTTTGTATATAAATCTTATTCAAGAATCGTCGTGGTACACAAAACAAAAAATCAATATACATATTCAAACATAAATAAAGCATAAATACTTACAACAGATGCACTTAGTCCTCACACCGAAAAGAAAGCAGTAGCAAAAAAAGACGATCCTAGCAGGGCTTTAGCTCCACTCCATAGGCAAAACTCAACTCCGGTATAAGCCTTGGTCTTCTAACTTCATCTTCAACTCAGAAACACTACACTTCTGGAAAAAATAGCAAGGCTGAGTACAACCACCGTACTTAGCAAGCCACACCAATGATGCAGACATGCAAGGGGAAACAAAGGGAGGCTTGTGGCTATTTTCATAAAGGTGATTGCAAAAGTCTATAGTTAAAAACTGAAAAATAGTTGATTAATTTAAGCAAGATTAATATTCACTGAGCAACGCTACACCATGTTGAACATGCCCAACCAAATCACCTGAACTACACCATTTAATTAGGTCAAGTTAATTAATAGAGTGGATCTCATCACGGTGAAGCTGGTCAATCGCCCATAACCGCGAGCACGGTTATTGAATGGTTTTACTCTGGTCAGAGGTGTAAAACTCTACCCACAAGACACAATCCACCATATCACACCGTGTTTGGCTAGACATGTCATCATACGAGTGACTGTGATAAGACCCTTCGCATAATTCTTCCTAACCAATCACACCACACTATAGGTTTCATCCCCATCCCTAAGTCAGGGTGGGCACTCCCCCCTTGGGCCAAGGTGCATCCGGAGCCACATATACCGTCGTAGGGTCCATCCAAACTCTATCACACCCATCCTTTTCTGGATACGATAGAAAAGAAAGAGCTATACTATAAGTTCAGCAGTTGTCTATTCTTGTTTGTGGTAAGCGATTTCTCATGAACCGGTCCTTAATTGCCATGTGTGCGACAAGCAAAACATGCACCCGCAGCTCAACGCCGCGAAGAAGAAGCGGGCCATCTCCTGGGTTTCCTGGGGCTTCAACGCCGCCCGCAGGTAACGCCTTGCAGATACGTACGCGCCCCATGGGCCTCGTGCTTTTGTCTTGTATTTTGATCCCTTACCGTGTTTATTCCTGCTCCCAGCCGCGAGCACCGGCATTTTCGCCCCAGGGTTATATCCAAGGGCGATTCTGCTTTTGGCTCAGCGGGGGAGGCGCAGGAGAGGCTCGAGGCGCTGGAGCCCTCCAGGTCCGGGTCGCCCCTTACGGGTTCGGGCCCGTAAATAATATTGATTTTTTACGTGCCGGCATATAGGTGTGATAAAAAGGGTGCCGGAGGAGGTCGTCGAGGTGGCGAAGGAGTCGTCGTACGACTTATCCCGCCAGTCGCGACGCTCATCCCGGCGAGCTACAAGCCCGTGACCCCAGCTTCGACCCCTACATCCCCACCGAGGACTTCCCCGAGGGCACCGAGGAGGCCGCTCGGTGCCGCGTCCAGGATGCCGTCGATTCCATTATGGTAGACTTTGACGGCACCCCGGCGGCGTTTTAGCTCGCCTTCCGCGAAGACCCGTCGAACGAAGACGGCCCGGAGAACGCTCCCAACTATTCTTAGCAACCCCAGAAATAAGCCTAAGGTTCTGTCATTGTTGGGGACCTTGGGCTTCAAGCATCCCACCTCAGTCACCACCTCCAACATCCCCAAGGAGAACACCCTCACCGGTTCCTGTAATTCATCCCTCATATGGTAGCAAGAATATGGTAGCACGGTCTCCTGCCATGATTCGTCCCATGTGACTGGGAGCTGGTCCGGGTTCGGGCAGCGTGCATTGGCCGGCGGCTGGTGCCTTCCTCGGGGTTTCGGGTAGGAGCGAAGACATAAAAAGGCCAGCGGGGGCAGCGACAACGGGGGGTTCGGAACAGGCGTGTTAGTACGCACCCGAGCCCCCAAGCGTTGACTACCCCCAGGCATGATAGTGTGCAGCATCGCTCTACCTTCGACGCCCTTAGGGCTCTCAGGCTAAGGCGGGCAAGGCCAGAAGACCACTGAAAACCAGCATCCGCAGCACATGTTCCAGCACATGGGGGAAAACACACTACAAGTAGGTATTTTGCAAGAAAATCATAGGGAATGTAACAACGAACTCATTGTTCATGCCACTGGAAGCAGTGAATGAACTTCCATGTATGTTTCAGCACACCATGCGGCTTATGGGTAGAACTTGCGCAGGTGGGAAATGTTCCACGGGTTCGGCAGCGAGTGCCGTCCTCCGTGGCGAGGCGAACTGCTCCCGGACGTAGGGTGCCGATAACTTTGTATGGCCCCTCCCACATCGGGGATAATTTGCTCAGCCCCGCACGTGTTTGCACGCGACGCAGGACGAGATCATTGATCTGCAGCGCTCGGGGGCTGACTTTGTGTTGATGGTAGCGACGGAGGCTCTGCTGATAACAGGCCGCACGAAGTGCTGCCCGGCGCCGTCTTTCTTCCAGGTAGTCCAGGTCGTCACGACGCAGCTTGTCTTGATCTGCTTCGGTGTATAATGTGGCTCGGGGCGATCCCAGGGTGAGCTCGGAAGGCAAGACCGCCTCGGCTCCATATACCAAGAAGAAAGGTGTTTCCCCGGTGGCGCGGCTCGGTGTTGTCCGATTGGCCCAAAGGATCACAGGCAGCTCGTCAGTCCACGATTCCCCATGCTTCTTGAGGACGTTGTAGGTCTTCGTCTTGAGGCCTTTCAATATTTCTGCGTTTGCACGCTCGGCCTGACCGTTGCTTTGGGGGTGGGTGGGCGAGGCGAAACAGAGCTTGATGCCCATATCATCGCAATACTCGCCAAACAGCTCACTCGTGAATTGGGGGCCGTTGTCGGTGATGATCCTGTTGGGGACCCCGAACCTTGTCGTGATGCCTCTCATGAACCGCACAGCCGAATGCTTGTCGAGGACGCTGACTGGATAGGACTCAGGCCACTTGGTAAATTTGTCGATGGCGACATATAGAAATTTGCAGCCGCCCCGTGCCTGCTTAAATGGGCCCAGGATGTCCAGCCCCTAGACCGCAAACGGCCATGAGAGCGGGATGGTCTGGAGGGCCTAAGCCGACAGGTGTGTCTGCTTGGCATGGAATTGGCACGCTCGGCACCGCCGCACGAGGTCTGTCGCGTCCTCCAGTGCGGTGGGCCAGTAAAATCCTTGGCGGAATGCCTTTCCCACCAAGGTTCGGGAGGCTGAGTGCGCCACACATTCTCCCTCATGGATCTTGGCTAGGAGCTCGAGACCCTGTTCCCGAGCGATGCATTTCATGAGCACTCCGTTGGCGCCGCGTCGGTAGTGTCCCTTCCACCAACACGTACCTTTTGGAGGTGCGGACAATGCGTTCGCTTTCCTCGCGTTGCTCGGGCAATGACGCGTCTTGCAGAACGCCTAGATTTCCGAAATCCAAGCCACCTGACGCGTGATGTCGGTCCCGGCAGGACCAGGCTGTGGCTGGCCTGCCAGGTCCGCGGCGTCGGGACCAGCCGATTCCTGCCCTTGGGGCGGTTCGGGGCACGCCGACGGCTCTGTGAGCCTTTCTTCGAATGCACCTGGCGGGGCTGGGGCTCGCGCAGACGCGATCCTAGATAGCTCTTCCACGGGGGTATTGTCTCTTCTGGGAACGTGGCACAGCTCGAGGCCATCGAAATGGCGCTCCATACGTCATACTTCCTTGACATAAGCTTCCATCTGGGGGTCGGTGCATTGGTACTCCTTGGAAACTTGGTTTACAACATGTTGGGAGTCTCCGAGGACTAGCAGACGACGGATGCCCATGCCTGCTGCCGCTCGCAACCCCGCTAGAAGCCCTTCGTATTCGGCCATGTTGTTGGTTGCCCAGAAGTCAAGCCGGACGATGTCCCGGAGTACGTCGCCCGTTGGGGAAGTTAACACCACGCCTGCCCAGGCCCCGTGCAGGGTGAGTGAACTGTCAAAGTTCATCATCCAATGCGCGGTCCGCTGGCCGCGACTCTCCGCACTCTCGGGTTCACCCGGGGGTGGATCGCTATCGGCCGCAGGCGTCCATTCCACCACGAAATCAGCCAAGGCCTGGCTTTTGATTGTGTGACGGGCTTCAAAATACAGGTCGAATTCTGACAATTTGATAGCCCACTTGACTACCCGTCCCGTGCCCTCCCGGTTGTGCAGGATTTGCTCGAGAGGGTAGGACGTGACTACCGTTACCCGATGCGCTTGGAAGTAGTGGCGCAGCTTCCTGGAAGCCACGAGCACGGCGTAGAGCATTTTCTGGGCTTGCGGGTAATGTGTCTTTGCGTCCCGTAGTGCCTCGCTGATAAAGTAGACCGGCCGCTGCACCTTGGTGCGGGCCTTAGCTACTTTGCTAGGGGCGACAGGTTCGGGTGTACCGAGGCGGGTTACCTCAGTATCTGGGGCTGCCAAGCCATCGCCTTCCCCGGGGCCCTCAGGGCCGCTCCGGGTGGAAGGGGCCTCTGGAGTCTCCGGACTAGGGGGGGGGGTGGCTCCCTGAAGCTCGGGGGGCCAAAGGCCGCCTCCGGGCTCGGGTGCTTCCTCAGCCAACACCGTTCCGAGGTTTCCTGCCTCCGGGTGTGGTGGGGCTGGGGGCGTCTGAGAGTCCAGCTCGTCATCGCGCTCCACAACCAACGCCGCACCGATCACTTGGGGAGTTGCTGCTAAATATAAAAGGAGGGGTTCTCCTTCTTGAGGCGCTACCAATACGGGCGACGAGGAGAGATAACACTTGAGCTCACTCAAGGCTTTCTCTGCTTCGTCCGTCCAAGCGAAGGGACCCGTTCGCTTTAGCAGCTTAAATAGAGGGAGCGCCCGCTCTCCTAGCCTTGATATAAAACGACTCAGGGCAGCTACACAACCAGTAATTTTGTGCACATCCTTGAGTTTCCTAGGGGGGCGCATCTCCTCTATCGCTTTTATTTTTGCGGGGTTGGCCTCGATGCCTCGGGCAGAGACCAAAAACCCTAACAGTTTGCCTGTCGGTACCTCGAACACGTATTTTTCGGGTTCAGCTTCATGCGGGAGGACCGGAGGTTATTGATTGTCTCGGCTAGGTCCGGGAGCAAGGTTCTTTGGTCCCGAGACTTGACCACGAGATCATCGACGTACACCTCAACATTACGCCCTATTTGGTCTTTCAATGTGATGCGGACACCACGTTGGAAAGTGGACATGACATTCTTTAGACCAAAAGGCATAGACATGTAGCAAAAGGTACCCACAGGGGTGATAAATGCGATTTTCTCCTCATCCTCTATAGCCATGCGGAACTGATGATAACAAGAGTATGCATCTAGGAAACATAAAAGGTCGCACCCCGAAGTGGAGTCGACTATCTGGTCTATTCGAGGTAGAGGGTAAGGGTCTTTAGGACATGCCTTGTTGAGGTCGGTGTAGTCGATGCACATGCGCAGCTTGTGGTTGGCTTTCGAGACGACCACCGGGTTAGCCAACCACTCCGAATGCAGCACTTCCCGGATGAAGCCGGCCTCCTGGAGCCGTGCCACCTCTTCACGGATGAACGTCTGCCGCTCCAGGGCCTGCCGCCTCACCTTCTGCCGGACCGGTCGTGCATCCGGCCGTACTACAAGTCGGTGCTCAATCACCTCCTTGGGGACTCCGGGCATATCCGACGGCTTCCAAGCAAACACGTCGGCGTTCGCCCGCAGGAAGGAGACGAGCGCGTCTTCCTATTTGGGGCCGAAGTTACCGCCAATCTTGGCGGTCTTGGACGGGTCGTCGCCCAATTGGATGGGCTTGATTACCACCTCATCGGCCGAGGTGATATGCTGTTTTGGGGCCCGGGAACCCGAGGCCTCCCCTTGAGGGTCTTCGGGTTCGACGCGGTCGGCCGCCGCAATGTCATCCACGCGCGCCTCCACACAATCTAGCGTGGTTTTAACGTCGGCATGGACGGTGATGGGGCCTCCGGGGCCCGACATCTTGAGCTGGCGGTAGGCATAATGGGTGGCCGCCATGAACTTCACCAACGCCGGCCTCCCGAGCATGGCGTTGTAGGGCAGGTTGAGGTCCGCCACATCGAAGTCAATCCGCTCGGTGCGGAAATTGGCAGGATTCCCAAAGGTAACCGGCAGCGCGATCTGCCCGAGGGGCCACACCTTCCCGGGTGTCATCCCAATGATGGGATAGGACACCCCGAGCACCATCCCCGGGGCCTTGATTGCATCAAAGGCCTTTGGGGATAGTATATTGAGGGCCACACCTCCGTCAATTAAGACTCGGGTGACCTTGATGTTGCAAATGATGGGGGAGGTCACGAGGGCCAAGTGGCCGCTACGTGCGATGCTCCCCGGGTGATCGGTCCGGTCGAAGGTGATTGGCTCCTCCGCCCAGCGCGACTTTCGGGCTGCCTCGTGGGACGGCACAGCCGTGAGGAGCTCACGCCTCACGGACTTGAGGTTCCGGCGGGACACTTGGGCGCCCGCCTGTGGACCCCCGTTTTTGGAACGGGAATCTTTCGTGTTCTTAGTACCATTTCCCTGGATCGAGTAGTTGGTACCCACGAATACGATCTTGGATAATCAGTGCGCATGCACGAATAGTCTTACAACGAAATTATTACAACCATAGGCCCGAAGGCAATGTTCAACACACAGGACCTCATGGTTCGAATACAACACAAAAGCAGAATTTAGATATGGCAGCGGAATAGAGGCAGCGGCATGTCAGTTGCCACAGGCAATGACCGGGGCTAAGACCTAGTAAGCGCCATCAGTTCCTTCACCCTCCTGGTAATAAGCGTAAGGATCCTCCAATTCTTCATTCCCACCATCTGAAGGTTTGTGCGTATGGCAAGGGTGAGTACCAACCGTACTCAGCAAGTCACACGGAAGAGATGCAAATGATAGGGTTATCCAAGGAGTGACTGGAGCTCTTTTGCATAAAGCCATTTTTCACAATTCTTTTCACAAGCCTAACAACTAGCCAAGTCAAGTTTTAGTTCCATAGTTCATTAATTCGGCGACGGTTCTGTCTACCATCCATCGTGATTCCGAGGATGGCTTCCTGCCTCCGATTCGTCATGATTTTCTGAGGAATCCACCCCTTCTCGCATCTCGAGAAGTTGATCCACCAGCGAATGAAATCATCATGCAAAACCCATCCCAGCAATTTTAAGTTTAAAGTCTAGCCAAGCGAAAGTCTTGTCACGATGCTCGATATCCGCGAGCACGGCTATTCGAATAGATTGATTCATTCACACTGCAGTGGATGTACACTTTACCCGTACTCCGCGACAGCCCAACGAATGAGCCTACGTCCCAACACATGAGACGGTCACGGCAAAGCCTTTCGATAACCTCACTTTGGCAGTACCCGCTCCATGAACTTAAACCCTCATGCACTCTAGCCGTCATTTTCTAGCAGTGAGAGGAGTTCTGGCGCACCCGGGGTAAGGGAAAACTTTCTCAATCTTTAAGTTCAATTAATATCGATTTAATTCCACCATTCACAACATAGGCCGCAGCCTCATCCTCATCACATACATCATAAAGAACCATCTATGCAAGGATACTGCCTCGCTCGGCTATCTAGTCACTAGGTCTATACCCATTCGGAATCCACCCAAATCATCTGGCCGCCCCAGTCTAAAACATTTGTATAATTTTCATCAAACTTAGTTCATCATTCTCATGGCCATGTGGCGCTCATGTCTCCACAGGTCGCATTTCAACTACCTCCCCTAAGGTAGTTGCCCAAGCACAAAGCTTTCTTGTAAAATCATGAGTATGCAGGGATCTAGTATACGCAGGGCTAAGCATTTTTACAAGTTAGCCTCCGATCATATCACATCGAAGGTTACAAAGAATAATTCTAATGGTAATCAACATCAAGGCGGGAATTTCAAGCATAGGTACATATCTGTGTAAGCATGCAATTTGCAATTAAAATCAACATCATTTCGCAAAGTAGGATCAATATGTTCAAAGAGTGTGATGACTTGCCTTGCTCGCACGCTTGTGGGGTGGTGTCTTCAACGGGGTCGATGCCGGTTTCTTTAGGTGCTACCTGTACGTGCGAAAAATCAATCGATTCCGATTAGAATCCCATATAACACCAAAAGGTCGAAAAGATCCGAAAAAGTCTCAGAAACAATTCCAAGCGCTAAGCCCAAATTCCTACTTAAGTTTGTACTACGTTTGCCCCGGAAAACTCCAAGTTTAGACATCGGATCGACGACTTAGGGTTTTCGCAAAACGACGATCGCGATTTGTTTGAGAAAACAGATTTGAAAATATCCGCGGAGGGATTGGTGCTAGAGGTTTTGAAGGTCCGAGCACAAAATAGAAACATATTAAAATGGCGAGAAGGGTCTAAACGAAATTCGGATTCAAAAACGACGCAAAACGGAATTTCGGAAAAGTCCGGATTTGATTTCCAAATTTTCACACCAAGAAAACATACAAAAATATACTTTAATTTTGCCCAAAATTTTACTCAAATCTTCCCAAAATATTTTTCCAAATTTTCTAAAATTTTTCCAAATTTTTCCCTATTTTATTTTTTTCTTTTTCTTTTTCCAGCGCCACTGTTCATTGTACTCTAGGTGTTCGACCGGGCGCATCAAAACAGGGCGGCGGCGGTGCTTGGCGCGCAAGGCGAGCGAGGGCGGCGGTGGGGCTTACCGCGACGGAGACGGCAAGGAGGTGGTGGCGGTACCCCGGCGGCGGCGGCGGCTTGCGGCGGAGAGGCGGCGCTCGGCGGCGATGGCGACGGCTTGCGGCGGAGGTGGCGCTCGGATTTGAAGCGACGACGCTCGGGAGAAGGAGGGGCTAGAGGCGCGGCGGTGTGAGGGAAGTGGGGGTTTTGCCCCTTTTATAGCCGCGGCCGAGGCGGGGAAGAGGGGGCGGCGCGGCACGGCTCGGGCGGTCGCCATGCGGCGGCGCGGAAGCCGGGCGGGCGCGGCGCTTGCGGCGTGGCGCGGCGAGCGGGACGCGGGCGGGGTCCGGACGGGTGCGGGCGCACGAGGGTGCGAGATGCGGGCGGGGTCCGCGCGGCGGCGGCGCGTGGCGCGAGCGAGCGGCGCGGACGCGAGGGTCGACGGCGGCTAGCGCGTGGCGCAGTGAGCGGGCGCGGCGGGGCGGCGCGGGCAGCCGGGGCTTGCGCGGGCGCGCGCGGCGCGTGCGCGTGCGCTTGTGGCGCGGCGCGGCACGGCCGGGCGACGCCCGGCGGGCGCGCGGCCAGGGCCGGTACGGCGTCGAGCACTTCATGCGCAATGAACAGTGCACTTTCATATTTTTCCCGATTTTCAAATTTTAATTTCCTATTTCTATTTTTCTCTCTTCTAAAAATTCCAAAATAAATTCCTATGTTTCAAAAATAATTTATAATATAAGATTTTCAACTTTTTCTCCACTTTTATTTTCCCACAATATTTTTATATTTATTTATTTAAATCCCTTTTTCCTAATTTCATAATTCCCTATTTTTTTTTTTCAAAAATTCCTAGATTCCAGTACGACCCCCAAATATTTTATTATTTATTTTGTGTCCTAATTTATCTTTCACCCTCCACAATTAATACTCTATTTTAAAAATTCGCATTTTCATAAATCCGCATCTTATCTCCGATTTCTTTTAAAAATCCCTAATACGGACTTTCGCATTTTTCTTTCCGACAAACTCCAATTCATCCAAAAACACTGAAAGGGAATTGATCACGACTAAATTTATGCAACTGAGCTGGCAAATAAGAAGCAACAACCCGAGGAAGAAGCAACAAGCGAAGGTTTTGAAAGTTCCGATTTTACGTTCGATTTCGGTTTCTTCGATTTTCGGGATGTTACAAACCTACCCCCTAACAATAAATCTCGTCCCCGAGATTTCTTACCGGTTGCTGAGTAGGTGTGGGTATTCCGTCTTCAGGAAATCCTCGCTCTCCCAAGTAGCCTCCTCTTCAGTGTGGTTGCTCCATTGTACTTTGTACATGCGCCATGACTTGGTCCGTGTCTTCTTTTCGCCTCGTCCAGTATCTTGATTGGATGCTCTGGTAGGTAAGATCACCGTGAACATGGATGGTTTTCAAAGGAGCTTGCTCTTCGGCACCCGCAGACATTTCTTCAAGCTGCGTCACGTGGAATCTGGGTGGACATCGGAGAGGTTCTCGGGCGCTCCGTGGTAGGCCACCTCACCTCTTCTAGCGTTTATTAAGAATGGGCCCACGTATCTTGGTGCGAGTTTCCCTTTGACCTTGAACCTCCGAGTTCCCGCAGTGGTGAGACCTTCGATACACATAGTCACCTTCTTTAAATTCTAATTCTCTTCGTCGGGTATCCGCGTAGCTCTTTTGTCGTGATTGGGCGCTTGTAATCGGTCTGGATCGGGCGAACCTTTTCCTCGGCCTCTTTGATTATGTCGCCCGAATACGGCTCGTTCACCGGTTTCGACCACATCAATGGGGTTCGGCATCGGCGACCAAATAGGGCTTCGTTTGGTGACATCTTCGACCGGCCGGTAGCCGTTGTTGTAGGAGAATTCGGCGTACAGTAAACATTTCTCCCAATCCTTGGTGAAATCCAGCGCACGAGCTCTCGGCATATCTTCTAGCACTTGATTCGTCCTTTCGTCCGCCCGTCGGCCCGTGGGTGGTAAGCGATCGAAGGCAAGGTGACTTCCGAGTGCCTCGTGAACTTTGCTCCGAAATGAGACGTGAATTGGGTACCACGATCCAATATAATCCTTTTTGGTACCCAATGGAGACATACAATCCTACTCATGTATAGTTCCGCTAGCTTGGCACCGTTGTAGTTAGTCTTTACGGGAATAAATCGCGGTCTTGGTGAGCCGATCTATTATTACCCAAATGGAATCGTAACCGATCGCAGCTTTGGGTAGTCCAACTATGAAATCCATGTCTATCTCGTCCCATTTCCATTCGGGAATCTTGAGCGGCTGCAGTAAGCTCGCCGGTCGTTGATGCTCGCTTTCACCCTTTGGCATACATCGCATACGGCTACGTATTCGGCTACATCTCTCTTCATATTGGGCCACCGTATTCTCCCTTCAAATCTGGTACATTTTCGTGCTTCTGGATGTAACGAATATGCCGATTCGTGTGCTTCTTTTAAGATCAACCCTCTCAAACCACCTTGTTCGGCACGCAGATTCTTTTCTTGTACCCAGATTCCTTTGTCGTCTACCGAAAATTCCTTAGCGCGTCCGGCGGCCATGCGTTCCTTGATTTCTGGGTTTCCTCATTTCTCTTTTGGGCTTCTTCTATTTGAGTCCTCGAAGGGGTTGGATTTCAGCGAGTTTACTTCTCCGTGAGGAATCGGGTGCAGATTAAGTCGAGCCATTTCTTCTTGGAGTTCACGGCCATACCTTCCATTCCCATATGGTTGCACTTGGGCTTTGCGGCTTAGCGCATCGTCCACTACATTTGCCTTGCCAGATGGTTATGGATTCCTAGATCGTAATCTTTGATCAACTCCAACCATCGTCTCGTCGTAGGTTGAGATCGGGCTGAGTAAAGAAGTATTTCAAGCTCTTGTGATCGTATACACATCACGGTGGTTCCCGATCGGGTAGTGTCTCCGGATCTTCAATGCGTGAACAACCGCGGCTAGTTCTAGGTCGTGTGTGGGATAGTTCTCCTCGTGGGGTCGTAGCGTCGCGAGGCATATGCTACGACCTTCCCATCCTGCATTAACACGCCTCCTAGTCCTTGCCGAGACGCATCACAGTGCATCACGAAATCCTTCCGGTTGTCAGGTAAAGTCAAGATTGGGGCGGTGGTTAACTTTTCTTTTAGTTGGTCAAAGGCTTCTTGACACTTCTCGTTCCATTCAAACTTCTTTTCCTTCTTCAGAAGTTGAGTCATAGGTCGGGCTACGGTGGAAAACCCTTCGATGAACCTTCGGTAATACCCGGCCAAGCCCAAGAAACTCCGAACTTCCGTCACCGACTTGGGTGCCTTCCATTCCGTGACGCTTCGACCTTGGCGGGGTCTACCGCTACTCCTCCAGCCGAGACCACGTGGCCAAGAAAAGCGACTTCCTTGAGCCAGAACTCGCATTTGCTAAATTTTTCATACAGCTGGTGCTCTCGTAGTTTCTCCAGTATCAGCCGTAGATGATCCGCATGCTCCTCATCGTTCTTGTAGTAGATAAGTATATCGTCGATAAATACCACTACGAATTTATCCGGTATTCCATGAATACCTTGTTCATCGATTCATAAAATATGCCGGGCATTGGTCAATCCAAAGGACATTACGGTGAACTCGTATAATCCGTATCGTGTAGAGAACGCCGTCTTGGGAATATCTCCAGCTCTAATCTTCAACTGATGATATCCCGACCGAAGATCAATCTTTAAGAACACTTGCGCACCCTTAAGTTGATCGAATAGATCATCGATTCGAGGTAGTGGGTACTTGTTTTTGATAGTCACTTCATTCAACGATCGGTAGTCCACACACATCCTCATACTCCCATCCTTCTTCTTGACGAAGAGTCTCGGAGCTCCCGGGAGAGAAGAAGCGGGCGTACAAATCCTTTCTCTTGTAGTTCTCGGATTTGTTTCTTGAGTTCTTCTAACTCGTTGGCCGGCATTCGGTAAGGTCTCTTGGATATGGGGGCGTACCTGTGCATTAGGTCGATGATAAACTCTATGTCGCGATCCGGGGCATTGGGCAATTCCTCGGGAATACGTCGGGTATTCTTGTACTGCGGCATCCCGCTTAGAGGTAGCATGGTGAATACTCCGCAGCTTGCTCGCATAGCTTCGGGTTTTGGTCCATAGTTATGCTCATTCGTGATCCCCATGGGGTGGATACCATGACTTCCCTTCGATTGCAGTCTATGATTCCATTATTCTTGGTCAACCAATCCATCCCGAGTATGATATCAATGGTTTGGGCGATAGCACCATAAGGTTTGAAAGAAACACCACGTCCCTAATCCGTATGGGCACATTGATGCAAGCATGGGGTACGGTTATGCTTCCCCAGTGAGTGTACCAACATAGGTCTCTTAAGTTCTACTTGGTGTAGGTGGTGTTGTTTGCTTACTTGGGAAGATATGAATGAATGCGAGGCTCCAGAATCAAATAAGACTTTAAGCTGGGTAGAGTTGATAGAGAACATACCCGTTAGCACGTTCGATCCTCCCGAGCTTCTTCGGCATGCACGTGATTCACCGGCCACGTCGAAACCCGGTGGCGGCATCATTGGGTTGCGGGGTCTGAATGCAGGGCCGCGTCCCGCAGCAGGGGTGGGGGTTCCTCGGACGGCCGTTGCATTGGCGCCGGTGCGCATAGGAATGTTGCGTGGTTTGGGGCAGCTGTTGGAGTAGTGCCCGAATTCTCCACAATTGAAGCAGTTCACATTCCTTCTTCCTGGAGCAGCTAGGGTTGGCGTCGGTGTACGAAACTGAGGTGTAGCTGGCCTGTTGGCATGGTCGGGGGCGGGGGAACGACCGGCTGCCGGAACGTTTGGCTTCCATCCAGACGGGGTGGCTCCCTTGGGACGTTGTGGCGCTCCCTGAAATGGGCGGGCCATAGCAAGCCTCCTTTTGCGGTTATTTTCTACCATCTTTTGGTCGTGTTCAAGCCGTACGACCTTGTTGATGAGGCTTTGGAAGCTGATGTGGTCTTGTCCGATCATCGGTCCTCTCGGCTCCTCGTTTAGTCCCTCGATAAATTTATCCATCTTCTCTTCCTCGTCTGCCAGGTCACTTGTGGCGTAACGGGCAAGCTGGGTAAACTTGTTCAGGTACTCTTGTACTGAGGTGTTTCCTTGACGCAGCCTGCGGAACTCATTTTTCTTCATCCTCATAACTGCAGCTGGTACGAAATTTTCACGGAACGCAGCCGTGAATTCTTCCCATGTCGGTTCTCCGGCATCTTCAGCTCGCGTTTCCTTGTAGGTGTCCCACCAGTCACTTGCGGGACCCTCTAGCTGGCTAGTGGCGAAGATATCTCTATCTCGCTTCTCGAACTCGGACGAGAGTTAGCTTTTTCTCGATCACCTCAACCAGTCCTCGGCATCCATGGGTTCTTCGGCCGTGGAGAAGGTTGGTGGCTTAGCTCGCATGAACTCTCCTAAACTTGATCCTCCTCGACTTCCCTGGTTGTTGGCAATTGCTTGGAGCAGCTGGGTTTGTAAAGCCATAACCTCCGCCAGAGTGGAGGGGTTGGGCTCCGGCGGGTTCTCGTTGGTTGCTGCGGCGATGCGCCATCTGAAGAAGATAGATGAATTAAGAGATCGGACCTGTTAAGGTCATGGTTCCTAGGTGATTTTTCTTCAAGTTGTTTTTAAATGATCTTCAACCAACAAGCATGGTAAAATAATAAGCTCATTAATTAGAATACCACAAAGCGATACTTAGGTCCATTATATTACATCAAAGGGGTACACGGACTGTACATGCACAGTCCCTCATGCCATGATACAACAACTACATCATCTTACTGCATTAACTATTAAGGGGGGGATAGAGTGTGGTCCTTGCTGTCGAACCGTCCAGAGCGAGATCAAGCTGGGGTGGTCCTCCCGCCTAATCATCCAACCATCCGCAGGAGCCGGGTGCGGGAAGGGGTGATCCTCTGCTTGAAGCAAATCGGAGTCCCCATGGCTCGGAGGTGGTGGCCTCGGAGTCATGCCGAATCTTCTGCTCGGTGGCCGTGTACTCTTGCGAGCGGTCTTGCGGGTGAGGGGACCTCCGGTGTGAGTCGGGCGACGAGTGGGAGCTTCCTCCTCCATTGGATTGGTGTCGCTGGACTCCCATTTGACCTCCATAGGTTCCGCCTCAGACTCAGAGTCGGTGTGGATCTGGATGGGGTTCTCCTCTCCCGATCCAGGCTCGGATGGCACTGCTACGGAGTTCGAGGTGGGCCCTATGGAAGTGGCAAGCTGTGGGGTCTATCGGGTACGGCACCGGCTCGTGCTCAACATAAAGCTTGCTCCATCATGGATTGAAAGGTATCCAAGCATGCTTTGGAGTCATAAGGTAGTAGTGGTCGGGCACGGGAGAGCGGGAGGTGTTGGTACAACTCCGGTGGAAGTACTGCGGCATGGACGGGGCACGAGCGTTGTTCCTCCAGTGGTTAACTTGCGCTTGCTCTTCCGAGCTGCTCCTCCAGCTCTACGGGGCTTCCCCACGGGCCATGTAACGGTCCGAGATTGCTCATATTGGGCACCGTTGGCTGCAGTGAGGCTGCGGCTGTTGATCCGATCCCCACGCCACGGTGGCTCTCGACCGAGATCATTGAGGCGTTGCTTTGTTGGTCGTTGATCTCGAGCAAGGCTTCTTCGTAGCGATCATCCGCCGTCTCCGCCTGGCGTGATAGACGTGTGACCATAGGGTTGTAGCGGCGGGGGTGGCTTCCACGGTGCAACCGGGTTGCCTTCCTCGCGATAGGGGTGGTGCACGAACTCGTCACCGTAAGCTCAGCACGGTATATCGCATTAAGGCGAAGAAATGCTTCGCGGGCCGCATCTTGAATGGGCTTCCGCTAAATCTCGGTGATAGCGGGTGTGAAAGCAGAAAGGTGTTTCACTTCCCATGCGGGCTTCCACGGAGACTGCTGCTTCCCATGCTTGGATATCCTTCGAGCCATGCCTCTTGATTTGGTAAGTGGGTGGTTCCGGATATCTTAAACACCACAGAATGTGAAGCGTGCCACAAACCCTTCGTCTCGTGGGACGGTGATTTCCCAGAGCTCCCACATGGTTTGACATCTGCTTTTGAAGGTAACTTAGGGTTAGAGGGAGAGAGCTATCATCAAAATCATTTGGTAAAGAAAAGGAAATACGGATATAGAAAAGATATATTTGTATTTTCAGAAATAATAGTTTGGAAATGGTCCTACGTAGGGATACTTCCCTTTAGCCAACTAGTCGGGGTAGGGCGCCAATTGATCTTATCCTACGGTCGCATGGCTTTGATACCAGCTCGTGGACCCCGTTTTGAAACGGGAATCTTTCGTGTTCTTAGTACCATTTCCTGGATCGAGTAGTTGGTACCCATGAATACGATCTTGGATAATCAGTGCGCATGCACGAATAGTCTTACAACGAAATTATTACAACCATAGGCCCGAAGGCAATGTTCAACACACGGGACCTCATGGTCCGAATACAACACAAAAGCGGAATTTAGATACGGCGGCGGAATGAGCGGCGGCATGTCGGTTGCCACGAGCGACCGACAGGGGCTAAGACCTAGTAAGCGCCATCGGTTCCTTCACCCTCCCGGTAATAAGCGTAAGGATCCTCTAATTCTTCATTCCCACCATCGAAGGTTTGTGCGTATAGCAAGGGTGAGTACCAACCGTACTCGGCAAGTCACACGGAAGAGATGCAAATGATAGGGTTATCCAAGGAGTGGTGGAGCTCTTGTGCATAAAGCCAATTTTCACAATTCTTTTCACAAGCCTAACAACTAGCCAAGTCAAGTTTTAGTTCCATAGTTCATTAATTTGGCGACGTTCGTCTACCATCCATCGTGATTCCAAGGATGGCTTCTCGCCTCCGATTCGTCATGATTTTCGAGGAATCCACCCCTTCTCGCATCTTGAGAAGTTGATCCACCACGAATGAAATCATCATGCAAAACCCATCCCAGCAATTTTAAGTTTAAAGTCTAGCCAAGCGAAAGTCTTGTCACGATGCTCGATATCCGCGAGCACGGCTATTCGAATAGATTGATTCATTCACACTGCGGTGGATGTACACTTTACCCGTACTCCACGACAGCCCAACGAATGAGCCTACGTCCCAACACATGAGACGGTCACGGCAAAGCCTTTCGATAACCTCACTTTGGCGTACCCGCTCCATGAACTTAAACCCTCATGCACTCTAGCCGTCATTTTCTAGCGGTGAGAGGAGTTAGGCGCACCGGGGTAAGGGAAAACTTCCTCAATCTTTAAGTTCAATTAATATCGATTTAATTCCACCATTCACAACATAGGCCGCAGCCTCATCCTCATCACATACATCATAAAGAACCATCTATGCAAGGATACTGCCTCTGCTCGGCTATCTAGTCAGCTAGGTCTATACCCATTCGAGAAGTACGGTTGTACTGGCTCGTTTCCCGGCTCTCTCATGGCTCGGTTCTTAATTGACCAGGGTCGGCACTTGCCTTTTCCGGAATCCACCCAAATCATCTGGCCACCCCAGTCTAAAACATTTGTATAATTTTCATCAAACTTAGTTCATCATTCTCATGGCCATGTGGCGCTCATGTCTCCACAGGCCGCATTTCAACTACCTCCCTAAGGTAGTTGCCCAAGCACAAAGCTTTCTTGTAAAATCATGAGTATGCGGGATCTAGTATACGCGGGGCTAAGCATTTTTACCGAAGTTAGCCTCCGATCATATCACATCGAAGATTACAAAGAATAATTCTAATGGTAATCAACATCAAGGCGGGAATTTCAAGCATAGGTACATATACGTGTAAGCATGCAATTTGCAATTAAAATCAACATCATTTCGCAAAGTAGGATCAATATGTTCAAAGAGTGTGATGACTTGCCTTGCTCGCACGCTTGTGGGGTGGTGTCTTCAACGGGGTCGATGCCGGTTTCTTTAGGTGCTACACGTACGTGCGAAAAATCAATCGATTCCGATTAGAATCCCATATAACACCAAAAGGTCGAAAAGATCCGAAAAGTCTCAGAAACAATTCCAAGCGCTAAGCCCAAATTCCTACTTAAGTTTGTACTACGATTGCCCCGGAAAACTCCAAGTTTAGACATCGGATCGACGACTTAGGGTTTTCGCAAACGACGATCGCGATTTGTTTGAGAAAACAGATTTGAAAATATCCGCGGAGGGATTGGTGCTAGAGGTTTTGAAGGTCCGAGCACAAAATAGAAACATATTAAAATGGCGAGAAGGGTCTAAACAAAATTCGGATTCAAAAACGACGCAAAACGGAATTTCGGAAAAGTCGGATTTGATTTCCAAATTTTCACACCAAGAAAACATACAAAAATATACTTTAATTTTGCCCAAAATTTTACTCAAATCTTCCCAAAATATTTTTCCAAATTTTCTAAAATTTTTCCAAATTTTTCCCTATTTTATTTTTTTCTTTTTCTTTTCAGCGCCACTTGTTCATTGTACTCTAGGTGTTCGAGCGGGCGCATCAAAACGAGGGCGGCGCTTGCGGCGCGCAAGGCGACGAGGGCGGCGGTGGGGCTTACCTGGCGCGGAGACGGCAAGGAGGTGGTGGCGGTACCCCGGTGCTGGCGGCGGCGGCTGCGGCGGAGCGGCGCTCGGCGGCGATGGCGGCGGCTTGCGGCGGAGGCGCGCGCTCGGTTTGAAGCGGCGACGCTCGGGAGAAGGAGGGGCTAGGCGGCGGCGGTGTGAGGGGAAGTGGGGTTT